>QEPC01009472.1:9259995-9296664 GCA_003113815.1 Sphenodon punctatus | reverse complement strand
GGGGGGGGGGTTCTGTGTGTGAGTGAGAGAGAGAGAGAGAGAGAGAAAGGGCAGGTTCTGTGTGTGTGAGAGAGAAAGGGGGGGAGTTCTGTGTGTGTGCGTGTGCATGTATGTGTGTGAGAGAGTGTATGTGTGAGTGAGAGAGAGAGAAGGGGTTCTCTCTGTGTGTGCGCGCGCGTGCGAGCGAGCGAGCGAGAAGGGGTTGTGTGTGTGTGAGAGAGAGAAGGGGTTCTGTGTGAGTGTGTGTGTGCGTGAGAGAGAGAGGGGGGCGGGTTCTGTGTGTGTGAGAGAGAGAAAGAGGGGGAGTTCTCTCTCTGTGAGAGAGAGAAAGAGAGAGAGAGAAAAGGGGTTCTGTGTGTGTGTGTGTGAGAGAGAGAGAGAGAGATGGGTTCCTTCCATTTATTTGCACAGCATAAGAAGATGAGAAAGGATGGTATTGCAACTGAGGTACTGCCCTGGGACAGGTCTTGGTGATGGTGTATGAAGCAGAAAGATCTCAGCTTGAGTCTCAGGTCCATAGTAAGGACGCTTTTAGATGTGCACGGCGTACACACGGCATAAAATCACACTGTGTGCAAATACTCCACGTGTGGGATTTAGACGCAACATTTCCCGCATTAAAGCCGGTTGCAGGCTCTTTTAAAGATGCAAATTAAATACCTCAACATCCCTGCGATTTTATGTCGCGTGTGCGCCGTGCACGTCTCAAAGCAACCTCGGTTGGCAAGAGAGCATCCATCATACAAAGGGTGTCTTTAAATGCAACAGGGATTTGGTGCTTAAGATGTTTGGCAAGTCCCCTTCGCCGCCAAAATGGCGGCAACGGGGTTTGTCGTCTCCCCCCACCCCACCCCCCCGGCATAAGGAGAGACGCAGAGAGCAGCCACAGCGGCAAATGGGCTTGCTAGAAAGCCCTTTGCCCGGTTCAGGGTTGCGTGGCAACCGTCCTGTAAACGAGGTGGCGCAGGCGCGCCTTGTTGGACCAGGAGGCCCCTGCCTCTGATAGAAGGGGCGGACCTCCAGAGAGCCACGTGGAGTGGCAGTCTCAAGCAAACAGCTCAAGAGTCAGAAGCAAGGTGTTTTTGCTGCTGAACTCTCGGCCTGCGCGCTAAACGTGGGGCGTGCAAAGAAGGCAGGCGGGGGGTACAGAGCCCCACGGGAGGCATGGGAGCAACCGGGCCGGCTGAGGCAGGTCCCAGGGTGGGGGTAGACAGACTTGGGCTGACTGGTGAGGCAGATGGGTCTGGCCCCGCCGCCGGGGGGGGGGTGACCACGCACAAGACCGGAGAAGGCAGAAAAGGGTGGTGGCGCCACCGGTGAAATACAGGGATGAGGCCCCTATGGGGTATGACTCTCAGGGGCAGCAGCCCCCTGGACAGGATGGGCAGCAGCATGCCCCTGGACCAGCCACACAGAGGCAGACAATTAGGGACCGAGGGACCCAAGGGATGCAGGAGAGGGTTTATGCAGGGTCTTCAGAGCCCCCCATCGATATGGGGCCACTGATCCAGGCCTTGTACCCCGGGGGCCCGGCCACCCAATCGGCAACCATGGCCCAGCCCTGTGGGCTGGTGGACACATACAGGATCCTGGGTTTGGCTCAATACTAGGAACGGTTTCCGTCCTGGCAGCCAACCACACAACAGGGTTTGCAGCCTTCCCAGGGTGCTCCAGGGGGCGGGTCTGTCGCCCTGGTTTTGCCTATTTCATTACAGGATGACGGGGCTCCCCCAGTGGCCAGACGGAGGGTCGAGATGGCAGAACATCAAGAGGAAACGGGATGATGCCATCTGGAGGAGGCTTCGGGCTATTGAACAGGAACTGCACGGGGACATTGGAGGGATCCCTGCCGCAAGGCCGGGCAGCATCTCGGAGCCCCCGAGGCCAAACATCTTCAAGGAATGAAGTGAGGAGGGCCCCCAGGGCAGTGGAGAAACAAAGGGGGGGGGGGCTGAATGGGCACCGAAGGCCAGCCCAGAAGCACCGCGTTTTCTGACCGCGCAGGGTGAGAGACCTGGAGATTGGGCGAGCGACACAGCGGCTGGTTCCATAGCAACTGAGCCGGGGCTGTCGCCCCCGAATACCGCTCCACAGTTGGTTTGTTGGAACGGACAGTGGGTGTGGATGCCACCAGCAGTAGCCCCACCGGATGGTCCAACCGGGTATACACAAATCTGGAACGACCCTTCAGAGGGGATACAGAGAACAGCGACAGCGGAAGCGGCACCCCCACACATCCCGCCACACATCTGCGAGGGGCAGGCACAGGCGGAGAAGGGCCTTCCAGGGCCTATACAAGGAACAAATGTAGTAGGGGTCATGGGGACAGGGATGGATAAACCTGCCACAGATGGGAGAGGGGCTGCTAAACAAGTGGTTAGCTGCCGCCCCCCTCCCGCCGCCACCAGGTGGCGCTATACTCAGTGTGGGTGCACCTTTGGAGCGCATTTATTGCCTGCTGTAAAAGAAAAGATCATCAAAGGGGAATACGTGGACATTTATGCGCTCATGTTCAGTGAGCCAATCATCGATCACTCTGAACCAGAAGAAGGAAAAGAGAAAGAAAAGTTCAAGCACCCCAAAGCCGACTGGAATTGGGCGAATTGGACATCAGCATTTTCTGTATACATGGGAGTCATACTTCAGGCTGACCCTAGCCGAGGGCTCGAGCTCCATAAGTACGCGGACATTGTCCGGCAGGCATATGGAACGGGGCCAGTAGGTGCATGGTTGCGATATGACAAGGCATTTCGGCACAGGGCCGCCACAACACCGGGGCTCCACTGGGACGTACATGCACCGGATTTGTGGTTAGGATGTATGGTGGATGTCACCAGGGCCCCCAGGGCAGACAGCAGGCATCCTCTGGTCCATGGTGGGGTGGCGTGGGGGCATGATTCCTTTCGTAGCGACAGTCGAAGGGGCGGACAAGGTGGCTCAGGCCCCTGTTGGGAATTTAATAAGGCGGGCAGATGCAACCGACAGGTGTGCAGATTCCACCATGGGTGGAATCAAATTGCGGGGGTGGCCACCCAGCAATCAACTGCTTTCGACCAAGACAGAAAGGCGGAAAAGGGGGGTACGGCCGAGGGGGAGGGGACGGTAAGGGAGGCTCCGTCCCTCCCGCTGGTGCATGCACCACAAAAGGGTCCGACACCAATCAAAATTGAGCTGTTAGAGAGGGCACTCCGGGGACAGCTGAATAGAGACAAAGTTGCATATATAGTTCAAGGTTTTAAATATGGTTTTGTTATACCTGCTTCCCCAGTTAGGCAGCAAACGAAGGCAAGTAACTTTAAATCAATCATAGGGATGGAAGAGATAGTAGAAAGCAAGATCGCAAAAGAGGTAGCATAAGGCAGAGTTGCAGGCCCCCTTCGTCCTCCCTCCTATGGGGAACTTGATCGTGTCCCCATTAGGAATTGTCCCAAAGAAAGCAAAGGGCGAATTCCGCTTAATTCACCATTTGTCCCACCCTCGGAGTAGTTCGGTCAATGATGCCATCCCGAAGGAACTGTCAACCGTTAAATATGCATCTTTTGATGAAGCAGTTGACAAAGTAAGAGCAGAAGGGAGGGGAGCACTGATGGCAAAATGTGACATAAAATCAGCATTCCGCCTGTTGCCAGTGCATCCCGGGAGTTTCCACCTCCTTGGTTTTCAGTTCCAGGGTCGGTATTACTATGACCGCACTATGCCGATGGGCTGTGCAATTTCTTGTTCTGTGTTCGAACGATTCAGTACCTTGATAGAGTGGGTTTTCGCTCAGTGGGGGATCAGTAACTAAATATCTAGATGACTTCCTGATAATTGGCCGCCCACAGACAGGGGAGTGTGCAGCTGCCTTATGGTTATTCCAGGGGTCAGCATCCGAATTGGGCATGCCATTAGCTCCCGAAAAAACTGAAGGGCCAACAATGAAGCTCCCTTATTTAGGCATCGAATTAGACACAGAGGCAATGTCATCCAGATTACCCGTTAACAAACTGGTAGGTATTCGGAACAAGATTCAAGAGTGCCTCACAGCCCGTAAGATGACTGTCCATGCCTTACAGTCTTTGGTAGGGAGCTTGAATTTCACTTGCCGAGTGGTTGCCCCGGGGAGGGCATTCCTGTCCCGGCTGTATGGGAAATTAAAAGGGAATTTGCCCCCACATTTCTGTATTCGGATCACCAGCGAAATGCGCCAGGATCTTGAGGTTTGGATGCCATTCCTTGAAAGTTTTAATGGGGTTAGTTTTTGGAGGAACCGATTGCTCCTACAAGCCGACTTACAGGTTCAATCTGACGCTTCAGGAAGGGCAGGTTTGGGTATTTATTTTAGACCGCACTGGTGTGCAGCTCCCTGGCTGAGCGAGTGGCACATAGGTGGAGTCACGAGGGACCTCACGTTTTTGGAACTGTTCCCCATAGTGGTGGCTGTAATCCTTTCGGCAAGGTCATTCGCCAATCGCACTGTAGTATTCTGGTGCGACAACTCTGCGGTAGTCCACGTGGTGAACTCGCTCTCATCACGGTTTCAGAGGGTCATGAGATTGGTTAGAGCTTTAGTGCTGGCATGTTTGATGGACAACATCCTTTTCATCCCAAGGCATGTCCCTGGAATCGATAACGGCATAGCAGATGCCCTTTCTTGGTTCCAGATGGACCGTTTTTGGGAGCTGGCACCGGAGGCATTTGCAGACCCGGATCCTTTGCTGCCAGGGATTTGGAACCTTGGGAGGTAGAAGTGCAGACCACCGTCCAAGGGGCACTGGCCCCTCGAACACACACTGCATACAGTAGGGCCTTTCAGGACTTTCAGGAGGTCAAGGCAAGCAAAGGGTGGACGATGGGGTTTCCCATCCGAGAGTCAGAGGTCATTCAATTCGGTTTAGCCCTCCACAAGCGAGGTTTGGCTGTCGGCACTATAGCAGGAAAAATTGCTGCCATTTCCTTTGTCAGCAGACTAAAGGGCTTTCCGCCTCTTGACAACGGTTTCTATTTAAAACATATGCTGGAAGCATGGGCAAGGACTCAGACAGCGGCTCGTAGACTCCGATCCCCCATAACATCTCCTCTACTCCTTAGGTTGGTGGGGTCCCTAGCGGAAGTGTGCTATGACTTATATGAGGTGCAGCTCTTTCGGACAGTGTATGTCACCACGTATTTTGGGGATTCAGAATAAGTGAAGTGGTGTGCAGCTCCGCTCAGGATCCCTCCCGTACAGCCCTGCGGTTAGATGACTTAGAGACACTGTCACCCAGGGTAAGATTATGTCTTTGTCGCTCAAAGACTGATCAGAAAGAGCGGAGGTCAAATGGCAGAACTTTATCAAGGGGGGCCAGAGGCAATATGCCCAGTTGTACAGATGCAGCAATACATAGCAATGCGGCCAAATTGTCCGGGGGAATTATTCATTCACAGGAATGGAGCAATAACCACAAGCTATCAGGTAACACTAGTACTCCAGTCCGCACAGTATTAAAAAAGATCGGTCAGCCCAGCGCCAGAATTTGGGTCCCACTCCTTTTGGATTGGGGCAGCCATGATCACAGGTGCAGCCGGTTTACCGGAACCAGCAATCAAGGCTGTGGGGAGATGGCGGTCGGGGGCATATTAAAAATATGTCCGACCGTATCACTACTAACAGTTTTTTGTTTGTTCCTGTTAGGACCCAGGGTCGACAGGACGGCTCAAGTGGAGGTGTGGATCATCGGCCACAGTCTTGTACGGCGGGCAGGTGCTGCGGCGGCAACTTCCACTTGAGGTTCGCACGTAGGCCTCTCCAAAAAAGCACATGTTAAATGAATGGGTAGGAGAAGGCTACGCTGGAAACAGCTCCTTCCGATGCTGAGAGGAATGTGGCATCTTCCTCCTCCGGGGATATTGGTTGTACATTTGGGAGAGAACGATTTACCTTGTAGAAAGGGGGTTAACTTAACTACAAGCATAAAGGAGGATTTGTTAAAGGTTAGGGAATGGTTTGGGGGGGCTCGTTCAGTCTGGACAGATTGGGTGCCCAGAATTAACTGGCAAGGGGCTATTAAGCCCGGTAGAGTTGACAAGGCCAGAAAAAATGTAAACCGTGAGGTCGTTAAATGGTTAAGAGGACTAGGGGGGTCAAATATTAGACACAGAGGAATCGTTCATACCAGACCTGAGTTATATAGGGAAGATGGAGTTCACCTATCCAAGTTGGGGAACGAGATGTACCTATCAGCTCTGGCGGGTCATTTGGAAGGTTTATTGGTTGATTAGGCAGTGGGGCTCAG
Source organism: Sphenodon punctatus (assembly GCA_003113815.1). Taxonomy (NCBI): domain Eukaryota; kingdom Metazoa; phylum Chordata; class Lepidosauria; order Sphenodontia; family Sphenodontidae; genus Sphenodon; species Sphenodon punctatus. The sequence continues at coordinate 9,290,410 of QEPC01009472.1, read as the reverse complement.
GTTGGTTCAAGACTGACCAACCCTTAGTGGCAGGGGTCCAGTATGCCAGGATAGGTTTAATAGGTAGGTTAATAAAGTATTAAGAGTCATCTCCTTAAGAGATGGGGAGATGATACACCGTGTAATGCAGGGCACGGCATGCACTGTGATCATGTTCCCTGGAAGTGGTGTCATAACAGGGTTCGCAGGGACATGCGCTGTCTTCGGACCTGGTGAACGCTTCACTTCTTACTCACGCCCACAGTTGGGCTGTCTCCCCCCCGCCTTCGGCCTTGCCCTGCTGAAGGACGGGATGCAGTGGCGGCTCCCCCCCAGGACGTTTAGGGCACTGCCCCCCTAGCGCCATGAGGGGCCCCGCTGCTCCTCTAATTTAAAACAAAAAACAAAAAAAAACTGCGCCGCTTCTGACAGCAGCAGCCTCTGACTTCTGCTTCAGAGACTGCTGCTGCTGTCAGTGATCTGTCTCCCTTCCAGGACCCACTCTCAGAGCTGCTCTGAAAGTGGGTCCCGGAAGGGACAAAAAGGCTGAGCTGCTCAGCCGCCCAAGCCGTGTTTTCTATTGAAAACGCGATTTGGGCAGCTTAGCCCCTCAGTCCCGCACACCTAGGATGTGCTGTGGAGGGAGGGGCTAGCCTTTTCCATTGTGCCTAATGGGCGCAATGGAACCTCTCACCTGGGCGCTTGATGCAAATGCCCAGGCGAGAAGCTTTGGCCCAGGCGACTGAGGCAGAGACCAGCGCGCATGCACGCTGCTCCCTCCGTCAGTCACACATGGAGTCAGGGACAAGGCTGGCGGCACACTGTTGTGCTCTCCCGGCCTCCCAACAGCACGCCGCCAGCCTCAGCCGCTTCCCTGCTGCTGCCGCTCTCCCCCCCAATCCGCCGCTCAGAGCGGAAGGTGGGGGGGCGGGGAGCGGCAAGGCAGGAATTTTTTTTTTTTTTTTAGCTTTTCAATTGCCCGCGCGTCCTGGCTCCGGAGGAGCAGGACATGTGGGCAATTTAAAACAAAGAGTCCCACCCACCCACCTCTGCCTGCAGCCCAGGCCGCCGGGGACCGCCGGAGCAGCAGCCAGGTAAGAAAGTGATACCTCCCCCCCTGCTCCCACCCCTCTGAGGGTCCCCCCACTCTGATCCCACCCTGCTCCTACCCCCCGAGGGTCCTCTCACCCCCTGAGGGTTCCCCCACCACGCCCCCCGCCCCCCAAGGTTCCCCCCACCCTGCCCCCTGTAACTGTGAGTCTGGTGATCTTTAGGTGCGTTCACAATGCTGGAAATGGGATGGTTTTGAGATCCTGAGATGTAACTGTGAGTCTGGAGATCTTTAGGTGCGTTCACAATGCTGGAAATGGGATGCTTTTTAAATCCTGAGATGTAACTTTGAGTCTGGTGATTCATGGGCCTTGAAATTCCCCCCCAACACACACACACACGCAGCGGAGGGCAAGAATACTGCTTCAGAAGGGACTTCTGAAGCAGGAATTGGGGACCCTCCAACATACACGCAGCAAGTCCCTTCTTTCTGAAGCAGTGTTCTTAACCTCTGCTGCGTGTGTGCGTGTGCGTGTGCGTTTGCTAAAACTGCTTGTAAGTGAGGTTTAAGGTTGTCTGCCTGCTTTTAAACCTGGCAGAGGAGGTGATTATAACGTGCCTAACCTAACTGAAATTGTTTGATTAAGTAATGTAATGTCCATCCAATATTAACCCTTGGAACTCCTTGCTGCTGGGTTATGCCGCCCACCGTTGCCCTGGCTCCGCCCACCATGTGCGTTGTGTCTAAGCACCACCACTATTTTGGGCCACTGGTCTGCCCCCCAATAGCCTCCCATTAACGCCTCATTGGTAGCACGGATGTCTCGGGTGCAGCAGCTGAGTGTTTTCCCTCTCCCCATGGCTATCGTTGTGTCTAAAGACATTGGGTGGTGCGTTCCAGATATTTTTGGTCTGTCTGCCCCGATTCCTCCACTCAGCACCGCTACCAAACAGCTCGTTCCTTGCTACACACTGTCTTTGTGCTCTCCCTGCACTGGGGAGCACCCGAGGGAGGGGGGTGAACAGTGAAGAATGAGCTGTTTAACTGCAGCGTAGAGGATTTGGGGCAGACTCAACCGCTCTCCCGCATGGACTAAACAACCCATAATTCCATGGGAGTGCAAGTGTTTCTGCAAGGAGAGCTTCCAGCACGAGGGAGAGGCAGGACCCCGATTAGCTCCTGGACACGGAAAGGCAGCCGTTGTGTCTAAGTACCGCAATGGGAAACGTGTGACTATACAGTGGTGTCAACACACATTCAGCCACCTCTTTCCGTTGCGTCTAAAGGTGCCTAAAGAGAGCACCTTTTGATCTGGTGACACAGAGAGAAGCCGCATCCACAAAGAGTCCTGGAGCGGCCACTTTTCCGCAGTCGTGTACTTAAAATGGGAGAGAGGCAACTCTCCGAAGAGCTTTCCTGCAGTGCGATGTATTTCATCCTTAAGTTCTATCTTTATATTCCACGTGTAAATCTCAAGCGTTGCTACCTGCCCAAATAAATTGCGCTGTGCTGTAAATGGCAGCGTTTCACGCAATACGGGGCTCTCGATATCGCCGGGGCCTGAACGCATTTTGAACGGAGTGCCGTTGAGACTGGAGAAGGGCATTAAATTTCCTCCAGCAGGTCTAAGGGATGGGAGGGAGCAGGCCCTTCGTCATCGACGTTTTTAGAGGCAGCTTCATAAGAGATCAGGCCTCTCTCAGACTTATGAAATTACAGCGTGGCTAATCCAGCCAGATCAATGGTCAGGCTTTATGGCCAGCTGTAATCAATCTCCCTCTGAACAAAGGCTTGATCGTCGTTAAGATAATGCTGTCGATAATCTCTCCGATTTCATTTTTATACTTAAATGTTCATTGGGGATTTGAGAGCAGCTGTTCAACCCTTCCTCTTGAAAGAACCTCCCTGCCCGCTCAGATTAACATCTCATAGAAGTAATTCCATCCGTGGCCACAATAAAAAGCCATAAAGTTCTAAAACGAGATAGGCCGCTGGTGCCAAAAAGAAAAGGGGAGGGGGAAGCCCCATTTTCTCTTCCCAGTAGCAGGTTTTAAGAGAATGGACTGCGGCCAAAGATTAATTGATCATGGCTTTCAGGGCATGGGAGTTTGCCTAGTAGCAGCCCTCATTTATGGTCCGTATCAAAGAGAGGAGAACTTTGCATTCATTTGGAATCCACTCTGGATTTGAAAGCTGGCCCAGCAGTTACAGAACTAGCTTAGGACTCGAGAGACAGCCCTGCCTCCTGGGCCAAGCCCAACAGAACTGAGGGGTCTGTTGGGCTCAGTTTAGAGTGCAGTCTTCCGGGCCCGAGCCCCCTCCGACTCAGGCTGCGCTGGGCTCCTCACGGGCCAGAAACCCCAACAGAGCATTGAGACGTCATGGCAACTCTGTCGACAGGGCCCATAGCAGGAAAGGGCATTATTAAGGTGTTCTGCTGCCCTTTTTTTTGACATGCCCCTGACCCCATGGAATGTCAAAATGTTATGGTGCTGTCGGGGTTAAGGGCATGTCAAGAAAAGGTTTGGGGAATGCTTTAACTCCCCACCCTTTTCAGGACGTGCACTCCCACACACACCCTCCCACAGAATGCTGTATAACACCGGGGCTACGGGTAGATTTGAGCCCACAAAGCCCTCCCCAGATTTCACACCCGAGTTGCGAGGCCCTCACATCTGAGGGATGTAGCAAGACTGTGGCATGCCCCGGCTCATGTTCCCATTATGGGCCACCCTACGTTCAATGGGGCAGAGCAGTCGCTCTGGGGGTGGCCACTGGGAGCTGATGCAGGCCGTCCCTTCCATTGTTGGGCAGGAGAAGACCTCTAGCCATGAGCCTCAGGAGTAGGTGGCCTACAGCAGGACACCTGGGGCTCCACCTCCCCTGAGCAGTGGCCCTCATAGGGTGGCCACTGGCCACACCTCCCCTTTAAAAGAGGGCGCTTATGAAAAATACATATTCCAGTGCAGCCCTGGACGATGTATTTTTCATAAGCGTCCTCTTTTAAAGGGGAGGTATGGCCACCCTAGGCCCTCATAACGGAGTTCCTGGCCAGCTTCTCCTACTGGAAGGTGGCAGCAGCACCCTGTACCCCAGTAAGTCCCCTAGAGAAGCAGCAGCCCTGCCAGGAAGGTGGTGGGGTGGGGACAGTGGGGCTCTTTGCAATCGACTGGAGCATCCTAGGAAATGTTCATAGCGGGTTCATAGTGGGCTGAGCTGGAGAGCCCAGTGGAGCCAGAGGCTTCTTGAGCCCAGGCTCGATGCATCTGGGTAGCTCTGTTCTGTGATGTCACAGAAGGGGTGGAGCCTAAGGTTAACATCTCCCTCTGGGCTTTCACCCACATGCATGGGTGGTGACATCACAACTCTCCACGGGAGGTGTCGACATGTCAGAGAGGGGGTGGGGCACAGGGGCCGACACACCCGTTCAAGTGTAACCCTGACCCTTACAGATCATTGTGATGTCATGACACTCCATAGGGGCAAAAGCACATCAGAAAGGGGGCGAGAACGGGGGCAGGCATCCAGAGGAAATTACGGATTCATTACAGATATGGATCTTTAATTTCTGGATTTAATTGCAGATCCATATTTTGGATCCGTATTTAAATCAATTCAATTTAAAAAAAAAAAAAAAAAAAAAAGATTTTAAAAAATTGCACACGTGCAAAGTGACCATTCTGCACATGCAAGGCCTTTTCTAAAACCATTTCAGAAAAGGGCCGCCAGCCTGCTCATGCGCAAAAGGGCCACTGACACGTGGAGACTAGCTGCCCTTTTCCAAAATAGCGGCAGCGATGCCGCCGCCGTTTTGGAAAAGGCCACAAATGCGCAGAACGGTTTAGTGGCCATTTGCGCAGGGTTATTTTTTTTAAAAAAAAAACCTGTAGATATTAAGCCAAACCGAAACAGGCGTGTTGAAGTTCGGTAAGCATTAATCAGATTAATCCAAATCCGTAACGCCCATCCTTAGTCCCTATGGCCTGCCTCTTATCCTGATGCGGCGGCTCTCAGAACCCAGGTTTAAACCCAGAGTCTCCCAGGGATGTGGGGTCACATTAGAAAAAAGGCAGGGTCCGGACCTTCCCACACCTTTTCCAACATGGCCACACCCCCCCACGGAGGGCTGCGATGTCACAGTGTGTGTACCGTGGTGGCAGAGCCTTTCACACTAGAGAACCCAGCCTGAGCCCAAGAGGCCCAGACAGACAGAATGCCCCACGGGACCAGGGGAGCCCTATCAGAGCTGTGTTACTTTGCAGGTTTCTACCTGGCAGGCCTGGGCCCATATAAGAATATAAGTAGTGCCTTACTGGGTCAAACCAATGGTCCATCAAGCGCAACATCCTGTCTCCGACAGCGGCCAATCTCTTTCTCTTGCGAGAAATACCCGACCGGTCACAATGAACAATCCATTCCCGGTTCTTCCAGGCCCCAACAGTAAGAGGTTACGTTCTCCAAAACCTACTTGGCTAATAACCATGAATGGACCTACCCTCCAAGAACTTATCCAATCCCTTTTTAAAATTAGCGACACGACCGGCCGTGACCACTGTCTCTGGCAGTAAGTTCCACAAGTTAATTGTGCCCCAAGTGAAAAAATACTTTCTCTTATTTGTTTTAACTCTGTGTTCCCTTGTTCTAGTACTATTTGAGAAGGTAAATAACCGCTCCCTATTTACGTGTTCCACACCACTCATGAATTTATAAACATCGATCATATCCCCTCTCAGTTTTCTCTTCTCGAAGCTGAAGAGTCCCAACCTACCAAGCCTCTCTTCATACGGGAGCCATTCCAGACCCTTGGTAATTTTTTGTTGCCCTTCTCTGTACCTTTTCTCTTTCTAATGTGTCTTTACCGCTTCAACTACTATATACCGTTTACTTACAACACCTACTCCCAACGCGGCCCGGACAGGGGTAAGAACCCTACCGCCAGGGCACAAGAGGTGTGACATTTGTGGATCAGAGGTCCAGAAAGAAAGCGAGAGAGAGAGTGATGATTTTCCCCAAAGATTGCACATGAAAAGAGTCAGAGCCAGGGAAGGCTAAGTTGGGTACACGCCTGCCTGGAAAGTCTCCAACCCCAAACTCATCTTCATGGTGCCCGGTGAGTGCTGAGGACCACCAGGTTGGGACTGAGCCCCCAATGCAGCAGCTCCGTTATCCATTTCAAAAGCTTAGAGCAGTATGGCCAGCCCTGGAGTACAACAGTCTCCGTCCTTATCTCAGAAGACCCAGCCTCCTGATCTCACTCTATGTGGGTCAGTGGATAGCGTCAGGGGGTGCAGGGGCATCTGGGATGTGAGCGGACATTGGGGAGGAGGCATAAGGTTGAGTTGGGGGCAGGATCCAAGAGACCAAAGCTGGAGGGAGATCAGAGTCATGGTCAAAAGCCAAACTTAGCGGTCAAGCCAGAACGTCAGTCCAAGGAGGGAGGGTAGGAATCGCAATGAGGCTGTGGGGGACCAAGGAACAAGGCTAGATCGAAGGTAAGAAATGTGGCAAGGCTCAGTCCAAGACTGGGAGTCATAGCAGGGGGTGCACTTCGTTTTTCTTATTTTAATTACTAAACTGAACAAAGCCTCCTTCATTTTAGTAATTAAAATACAACAACAGGTGACAAAGGTAACAAAAAACGGATGAATACGCACAAAAAAAGCATCCGTTTTGGTTACATATATAAAAAATCCTGTACATCTGCAAATGACTGCCGGTGCCATTCTGTGCATGCGCGCCCCTTTCCCAAAATAGCGCCAGCAACATTGGCGCCATTTTGGGAAAGGGCAACCAGTCTACACATGCGCAGACCAGCTGCCCTTTTGCAAAATGGCACCAACAGAAAAGGGCTGAGCATGCGCAGCATGGCCCGGCACCTATTTTGTACACGCAGAGTGATTTTCTTTTATTTTTATTTTTTATTATTTTAAATAAAATAAAATAGAAAAAAAAACTTGAAAAAAATAAAACCAGGAGTCATTTATGAAAAAAAAAAAAAAAACACCTGAAAACAAAGGGGTTTTTGTAAACAAAAACAAAGGATGTTCCTGCTGCAACCTAGTAGCAAGGTTGGGATGCAGGAGACAAAGAAAACGGAACGGCGGAGTAACACAGAGTCAGGAGGTCTAGGGAGCAAGGCTACAGCAAGATTCACACACAAGGTAGGGACAGGAAGAGCACGCAAGGTAGGGACACACAAGAACAGGAAGTGATGTTCCACCCAACTTCCTGTAGCTACCAGCCACCCTTATAACCTGTCTGTCAGCCAACCAGGAAGCTGGGCAGTGTCAGTGGAGACAAGGCTGAAGACCTATCTGGAAGTTTAGGGATGTAGAACTACTGGTTACAGTAGTTCCCAGGCCCAAGCCCAGGAGTGGTGGTAATTCTGCAGAGCTGGCTACTGCACTGAGACCCCAGGGATGCCGGTTCAAGGCCTGGTGAACGGCAGGTGGGAACATCTAGGGTAAAGGGGCAGGATCTTCTGCCAAATCTACAGTTCCAGGTCTGGACAACTGACCCAAGAACTAGATTCTGCTCTCCGGTGTCCTACCTTGTTGCATGTCTCTTTAGCTGCTACGGAAACAAGCTATCTTCAGTAAGCAAACAAGATTAAAACTTTTGTCCTTACGGGGGTCGTGCTGCTGCCTCCATAGAAAGTGACTTGTTCCCAGGTGGTGATGAAGACCCAGGCAGCGGAGAAAGAGGGCATGTTTCTGAAGTACTTCCTGATGTCTTTGGAGACTCTCTTTAGGAGGTCAGGATCTACGGTCTCTCTGTAATAGATTTCTCCTCGGATTCCATTATGGACATCTGCCCAAAAGGGGGCGATAAAAGCCCGGCCATCTGCGAGGGGGAAAGCCTCTGGGGTGAATTGGCTGACAAGCACATTAAAGGAAACCACTCCGTTGTTGTTGACCTACAAGATAGGAGAGAGTTTTGATTTAAGCAAACCGAAGCCTTGGCAGGAAGAGGAGAGATGTCATCTTAAAATTATATTCCTGTTAGAGGAGCCATCGCCAAAGGCCGTGCCATGCAATTATGTGATGTAAATAGGCCTATCTATCTAGGTATTTATATGCCCCTCATCACTCTAGCATCTGAGGTCTGGGCTAGGAAGGAGCTCTCACAGAATGGCGACTAGGAATTCCCAACAGGCCTAATGTCACAAATTCCACAGAATCAGAGACCCGGGAAGAATTCCAAAGCTTAAATATCTAGTCCAGCCCCACAGTACTTCCTTTAAAGGCCTTCAGTGCTGAGGCCTCCACTCCACAACATAAGAAATGCCACATTGGGCCAGACCAACAGTCCATCAAGCCTAGCATTCTGTCTCCAACAGCGGCCGTTCTCAGTCACTTCAGAGAAGTACCCAACGGGTCATAACAAAGCAATCCATTCCCTGCCATTCACTCCCAACTCTGACAGTCAGAGGTTAGATTCCCCAACCTACTTGGCCAACAGACGTAACTTCCTCGGCAAATTATTTCACTGTGTAACTGTAGTTAGAAAATTCTTCCTAATATTTCACCTAAACCTTTTCTTCCCCTCCTGCGTTTTCGTAGGTCCCTATGACCCCCAAGGCTGCCATAAAAATCATAAAACTGTTTTGGCAAACCTGAACCACTCCTCCCCCCATGGTTTCCTCAAGAAGTGTGAGGCCAACTGTCCTGTGTTGTTTCATGTTCTTCCCCAATCGCCATTTTTTTAAAAATGGAGGTTTTTATCATTTCATCATCAGAGTTACTTTCTGCCCCAATGTAAGGCGATGGGAAAATGAAAGCACTATACACCCTTTGCACTCGGGGCCACGTTGACCCCTTGCACATATATTCTTAAAATACATGTGTCTTTTAAAGAAATGAAACTTAACCCAGCACCTGCTCTCCTAATAAAAAGCCTCAATGAGGGTGAAGGACAAAATGTAGCACTGAGTTTGAGTTCACAAAGGTCATTGGTGGTGTGTTTAGGAAAATATCACCCTAAACTGCCTTGGGGGATTAGATTGATCCCCAGTGAAAAGTCAGTTTGCCAACTTCTATTCCTTAGCTTTACACAGCAGTTAAGACCTGAGTGAACTCTTATTTATTTATTTATTTATTTATTTTATTTTATTTATTTTATAGATTTGTATCCCGCCCCCTCCTGCAACGCACGGTTGGTGTTTTTTTTTTAAAATCACAGCCATTATCAGCTTTGTGTTGAAAAAATACCTATTCATTCTGCATCGGGGGTGTTGATGACCCCTGCATTTACTGTGAGGTTTGGAGCTCACTTGAAAACAATGAAGCCCTGCAACCTGTATTTTTCATAAATGTCCTCTAAAATTGGCATATCTGGCCAAAGTGGTCCTCCTACTGTGAACTCAAGACTTTTGAGCTGGCTTCTCCTCTCCTTTTCTGGATTGGAGGGGGCGGGGGTCAACGTTACCCCCTGTACCGTTTTTGTTAGTTATGCTGCTTTACATGAGGGGTCATGGTGACCCCCAATACCATGGGGCGGGGTTGTTTTGTGTTTCTGTTTTTCAGTTGTTATGCTAATAAACTGTCCATTTTTTTTCTTAATCTGGTGTCCAATTTCAAATCAATCATATTCATTATTTTTCAGCTATTTATTAATAGGGGTCCTTTTGACCCCCGATACAGTTATTAGTCAGTCAGTTTCTCAGGCACCGGAGGGTTTAATTTAAACCCATTACCTCTGGTCACATCCTCAGTCGCCAAAGATAACAACGGGGCACCATTTTGCCTATAACAACCTTCTATATATTTGAAAATTGCAATTGAGTCCCCCCAGCCCTTAACTTTTTCCATTTTCTCCACTCTCCGTGAAACGGCTGTGATCTGATCAGGCTTTTGGCTAGGGGTGGCGGGCGAGAGGGGTGGGAGGTCTTTCCCCCACATATTGTATTTTTAAAAATTGTTTTAATTTTTTGTTATTGTTTTATTGATTATTGTTTGCTGCCCTATGGGCAGAAGGGGCAGGATATACATTTTATATTATAAATAAATTAAATAAATAAATAAATAATATGGAAACCACTAGGGATAGGAAATCATATTGAAAATCTGGATTGGTTCAAAATCATATCAACCCAATTTTCAATACAATTTTAGATCATATTGATTGGAATCGATTCAAATTCCAACTAATACGACCTAAATCCAAATTCTGACCCCCAGCTCTGCCTCCCCTGGACTCCTAGTGGGCCCAGGCACTGGGCAGGGGTCCAGAGGAGGCAGAACTGGAGATAGAGGGGCTGCACAGGGGTGGGGAAGGAGGTAGTTGCCTCCCAGCACCTCCACCCGGCACCCGCCTCCCCTGAACCTGTGCCTGCCTGCCCCAGCACCTGCTGCAGCAGCGCTGGGGCGGGTACCCAGGCAGGGGTCCAGGGGAGGTGTGCAGTGCCAGGCAGGGGTGCTAGGACTCTGAGGCAGAGGTTGCTGGGTGGGGAGGAAGGGGTGGGGGGTTAACTTACCTTTCCCCCTCTCAGCGGCACCCCATGTGGCCTTTTCAAGGCCTCAACGGGCAGAAATAATAAGAAAAAAACCTGGGCATGCACAAAATGGCCACTGTGGCCATTTTCCAAAATGGTGCTGGCAGCATGAGCGCCATTTTTGAAAGCAGCAGCCAGTCTGCGCATGCTCAGCTGGGTATGCATGCGCCGACTGGCCATTTCACAGAGTTTTTTTCTTATTATTTCTGCTCAATGAGGCCCCGAGAAGGCTATGGCAAGCACCGTGGGACATTGCCGGAAGGGGGAAATGTAGGTTAAACCCCTTCTTTCTCTATCCACCTAGGAGGAAGGGGAAACAAAGCTGGGGCTCCCTGAAAGCTCCTTGGAGTGGCGTCGGGGCAACCGATCCTTTTGGATTGTATCCCTCAGCAGGATCAGATTCATCTGATCAATATGATTTGCCCCCAAATCAAGCAAATCAATCCTACTGAACCGATTCGGATAGTCCCATTCCTAGAAGCCACGCGGAGAGAGCATGATGCTGTGTCCCACCCAGCGAGTGGTCCACAAAGGTCGTGAATTCAAAACCTGCCCTGGGACCAAATTGGCATGGGTTACAGTACACACAAATTACTAGTTAGTATTTCCATGACCATAACCCCTTGAGGACTCCAAATGAGAGTGGGCCCCCTTTGTGCAGTCACTGTACAAATGCAAAGCAGGAAGGGAAAGAATTTATAGTTTGAATCAGGGATGGGGAACATCAGGCCCGGGGGCCAAACACGACCCACAGCAAGCCCCTTTCCAATTCCTGGATCTGACCCTTGGATCCAATTCTTGCCTTCAGTCACTGAAAAACTGAGCTCCAGGGAAGGGAGCAGGGATGAGGTCATGCAAACAAAGGAAGGGGACAGTTCCATGGCACCGGTTCATGATTTGAGCCCTCCTTCCCTTGAGTGCATCCCTCGGGCACCCCTGCCCCAACTGCTGTGTGGCCCTCGGAGCTTGTGCAAGTTTTCAAAGTGGCCCCCGGGAGAGAAAAGGTTCCTCACCCCTGGTTTAAATGGACAAGACAAAAGGTGGAAGGAGGGAGAGGCATAGTGACTTGATCAAGGTCATACAAAAGGTCAGTGGCAGAGAAAGGAGTGTAAGAAACAGGCAATGTAAGACCTTCTTATTTGGCCAGACATTTGGCAGCCAGGGGTAGGGTTCAGTTCATGCAACCCCCCACTCACATGTTTAACATGTCTAGCTTAATAAATGGGCAGTCCTCCGGCGTGTCTTTCATGTATTTGTAGGCAGTCTCCACGGGCGGCACCAGTGAGAACAGAAGCAGAGAGAGGGGCAGGAAGCGGTCCCTCCTCGGACACTCTAGAATTTCCACCCAAGACTCTATGGTGCTGGTGGACCTATGTGCCGCCTGCAACCTAATTGATGGAAAGTGGCTACGTGGGCGCGTATTAGCCCACTTTAGCCAGCGTTTGCCCGCACGGTGGGCTCCGCCTTCTGTGAGACCACGCTACGAGTGAGGGCTGCGGGTACAGCAGGTGGCAGCCCCATGTCCAATGGGGGCAAACACCTAACAAACAGCATGGGCTAATGTCGACTAATGTCTCATTTGTTAACACCGCAAGATAAAGAGAGAGAGAGAGAGAGAGAGAAAATAAAAGCCAGGTCTTTAGAGTTGCCAGCTCTGTGCCCTAACCATTTGACCCCATTGCCTTCCCTATGCGTGTGTAGCAGCTGCCAAGGCGCGGTCCTCTTTGTGACTTAGCACAGGCAGGGACCGCGTCTATTTCTAATTTTCTGTACAGCGTCAGGCACATGGCTGGTGCTATATAAATGTTCATAATAAAATAAAATATAATAATAATAGCAACACCCCCATCTAGGGAATGCAGCTCCCACACAACGTTCCCCTCAGTCTCTCCACAATGGAGTGACTCCGGTTAGCAAGGCAGCTCCCACACAACGTTCCCCTCAGTCTCTCCACAATGGAGTGACTCCGGTTAGCAAGGCAGCTCCCACACAACGTTCCCCTCAGTCTCTCCACAATGGAGTGACTCCGGTTAGCAAGGCAGCTCCCACACAACGTTCCCCTCAATCTCTCCACAATGGAGTGACTCCGGTTAGCAAGGCAGCTCCCACACAACGTTCCCCTCAATCTCTCCACAATGAAGTGACTCCAGTTGGCTTGGGGTGTCAGTTTGCTCCCTGGCCTCCCTTCTTCCCTTCACAGCTGGTCCCGTACCTCTCTCCTCATAGGGGCTTGTCCCACAAACAAGTGGGTCCCCGGGGTGTCTGGGCGCAGAGCAGCTCACACCCAGCCAAGCCAAGCTCTCCCCCGAGCTTGGGCAGATCCTGTTCCAGAGCTCTGTCTCCTGTAAGGTGGCCAGATACGCCGTTGTAAGAGGACACTTATGAGAAATACAGGTTGCAGGGCTGCATTGCAGCCGATGCAGAACCTGCAACCTGCATTTTTCATGTGTGTCATCTAACTTTTGCATTATTTAGCCACCCTCGTCTCCCGTTGAGTTGGCTGGATGTCTGCTCAATGTAGCAAGGTTTCCTTCAGCCTTGATTTCAGGCTTCACCCCAGGCCTGGTGGCAGCTGTTTACTGCCCAGCTCCACTCTCCCCAACACTCTTTCTCCCTGAGGCTTCGGGAATTATGTTGCCTCTTTGCCCTGGTGTACGTCACATGACCCATTACTCCACAGTCTGCGGTCTTAAAGGGCCAGTACTCTTAATTTTCTTAGCCCATTCTCGGGGTAGTGATCCTGCAAAGGTTCACGACTCTGTCGCAGCATGCTAGAGAGGGGGCTCAGTCTGAAAACCCAAATCCAAACCCCCAGCTTCTGGGATCTAGATCAAATTTTCCTAGGCTGGTTCCAGCTTGAATGCCCTGTGTCTCAGAAGAAGAGCTTATACTCCCAAGGCAGGCCTCCAACGTGCTACCCATAGAAAGCCCAAGAAATCAGCATGGTACACTACCAAACATCCCCAGACAGGGTTTGTCTTTTTCTTTCTTTTTTCCCCCATGGTCTTGTTTCTTGTCATGTAACAGAATAATGCTTGTGGTGTCAAGGCCTCCGCATCGCTTCCGCATTTAATCACCTGCAAAGGCAATTTATTGCCTTTTATATCCCTTCCCCATGAACATTAGCCCATTAAATATACCTTTGGCTTTCTTAATCATAAAACCTATCAGTTCATGAAATCCAAGAACTTGTCAGGTGGGAACCAATAAATCTTCCCTTTCTTGAAAGCCAGGGGAGAGCATGTTTAAAATGCAGCCGCTAATGGCAGGGGAAATGAGTAAGAGACCTTTCCAAGCGGGAACTTCACTTACAAAAATGGTCCTGTAGGGGACTCCGAAGAAGACAAATGGGAGGGAGAGCTTGATCTCGGAGGAGCTTCCATCATCTACCTTGGGGGTTTTGGTATCATTCTGCCAGAAGGGATATAGAATCGCCACGGACCGCACTGCAAGAGAAACAGAATGATTCAAGGGCTAGATCAGGGGTGGGGGCCAAACGTGACCCACAGCTAGTCTTTATGCGGCCCCTTGCCAGTGTCTGGATCTGGCCTCTGGATCCAGTTCCTACCCCCCAAGCCCTGAAAAACTGAGTCCAGGGTAAGGGAGCAGAGATGGGGGCAATGCACGCAAGGACAAGGGGACAGATCTATGATCAGGACCCTCCTTGCCCTGAGTGCACCACCCCTTAAAACCCTTCACCCCTAACTCCTATGTAGCTTTTTAGGCATGTATGAATTTTCAGTGACACCTGGTATGGAAAAAAAACCTCGCCACTCCTGTGCTATATGGTCTGCCCCTGCTTCTGTTGACCCTAATGGTTCAGGATCAGGATCATTTTAACACTTATCGCCCAGCCCTCTTTGGGGTCAGGAGAAACAGGGGGGGAAATCACCTGTCCACCAGGCAACCACCTCTGGGGTGGAAAAGATGCGTTCGTTATTCCTAAGTATTTCTATAGCAGTTTTCAGTGTTCAAAGTGCTTTACAATCCTTATCTTGTTCACCCTCACACCAACCTCAGGAGGCAGGTCATAATTATGCCCATTTTATAGATGGGGAGCTGAGGCAGAGAGATAGTGACTTGCCCAAGGCCATCACTGAGTTCCGTGGCTAAGAACGGATTTTAACCCTAGCCTCCTAGGGTCCAAATCCAACACCGTATCCACTAATCTACACTGGCTCAACGCAATGCAAAAATTTAGGACTGGAAATGTAATAATCTCTCTCTTTCACATGCGTCCATTTGCCATAATATCAATCCAAGCACATTACTAAACAGTTGAATAACCAAATATCTGCTGCACAAAAATGATTAGGAAAACGGATTTTTAGAACTATGCCAACATTCATTCGGAGATGAAGTGCTATCCCAAAATACAAATAATATTTGTGAATACAAAATTGACCATCGTGTCAGCTCTAGTATTATCCCGATTTTACAGGGAAAAAGCTCAGACACAGAAAAGCTAAGTGCTTTTTTCACGGTCACAGGGGGAGTCTGTAGAAGAGCAGAGAACTCAGCCTTGGCTTTCCATGTTAAGAATATAAGAAGTGCCATACAGGGTCAGGCACACGGTCCATCAAGTCCAGCATCCTGTCTCTGACAGTGGCCAGCTACAGTAGCTTGAGAGAAGTACAAGTCCAGGTCATGGAGTTGACACGCATCTTCTGCTAACTATTCCCGACTACGAGTAGCCAGGGGTTTATACCCCAATTAGTAGCCATTTATGGCTATATCCTCTAAGAATTTATCTAGTTTCTGTACGAAGCTAGTTATGGTGCTGGCTTTCACTGCCTCCTCTGGCAACAAGTTCCACAACTGTATCATCCGCTGCGTGAAAAAGTACTTCCTTTTGTTTGTTTTAAAACTTCCGCCATTTAACTTCAGGGAGTGTCCCCTTGCTCTCTCAATGTGAGAAAGGGCAAACAACAGCTTTTCCCCACACTGCTCATGATTTTATAAACTTCTATTATATTCTCCCCCCCTCCCCCCCTTTAATTGCTTCTTCTCCAGGCTAAACAGCCCTACCCTGTTGAGCCTCTCCTCATATGGAAGTCAATCCATCCATTCTATCATCCTTGTTGCCCTTCTCAGAATTTTTCCCAGTTATATTTTTCCTGAGATGGGGTGGCCAGAACTGCACACACATTCTAAGCTAGCACCTTATACCATTTGCCAGGGAGTCTTTTTGTGTCCTGGGTAGCTGAGGCTACAGGAGGAATTTTATGCTGGAACATTGCTACCCAAACAGAAACTTGGCCAGGACTCTCGCTTTGACCCGTGGAGGAACGCGAAGCCTTGAACTGGTTGGCCATAGAGTTCCTGGGTAGTGGCTGGCTCCACAGCACCACCTTGAGCTTGGCCCTGGAACTGCTTTGCAGGCCCCTTTGTTCTGGCTCTTCCATACTCCCAGCCTTCTGATTGGCCCCTTGGTTGTATAAATGATTAGGCCTCCGTGCCTGACTTCCAGTTCTGTTCCTGCCTCCGCTATGGACCCAGTCCTGTCCTGACTCTGTCCCAACCGGATCCTTCTGTTACTCTGCCAGATCTGATCTTGTAAGACTGGCCACATCTCTGAGTCCAGACTAACCTCAAGATCCTTCATGACTTAACATGCCAGCACTTCTGTTTTATTTCTCAAGACAACATAAGTGCCTTTTAATACCAGGCGCAGGGAACCTCAGGCCTAGGGGCCCAATGTGGCCTGTGACTAGTTTTTAAGGCCCCTGGATCCAGTTCCTAACCCCAAGCACTGAAAGAGTGAATGTAGGGAAGGGAGCAGAGATGAGGGCCTGCATCCCAAAATAGGAGATGCACTCTTAGCACAGATCCACGAACTGGACTAGGGCTGGTTCAAAAAAAGCCATTCCAATTTCACGGAAACGTTCTTCAAAACCAGAACGGCTGCTGAAATGACAATTGGATGCTTTTTGCACGTGCAAATGGTGGCTGCCGTTCTGCACGTGTGCGGCAGCCGCTGCCGTACATTAAAGATGGCCCCCAAGATGGCGGCCAGAATCTCGGCTGCCCTTTTGCACATGTGCAAATGACCTTTTTTTTTTTTTTTTTTGAAAGTTTGGTCTGAATTCCGATCAGATTGACCGAAACACCCAATTCTGTCCGAGACAGAAACCAGACAAAACCTTTGCTTCATCCCTTTGTTTCCTCACCCTGAGCGTCCCCTTGAAGCACTCCCAGCCCCCAACTCTTAGACGGCTCTCAGAGCTTGAACTCATTTTCAAAGTGGCCCCTTGGGAGGGAAAAGTTTCCCCGGTCCTGCTTAACACCATACGGATACAGCGGAGGATAAAATGATCTATACTTCCTGAAGCTCTGCCTTTTTTCCTTAGAAGTCCCCCAGCCATGTAGTAATCAGGCCTAGTCTTGCTTAGCTTATGAGATCTGACAAGGTTAGAGCATCATGTGGCGTTGCAAGCTATACAATGGTGACTTCTTATACCTCTATATCAGAACAGTTCTGCACCATTAACTTTGCCAATCACTACCAGACACCTGCTATAAAATAGCTTGCAATTTGTCTGGTACAGCGATGAAGTTACCTTCCGGAGCGCCTCTTCCTCAGAGAGGAAGCAGGCTGTTTGAGTTAGGAAACAGTAACTTCTCTCTTCGTTATAGCCAATCGATGCTGACCCTTGGCAGCCAGACACAATTCAGTCTCTGTTTAATCAATTCAGGCCACATTACTTTTAAAAATCTTTTTGGTCCTGAAGCAAAGTTTTAGAGGCTTTAGGTTTGAGCTGAAGGATGCCAGTGGCCTGTGCTTCCTGCTCTGATGATGCTTAGTTTTAATCAGAGCCAGATTAAAGGATATAGGGGTCCTACAGGAAAGCCATATTCTGTAGCACCTACTCCGGTCACCTTCAGACTTCATCCTCTGCAAAAACAGCAGGGTACGGAAGGCAGAGCTGCCACCTTACGCGGCAGAGATGGAGAGTCCCCCGGCCTAGGAGACGAATGAGAAGTCTGAGGCCATCAGAGCAGGGGTGAACAGATTACGGGGGCAGGGATTGCTGGATAAGAGGTGGGGAGTCAAGGGGTTACCTGAGCAGGGTGGGGGCATGGGCAAACAGGCCTGGATAAGCCCACTGGAGAGCTATTGATAGAGTGCTTGGGTGAGCATACCTCTTTGAAGGCTTTCATAGGTTTCATGAGCCACAGGGATGTTTTTAGACACATACATTTTTAAGGTAAGCCACCTAATGATAGAGTGCTTGGGTGAGCCTGCTAGACTCTGTCACCTCTCAGATAAGCCCTTCCCTCCCCATCCCATACCTTCCAACATTTCGAATGGTCAGAAGAACATGGCCCATCCTCTCAGTAAATAAGCTCCACCCCACGCCAAATAAGCTCCACCCCCTCACCCTCTTACACCTAAGCACCTAACGAGATACAAAAGCTCTCATTCCACTTAGTCTCTTGTCATTCCATCATCTCGCCATCATCCTCTCGCGGGCTTTTCCTGGGATACAATCAGGAAAGAGGGACCTGGGACTATAATATTGGTCTTCTCATCTCTTGTCTCCTGAAAGAAGGACTTGGAACTCAATGGGATTCAGCACCAAAGAGGAGCACGTCCCTCCCTCCCCTCCCATTGTGATCCCAGCTTGATGACCACAGCCCTTCCTGCCCCGGTTGTGCCCACCTATCTGCCTGATTTCCGCCCTTAGGGTGGCAGCAAACATGCACTTTTACACTTAAGCTGTCATCTATCTTGACTTAGGACGTTCTTAGATGCACATATTTGTTTTACCTGGACTGAAGAGTCCAAGTTCTGCAAACTCCCGTACGGGGCGTTTAGACACTCCCCCACCCGGAAGTCTCCCAAGTGCCACTGCAAACAGCAGCGCCAGCAATGCCTGCATGTTTTGAGAAGCACACTCAGTAAGTCCCCAGTTTCAGAGGACTTACCAACTTCATTTCTCAAAACACGTGGGAGTCGCCGGCACTGCTGTTTGCAACCGTGCCCGAGTGACTTCCAGTCGGGGTGGGAGAGCATCTAAACTCCTCTTGTGGGAATTTGCAGAATTCGGACTCTTCAGTCCAAGTTAAAAAAAAATGTATGTGTCTAAAAACATCCCTGTGGCTCGTGAAACCTATGAAAGCCTTCAAAGAGGTATGCGATAACAATTACATTTTATGGTTTGTAATGAGATTTTAGGTTAGGCAGTCACGCAGACACATGCTGACTGACCCCAAACGTCAGGACCCTCTAGGCTAAGGGTCCCCATGCTAATGCAGTTAGCACAACAGATAACCCAGCTCTGGTTCATGCTGCCCAAGGTTTCGAGCCGCTGGACATGCCCTGCCCCCTTTGTCAATAAGCTCCACCTCTCTCACACACACACCCTTCCCAACATTCCAAGTGCACAAAGAGACAGAATCCCTCCCGCTTGTCAGGGATGTAGCTAGACTGGAATAGGCACAGATGCAAAATGGTAGAACGGGCCTGCTCGTCCTGCACCCCCATGAGATACACATGCAATTCCACCTGTATTGTGGGGTCCCCCCGGTTTGTGGGCCCAAGGGCAGCTGCACCTGCTGCACCTATTATAACTACTCCCCTCCTGCTTCTCATTTGAGTTTCTTGTCAATCCACCATCTCCCCATTGTCCTTTCGAGTATTTTTCCTGAGAAGCATCCAGAAAAGAGGTGCCAAAGCTTGAAGACCCGTGGTTTTGTCCCTCTCTGCTGAAAGAGGAACTTTGACACCTCTGACAGTGGGATTCAACACCCAAAGAGGGACTGTCCCTCCCAACTTGGGAGTTATGCTGGTTTTAGCCACACAGCAGGTTTTCCTGTTCTGCGGTTAGTAATAGTTGGGTCGTGCTTTCCCGCAAGACACACATTCCTTGTGGGCTTACTTAATTCAGCAACCTGTTAAAATCAGTTCCAGTATAATCAATACTCAAAGAAACTGAAACACAGAACACAACACACTTGAGTCTCACAGGGGGTTTGCTGACCCCCCACAAGCCTATGGCCAAGTGGGTGTGTCATGGGGACATGGGGGCCACACACCCATTTGGGGGAGCTGTTGCAAGATTGCAAACTATGGACTAAAGACTTGACTATGAACTAAGATTTGAATCCGGTCTTCAACTTCCAGACTGAGACAACAACTGATGGACCTGTATTGTACCTCTTAGGGTAAGAGACAGTCAGGGAATATCAGTGGATTTAGAATGCGTGGACTTTATGTTTGATTTATTGACTTGCACTATCTGATCAACAGCCTTATACTTGTATGTACTCAATATATGTTTTATAATCAAGCCTAGCATGCTGGTGTCTTTATTTGGCCTTGGGGAATTCACTTGGGGGTACTCCTATCTAGGTGAGAGCCTAGATGAACCTTTTTCATATAAGACAAGCCCACTACAAAGTCTTCCAAGCTACAGGTGGCCAGAGAACGTTCTCTGCATTACGGCTGGGCGGGGAGATAAAAGGGAGGCTTGGCTAGGGGTGCGGACCTCTGAAAGTTCCCTGATTGCAGTGAAGGTTTTCTGATCACGTGGGGACCCACGCGGGCACAGGCAACTGGGTTGTGGCTGGCCTGGTGGGCAAACGGGGTGGGGGGGGTAACAGCCTCTAAATGAAGAGAGGGCCCCAAACCACCTAACCCCAGTGACAGGGTGCTGGGGGTGGGAGGAATGGTATTGTCTGCTGATAAAACAGTTCTTAAATTGTTGAAGACTTAGGGGACGCGATAGCGCTAACAGTCTTCAAATATCTAAAGGGGCTGCCCCCAAGAAGATGGGAAGGAACTGTTCTGCATCGCTACAAAGGGGGCGGGATGAGAAACAAAGGGTGTTTCTAGTCTGAGCTGTGTACGACTAGTAGCCCTTCAGAAACAATTAGTAGTCGTCGCCGTAGTACGGTGTAAAAAGATGGACGTCAGCCCCGCCTCTGTAGTACTTCACCCCGAGTGGCCTGTCTATCTAAAAGCGGGTCTCCAGATGTGCAGGCAGAGCAGATGTGGAGAAGACTGCTTTATCCCCGCTTGCATGCACTGGAACATCCCACCAGCGGTGCACTGGAAGATCCCTGAGTACCACCAGCGGAGTGGGGTACCCAGACTCGAGGCACCAGTCCGAGGCGGAGCTGCAGTCCGTCTGCTCAGCGGATGGCGGAGTTGCCCCGGGCAACGCCATAAGATTGCAGGCAGCAGTCTAGAGCGTTGGGTGATCTCCCCGCACGTCTATGGTGTGGGGGAAGGGGACGCTGCGTGGATGGACTGCGGCGACTGCAGGGTCCATGTAAATCTGGCCCAGGCAGTGCTGGATGCGGGGCTGACCACCTCTAGAGTAGGTCCATCTGAAAACACCCAGTGGGTCACAGTTACAGGAAGGTAGACTGTGGTTAAACAACAGGAAAAACTTCATTACAGTGAAAATCGTGCGGCAATGAAACAAAATGCCTAGGAGGGGTCAGATGATCTCTGGCACTGGAGGTTTCCAAAAAGAGGCTGCACAGCCTCCTGCCCTGGATGTTGTAGCTGTCATCATCCTTCATTGTGACAGGGGGTTGGACTAGATGACCCTTGGAGTCCCTCCTAACTCTTAAGATGCTAGGATTCTAAAACGATGAGGCTGGACACGTGGAGTCTACTGGCATGGGAATGAAGCGGCCGCAAAACGTGCTTTAGTGCATATCGAGTTGACTGCCTAGTAGCTACTGGCAGTCTGTAATGGAGTTCGTTAAGGCAATTAAACTCTCACTAGCCAAAACAAACAAGGAGCACCTGCCTTTAGTTAGTTCGCCCCTAGCTTGGGCCAGCCAGGTTGACCTAGCCCAACTACACGCTTAGTAGTCACGTCTATAGTAGTTCCTCTAGTGGTAGAACAAGAGGGAACGCCGGAGGTGTAAAGAATGGGGCCCCTGGCGCAGAAGATAGAATAGGGTCCCCCAGCCCCCTCCCAGAAGCAAGGGAAACAGCTACACCAGGGAGTGCCCCCCTCATCCTGTCTTGTGGGCCCAGGTGCAGCGGCACTGCCTGTCTCTGTAACAGCTATCCCCCCCCCCCCCGCCCCCCTTGGAGCGGGCTTCAATTTCAGCAATTTAGATTCTGGTTAAATAATAGGAAAAACTTCCCAGAACGTGAGACCCGCTGGGCAATGGAACAAGTCAGCCATGGAGGTTGTGGAATCTCCTTCTGTCCGTGATCCTGTAGAGAAAGGGTATTCTGCCTTGGAGAAGACGGTTGGCTAGATGACCCTTCCAATCTTACAATTCTACGATGAACCACGTTTGCCAAACCCACCAACATTTGATCTTTATAACCGGCTACAATTCTCCTCGCTAAATCTTCTGGATAACAGCGGCTTCTGGGAATCTTTCTGAAGAACTTCTGTTTTCTTTGATCGGAAAATGGCATAGGGTTCCCCATCCCCCTTCCAACCTTAAAATTCTACATTGTGAAGCTGCACCAGGGTTGTGCCCCCCTCACCCCGACTTGGGGGCCCAGGTGCCCACACAATCGGACCCAAAACTCAGAACCCGGTCTTTGCTTCAACGGCCCGACATCGGGAGAGTCATCTGCATGCTAGAAAGAGCTCTCGGCGGCACGCAGCCTCGCTCTGTGAGCGACGCTGCCCTCGCGTACTACATTTGAATGCATGCAGCAAGAGATCCTACAGCCAGGGAGTGAAATCAGCCATTTCACAGCTGTTATGCAACTGGCAACCTATCCCACTGGAGGTCACAGTTCTTGAAATATTGATTTTTATTATTATTTTTTAAAGCATGACCCCCAGCACAACCTTTTAAGCGGGAGCTTTGTAAGCATTAGTGCTGGGCTGTAATTTTGCATGCATGGCACCTTCTCCACACAAATATCCCAACCAACAGGCTTTGCCAACAAATGAATTTAGCCTCAATTCCCCCTGGGCAGCTGATGAGTTATTATCCTCATTTCCCACATGAAGCAAGTTCCACCCAGCAGTTAGGTGAACGGTGCGCACAGCACGTCAGCGGCTAAGCAAGGAGCTCAACCACGGTCTTCCAACTCTTCAGTCTATATGCGGCTAGCCACAAAACCACCATACTTCTCCACATCCTAAGAACAGGTCTCCCCCTCACCTCCGTATCTCATTGTGCACACTCCTCTTGAAATCAACTTGTAATTTATTTATTTATTTTTAAAAAACCAAAACCACCTCTGCAGAGATTTCCCAGTGCAGTCTGAACAAAAACAAACTGCAGAGGGGAAAGCAGAATGGCTTGGTTTAATAAGTGTGCCATTAAAATTGTACAATTCTCCTTCAACACATAGTCCCAGCTGAGGACTCCACAAAGAACAATTATTTTGTATCTCAATATTTTTTACAGTCTTTTCTTTACCTCAGGCCCTATCACCACCCTCGGGTGTATCCAACAGGCAATCCAGCCAAACAACGAGAAAAGTTCTGCTTTCCTCGTTACCCTAGAATCATCCAACCATTTTGCCTTGTGTACATGTGTAGAACTCAAAAACGCCCTCTGACATCACTGCTGTCTTGAATCCAGAGTTGAAATATAGAGCGTGTATTTTTCTCAGCCTTGCAAGGCCTGTCAAGAAAATTTACCTGGCAATGCACAAAAGTTTACCCATCTACCCTTCAGAACAATCATTTTAAAAAAAAACCCACCCAGCTAGTCTAACTTCTGTGCAAGGGGAGGAGGAAAATTTCCGAAGGCTCTCTATGTGCACGTATGTGGCAATTCTTTGAAGTGAACAATTTCCTCTTATGAACGTCAGAGTATCAGTATCCGTGTGCTGAAAGCTGGAAATACTAACCTTGATGTCGTACAAGTATGAAGGTAAAGGCCACCCAGGTTCTAAAGAAAGATGGATAATTCATCCTGGAAGAGAATGTTAAACACCCATCAGCACAGAACCAGATCTAATTAGCCAACTCCTAGAGAAGGCCTAATAATACAATCGTTTCTTGCAGTTATGTGATTGGGACCGATAGGCTGAAGTTTAGGAAATCAAGCTACTCATCCGAGAACTAAATAAAAAAATACCTACTTAATTAGGTAGCATAATGATACCACTCCAGTTATAAAAAGTAAATTGCCTTACTGATAGTGTCAGTGTAAGCGTAGGAGAGGATTTTAAAAATAAAAAAAATAAAATAAAATTTAAAAAAAATCAGAAAAAGGCTCTAATTTCACTAGTAATAGGTTTGAATTCGTAAATAGCTCCCAGGAAGCATTCACTCCCCTAATAACCCCAAACCAAAATAATTCCTTGCTGATCTTAGCTACATGATTTTCAGATGAATAGCTTTTCCTCATAATAAAATGCAACCCAATTATAAGCCACCGTGAGCTATCATAGTTAGAAGACTTCCAATGTTGCTTTATCTAATCCTCTGTCCTGACTGGCAATACAATGATCGCTTAACATTTTTGACTTGTAGGAAGGAAGCACAAACATTTGTTCAGATGGCCAACTTATTTGCTATACCAAAATCAATTACAGAGAGAGTGGAGAGGGAAGAAAATAATGAATCTCGGTAAATTAAAGAGAAATCCTGTGTGGGATTTTAATTCCCTTCATGCTTAATATAACTTGATATACATTATTAATCAAATAGGAAATAATTCTAAAGTAGCTGCTTTGGATTCATCATTACCAATCATTTTCTTTCATTAAACAGAGGCAAGCATGGTACATCACTTATGTAAATGTGTACTCACACCTGAATACAGAGAGCATGCATGGCATCTATACATATGTGCACAAAATGTATGCAAACATGGATCTCTGGATTCGAATCCAGGGACTGATCTATAAATGGCTTA
The DNA here is from genome assembly GCA_003113815.1 of Sphenodon punctatus. Classification (NCBI taxonomy): domain Eukaryota; kingdom Metazoa; phylum Chordata; class Lepidosauria; order Sphenodontia; family Sphenodontidae; genus Sphenodon; species Sphenodon punctatus. The sequence continues at coordinate 9,266,078 of QEPC01009472.1, read as the reverse complement.
CTCCGGAGTAATCCTAAAACACTTACTCAAGAGTAGTCATGAGACTACTCCAAAGTAAGTGGCTTTTGAGTTGTGTACGGTATCTCCTGTTGTATCTTACAGAGATATATGTACTAGGCATGCATTGCAGCTAACACCTAGGCAGAGATATAGCCCTATCTGTTACATCTCTATACACCTTATTTCTCTAAATACATGAACAGATTTGTTTCTATAGAACACAAGAGTACAGACCGATATAGCTGTTTATACAGTAACAAAAGCCAGTCTAAATTCAATGCATTCAATATATCACCTCTCAGTTTCTCCATCTCTGTAAAGAAACACGTCCTTGAAAGAGAGGTTTACAAACTGAAACAGCAAAAGAGAATAAAAGTCCTACAACAGTTCAGTTACTTGCCATTTGTGGGTGGATGGGTGGGTGGAAGATTAATTTTCACACACACAAAAAAAATCCCCAAAAAAGTAGAGATCACAAATGGCAGAAACTGATTTGGATCTTAAGCTAAGTCACTATAGATGCATTGGAGAATAAAATAAAGCTGCATTAAAGGCAAAAGGATATACCTCTGAGAAGACTTGACAGGGAAAAAAGAAACAATGTTTCATCTAGCACAGTGGGGGGGAAAAGGCAAGCATTTTTAGAAGTATGAAAAAATTACCAACCTGTTTCACGAAGTCAGGAAGAAATTAATTCTGAAATTTTAAACCAAACTTTGGTAAAAATCAGGGGAGGGAGTTAGGTCAACGAAGAATTCATAGCAATATTATTGATGCCAATTATTGCTAATGGTCAAAATGACGCCTCAATCCCTTTGCTCTTTCAATGGAAAATTCAGGGTTCCCCCTCCCCCCCAGGTGTTTTAGAAGCCGAGTCCCGCTGAGCTGCAATCCAAACGTTTCCTTCTATTGATTAATGGGGAAGTTAGTTAATCTAAAGATCTGGTCTGTAAAACTGGAAAGGGTTTCTTTCGTCCTGAAAAGCTAAACTTTCAGGTAGATTGAGATGGAAATGTCAGCTTCTTGGAGCTGGGGAGGTGGCTGTTGTGATCAGAATCACTTTTCACTTGGGAAGAAGGACAAAAAAAAAAAAAAAAAAAAAAAATAACCCCAGAAGAGAAAGAGCCCCTTCCTCCTTTGTGCCAGTTTAAAAAGGCCTGTATATAGGGTTACAGAATTTGCATTAAACAGCAATAGGGCTTAAAACACTACACAAAGTCAGTGCCCTTAAATTTCAATGAAGTTAATTTCCCATCAAAGTCCTGTTTAGTTTTCCAGCGGACGTCGCACAAAAACTTAGTTCTACTTTTTTACTTCTCTCTTTTCTTCAGTGTGAAGAAGAAGAAAAAAAACCTATTGGAAGAAAAGGAATTCTTTCCAAATCTTCTTTAGAGTGTTATTTCTTTTCCTCTTGGACTAGCTCATGTCCAAGGCTGGGTTAGCCATGATGCTTATACACAGAAGCATGGGGCCCTCAGCTGGGGTAGCCACCTTTTGCCGTTTTGACCCCGACATCTCCATTTTGCTGTATGGGAGCGTCAGGGTCGAAACCATGAGAGGTGACGTCTGTAGTCAATGGTGACCCCACCCTTGGAATCAGACGATGCGTGTGTGTGCGTCTGCCTAACCCAGATCTCATTACAATCATGAGATTTAACGGCATGAGCGTAATAACTGCATGGATAGTTTAACAAGCCACATACAATGAATACCCTGGTTCAGTGTAGCTAGCAAGGCTGGGACGGGCCTGGCCTTATGTCCCAACTATGGATTTCCTAAGGGCAAGGGAATGGGGTCTTCCAAAGCATCATCCCTTCCAAGGGGGTTCCCAGCCAGACTGGGCCAGCCACTGTGGAAGTTGTGGTGCTGCCTTGGCTTCCATGAGACACCCCACCCCCCACCCCCAATCAAAGTGGTAGCAACCCCTCCAAGAAGGAAGTTTTCAGAGTCAGCGGGGCCATACCCAGCACTCCACCCCTGCCCACTCTGAAAATTTCCCGCTTGGTGGAACCCTTCACAAGCAACCTGACATTTTCAGACTGGGCGGAGGCAGAGTGTTGGCCCTGCTCCCTCCCCCGCCCACTCTGAAAATCTCCTAGCGGCGCTCAGGTGGGTGATTGAGGTCCCTCCGAGAGTCCAGGGCCCAGGCTCAACTGAGCCCCCTTGCTCCATGGTAGCTACGTGCTTGCCGTGGTTTTTGTGGAAGAGTAAGGGTATAAGCTGGGCTAGATCAAAGCAAATACAGACTGTGGGACTGGTGGGACACCATCTGGTGGGAGGCTCCTTGGGAGCCCAGGAATAAACTTAAAATGGCAACATGAATGTGAGAAGCACTGGCATAAACTACAGGTCCACAGAGCCTGAAACACAGGAGGCCGTAGCCTATGGAGGGATCCATGAATAAACTAGAAATAACATCATTATTGTTGTTGTTGTTGTTAATCATTCCTATAGCACATTCAATGTTCAAAGTGCTTTAATTATAATCCTCATCTAGTTCACCCTCCCACCACCCTGTGTAGGCCAAACTGGGAGTGTTGGGGTCAAAACCACAAGAAGTGGCGGCAACCTTAAACCAGTGAGGTAGCTGAGACACCGGTCTGTAACCCCCCTGAAGGGAATGTTATTTCATTCAACAAAGGGAATCAATTACTGTAGAACTGTCTCTCCCCTGACCCCTTCACTGGGCAAGTCAGGGTGTATCTATCCTAGCATGCCTATGTTAGAAGGGGCCACCATTTTGTGTGAGGGCCCATCTTCCCTGAATCCAGAACTGCTTGTAGGCCTAGACGGAGCGGGAGGCCTTCCCAAAATGGCTTCCCACAGAGATCCCACTGTCCTTTAATCCAGCCCTGTTCCTATCAAAAATCCAGGGCTAGTCTTGCCACAGGGCAACTGCCCTAGGGGCCACTCTTCCTGGGGGCCCCACAGTGGCCCCTGTTTTCATCAGGTTAAGGTGTGGGGGTTCCACAGCTTCCCAGCAAGGCACCAAACATGATCACCTTTAGGGTCCCATGGAGGGTGCGTGATCCCCAAGGCGGTGGGGCCACCAAGACTCCCACATTGTGTGTTTGCCCTGGCCCCTGCAGATTCTAAGGCCAGCCCTGCCGATTCCAGCTTCTTTTTAAAAGCCAAATTTGTGGAGTATTAAACTGGGACAATGCTGGAGAAGAAATAATGATGGTGGGTGGGGGGAATACGGCAGCAATTCAATATCTAAAAATATTGCATTCAGCACAAGCTCTGTGTCTTTGCCTTCAAGGCTCTTCATGACCTTGCTCCCCCCTTTTCTCTCTGGATTCATTTCCTGCCTGAGAGCTTTGCACCTTCACTGCCCCCAGCCTCACCTGCTCACAACTCCTTTGCTCCTCAAAACATAGTCACCCCTTGGCTCTTGCTGCTCCCCAGGTCTGAAACCCTCCCTGGATACATTTGCTCTGCTCCTTCCTCTAAACCTTCAGATCTGTCCTGAAAACCTACTTCTTCCATCAGGCTTACCCTAGCTCCTCATTAGGGTGGCCAGATGTGTACAATTTAGAGGACACTTATGAGAATGCAGCCCTGAAACCTGTATTTCTTGCACGTGTCCTCTAAAATTTGCGTATCTGGCCACCCTACACCTCATCCTTATAGACTCCATCAGTGGGTGTTTTTAAACTAAATGCTCGGGGGGGAGGGGAGGGGGCAGGCAAGCAGTGCGTGGGGGAGTGTTTCAAACCAACGGCCCCATACAAGTTCGCCCCGTCTACGTACCGCCCACCCCGTCCCCAGGGCACTCTGACTTTTCCCAGAGCGTCCCATGCGTGGACAGGGCAGACGGTGCATGGGTCACAGGAACGCATTCCCCCCGCCCCCCCGTACCGAATTCACACAAGCGCTCCCCCATGTGGACGGTGGGTTCTCATGTGTGAAAACACCCACTGATGCGTCCTCTCCCATCCTTCACTCAGGGTCCCCCTCTTTCCTGTAAATAAACTAAGCTGGTTCACCTGCGCCATATAAAATAAATAAATCAAATCCTAATTAAAAGGTATCAGAATGATGTTGCCACTGTGGGTAAGCCAAGAGGTGGGATGGGTTTTCTCTCATTCCCCACCCCCACCAAATGAACTACTTCTGTTCAAGAGTTACACCATGTATCAAGTGTTTGCAGGATCTGGGCCTTAAATATTTATTGATTTATTTAATTTTGATTTCTATCCCTCCCTATCCCCTGAGGCTCAGAGCAGCTCATATAAAAAAAAAAAGATAAAATACAAACTAAACCCTATAAAATACTAACACCACACACAAAAAACCCCTGCCCGTTAAATGCCTGGCTGCGTAAAAAGGTCGTACACTGCCTCCTGAAGACTCAAACTAGGGCTTAGGGGAACCTCCGGGGGAAGGGAATTCCAGTGCTGTGGAGCAGCCACTGAGAACAGCTTTGTGTGTGCCCGAGTCGTACGGACTTGGGCCAATGATGGAACTTGCAAGAAGGTGCCCTCGGCTGATGTGAGGGGACCTAAAGAGGGAGGTGGTCCTTCAAATATGTAGGGCCCAGGCCCTTGATTTCTAGGTCAAAACCAGCACCTTGAATTGTGCCCAGAACTAGGGATGGGCGAACAGAACCGAGTTCAGAAATTCGGTTCGGTTCGAAAATCGAGTTCGGTTCGGTCAACCGAACTATTCGAGTTCGGTCCGAACTCCGAACTTCCGAACAGAGTTCGGAAATTCAAACCCCATTGAACTAAATGGAATATTATCTTTATAGGGATGGGCGAATAGAACCGAGTTCAAAAATTCGGTGCGGTTCAGTTCGAAAATTGAGTTCGGTTTGGTCGACCAAACTGGTTGAGTTCGGTCCAAACTCCCGAACTGCGTTCGCCCATCCCTACCCAGAACACTCTCGGCAGCCAGTGCAGACTCTGGAGCACCAGTGTTATGTGCTCCCAGTGACCCACCTCCATGAAAGGCAGGCCGCCTCAATGAGACAGCCTGTCTCAATTACTTGCCGCTGCCAGGCTTTGTGCAACTTTAGTTCAAGGATGTAAAGACTACCGTTTTCTCAGTGGCATAAAGGGGCGTTCTCGGTGGCCGCCCCACAATTATGGAACTCCCTCCCCTTGAAGGTCTGCCTAAGCCCGAGTCTGTTTGTCTTCTGGAGGAGATGCAAGACCTTTTCTGCTTGTCCAGGCATTTGGCAGGCAGGGATACGGTTCGGTGGGATTTAGCGGAGGGGTTTGGGGAGAAGGATTGGAGAGTAGGTGGGATGATGATGATGGGATTTTTATTTATTTATTTTAAAAACTTTTTATCCTGCCCATCCTGCCACAGGCAGCTCTGGGCGGCTTACAAACAATAGCAACCTCCCCCCAACCCTAACCCATTCCCCCCACCCTCCCCATCGAAAGCCAGGCAGAACAGCCAGCGTCAAAAAGAGGGGAGATCAGGGACCAAACAGGCCTCAACTGGCAGGGAATTCCCCAGCCGTGGAGCAGTCACCGAGAAGGCCCTCCCCATCATGGCCCCCTGGCAGACTTGGGGGACCTCGAGGAGAGCACCCCCCGATGACCACAGGGGCCAATCCAGGACTCGGGGGGTGAGGCGGTCCCACGAATAGGTCGGGCCCAGGCCATTGAGGGCTTTATAGGCAAGTACCAACACCTTGAATTGGGCCTGAAAGACTATAGGCAGCCAGTGCAGAGACCAAAGAACCGGTGTAATATGTTCCCAGCGGCCCAGTCCCACCAGGAGACGGGCCGCCACGTTTTGCCAGCTACAGTCTCCGAACCGCAGAGTAGTCAAGCCTAGAGATGATGAAAGCATGGATGACAGTGGCCAGGTCAGAGTCCGAAACATACGTCCGAAGCCAATGCACCAGATGTAATTGACGAAAGGCACTCCTTGCCACAGACTCCACCTGAGCATCCAAGCAGAGCTGCAAGTCAAGGAGCACCCCCAGACTCCATAACTGGGGAACCAGCGGAGGGCAGACCCCATCAATGATGGGGGCCGTCACCCACCACCACCTTACCCACCAGCATCACCTCCATCTTATCAGGATTCAGCTTTAGTTGATTTGCCCTCATCCAATCCCCCAC
>QEPC01009472.1:9240484-9256807 GCA_003113815.1 Sphenodon punctatus | reverse complement strand
TGAGACCTCGCATCTTCATGAATGTTAGACTCCTTGTCTCTCCCTCTGTTCCCCTTCCTATGTCTCTCCCCCAGCTCCTGTCTCTCAGATTGTAAGCCCTAGGGGCAGGGACCCTGTCTATTTTATTACTTTTTAAAGTGCCAGGGACACTGCTGGCGCTATATAAATGTTTGTTAATAATAATAATAATAATAATAAAACCACCTGCCCTAGTGCTAGAGAGGTAACGAGAGGGACAGATACTAAACACCTGTCCCGTGTGCAGCTCAAACATTCCCCCCATAAGGACCATACCTCCCACGCCCCATCACGACCCCAATGGCTATCTTCCCCCTCCCCCCAACTGGCCCGCCCCGGTCGAGGGGAGGATTCCCACCCTCATTCCCTCCCTAACCCAATCCCTTTCCATATTTCAACCCCCTCCCAACCACCCCACTATATAATCCCCCACAATAACCTCCCACAAATACCCACTGGCACTAAAACCACTAATAAAATCCCCTTGCCCCAGCCACCCCAGGGGCCATCATAGGTTCACGCCTGCGGCGCTGCTGGCACACGCACTGCTTTAGAGCCCCTACTGGGGCTGGCGCCCCACCAGAAGCCGCAGGGAAGGTCCTTGGCCCCACCCCCCCTCTCTCCCATGGGGGAGGGTCCCAACCTGGCTGGCTCCCAGCCCAAGGAAAACAGGCAAGCGCAGTGGTGTGGGGGCAGGGGCGAGCCCAACCGGCTCCCAGCCCCGTGAAGCAGGATGTAGGCGGCGGCCGGCAGGCGTGCCACTTTAGAGGAAAAGGGAGAGTCATGGCTTCAACAGCAGATGTGGGTGGCAGTATTGGCGGGAGGTTGGGGACCTTGCTTAGAGCGCCAAGCATGTGTACACCGCGGGCACGCTCAAGTGTAGCTTTGGTCTACGCCTGAGTTTCCTACAGCTGCTTTCAGCTACTGGAAGGGTTTCTCTAACTGTGTTTCTTTCCGTGCTAGTTGGTGTTTTAACCTGAGGAGATTTGGGGAATTAGAAAGGGAACACAGAAGCTCAGCAGGTTCTTTCTCAGCACGTTAACCAGGGCAGGATTATTAGCTGGTATGGGCAGCTTAGAGAGGATTGCGCAGTCTTATTTAAACTTCATGGGCAAGGCTTCCCCTGGAGACTCTCCAACAGGAGAAGAGTAATCTACGTCTTCTAGTCATGCCCATGGGCCCAAGTCTCATTGGACTCAGCTAGTGTCCCACGCTGGGGTTGGAACCCCACATTGGGTCACATCATATGTGAACGGGCAGGGCTGGCCTTAGAATTTATGGGGCCTAGGGCAAAGATAAAATAGGTGGTCCTGGCCCCTCCTCTGTGACTCTGCCCTGGTGGAAATTAGGTCTGAAACTCAGTATTCGGAATGACTCAGTTTTTTTACTGAGGCTGCATTCCCATCTGCAGTGGCGGCAGAGAGAGGAGAGAGGGAAGACGCGGCAGTGCAGAGGAGCTGGCTGACAGGCAAAGAGCAGACATGAAAGGGGATCTGCCGCAGCTTCCACGTGCATGTCAGGGCAGGATTGTGCGAGAGAAGCCACGGCAGATCCCCATTCACACCGGCTCTTTTCCTGTCTTCTTTCGCCCCTCCCTCTGCCGCCACCGCTGCCCCAGATGGGAATGCAGGCCTGAGTATTTCGGTATTCAACTTGGCTTTACCAAGTATTGAGTAACCGAGTAATTGGCCCTGTACTCGGTAACTCCTTGATTGAGTGAAGGGGGCAGGGAGCGAGGAAGGGGAGCCAGGAGTATTTCCCTGCCCCTATAAGAGGACTCGGTGATCGGAAAAATACTGAGTATTTTACTGAGTACCAAGTATTTGGTCGTGTTACTACGGACCAGCCAAATACTTGGGGCCAATTCTCAGAAACACGTGCAAATAATTGTTTTACTATTCAGTTCAGCCCAAGTGAAAATGGGGGCCACTGTGGGACCCCTTCAAGTAGAGAAAATAGTGGGGCCCTGGGAAGTTGTCCTTTAAAATTTACAATGCAGTCCCTCAAGACCACTGGTGCTGAAGCTAGCACCGGCACAAGTTCCATTCACTCCAACGGAACTCAGACCTGCTTAATGCCGCCACTGACCACCCACAGAATCGTCTTATTGCTCCCATTTATCCTTTAGTACACTGCAACCTCATCATAATGCTGTATCAGTGAGGCATGCTTCACACGAGGTTATATAGTTATACCCCGCCCCGAGCTGTTTTCAGGAGGTGCGGGGTATAAATTTAGAAAATAAATATAAATATATAACCAGGGTGACTATTATTTTTAAAGAAATCCAGGACAGTGTCTCTCAAGTGAAGGTGAGGGGTAGAGAAAGACAGGGTCATGGGTTAATGCCCGGGGTGGGAGTGTCCTGGCCAACCAGTTGGGTGGCATTTACTCTGGGTGGGTCTTTGGGGCCACAGGGACAGCCACACTGCCCCTGAAGAGCCACTTGGCCCTTCCCTTGTTCCCTCCAGGATTCCCCGGTACCTTACTGGCATCACAAGTCTGCGTTCTCTCCACTCCAGCTCATCGCTCTCTTGCAACTGAGGCATGTGCTCACCTCCAGGGTCTGCTCGACTGGGTTGTGTGGGTTAGCCCTGCTCCACAGCCATCCTTGCCACGCCCCCCAAAGGGCTAGGACGAGCCCTCTTTTTTACCCAGCCCCAGTTGCTACAGGAGCTGCGTACCACGCCATCCCATGACTGGCCCTTCTGCGCCGCTTCCTGTCTTGTGGGCCTGTTGAGCACAGGCAGCCAAGTCTGGAACTTATATTTCAATTTTCACCTACCAGCCAGAAAGCCAAGACGACCTACAAAATCCGGAACGGTCCTGGTCAAACCGGTACATGTGGTGACCCTAGATAAAACTGAACTCATGCTATGGAAGCACTTGTATGACCCTCTACAACTTCCCTTTTTGCTGACTACTCAATTCAAATAGCTGCAAGTACTTATGTTGGCGTATTTAGGTATTTCCATGGGTGTCCGACAACATAGGCCTAGGGCTGGTTGTGATGGATGGGGCATCTTACTAACTTATCAGCTGTAAGAATTTAATCAACCCTTCTTTTAGAAGGAGACGGAGACTAAGGGAACAATCTTAACTTGATTAAATGTTAGCTACAGACTAATCTGGATCACACCGTGCATCTGCATGACAGCCGAGGTCATTTGCTGCATGTTAACTAAAAGCCAGAACATACCTCCCAACATTCTCAGCAGGCGAAGAGGAGCAAGCTCCATCCCCAGGCAACAAGCTCCGCCTTCTCAAGCGCTTACCCTCACATCTCTCCCAACATCCTCCACGTAGAGGATGTTGGAGAAGATACCCACGCTGGAATCTTACTTTGTAGGTGATGAGTTGGAAGAGCTGTCACAAATCAACGTGACTCTGGAGGAGGTTCTAGAGTAAAATAAGGAACTATATACTAACAAATCACCAGGACCAGATGGTATTCACTAGGGATGTGCGAACAGAACCGAGTTCAGAAATTCGGTTTCGTTCAAAAATCGAGTTTGGTTCGGATGTTTGGTTTGGTCGACCAAACTAGTCGAGTTCCGTAAAATTCCGAACTTCCGAACTAAGTTCGTACATTCAAAATCGGTGTTTTAAGCTGGTTTTGGCCTTCCGAACTGGTTCGGATTCGACCAAACAGTTCGGTCGAATTCGAGTTCAGTTTGAAAGTTCTGTTCGGTCGACCAAACTAGTCGCAGTTCGGAGTTCAGCCCGAACTCGTTCGCACATCCCTACTATTCACCCCTGAGTTCTGAAGGAACTCAAATATGAAATTGTACTTACTGTTAGTAATTTATAACCTATCGCTAAAATCTGCCACTGTACCTGAGGACTGGAGGATGGCAAGTGTAACCCTGATATTTAAAAAGGGCAAAATGGTGGAAACTATAATTAAGAACAGAATAGTTGGGCATGTTGATAAACATGGCTTAATGGGGAAGAGTCAACATGGATTTAGCAAAGGTAAGTCATGCTTCACTAATCTGTTGGAATTCTTTGAAGGTGTAAATAAGCATGTGGACAAGGGAAACTTGGTATATATAGTGTACATGGATTTCCAGAAAGCATTTGGTAGGGTCCCACATAAAAGACTCTTGAGAAAATTAAAAAGTCATGGGATAGGAGATAGTGTCTTACTTATGAATCAGTAACTGGTTAAAGGATAGGAAGTAAAGAGCAGGACTAAATGATCAGTTTTTTCACAATGGAGAGATGTAAAAAGTGGTGTGCCTCAGGTATCTGTATAGGGACCGGTGCTATTTAATGTATTCATTTAATGATCTGGAAAAGGGTGTTAGGAGTGAGATGATGAAATCTGCAGATGACACCAAGTGATTCAAAGTAGTTAAAACATGAGCAGACTGTGAAGAACTGCAACAGGATCTTACGAGACTGGGTGTCTGGGCATCTAAAAGGCAGATGAGTTTTAATGTGGACAAGTGCAAAGTCCACATAATCCACACTATGAGTACACAATGCTGGGTAGTAAACTAGGAGTTATCACTCAGGAAAAGGATCTGGGAGCGATTGTGGACAATACATGGAAATCCTCAGCCCAATGTGCAGCAGCAGTCAAAAAAGCAAACAGAATGTTAGGAGTTATTCACAAAGGGAGAGAGAATAAAACTGAGAATGTCATAATGCCTTTATACAAATTGATGGTGCGACCGCACCTGGAATATTGTGTGCAGTTCCTGTCTCTTATACACATCTCCTTTATACAAATTGATGGTGCGACCGCACCTGGAATAATGTGTGCCGTTCTGGTCGTCCCATCTCAAAAAAGAGTAGAAGAGGTACTAGAAAAGGTATAGAGAAGGGCAACGAAAATGATAAAGGGTATGGAATGGCTTCCGTACAAAGGGAGGATTGACAAACTGGGTCTCTTCAGCTTAGAGACTAAGAGGGGACATGATAGAGGTTAATAAAATCTTGGGTGGTGTGGAACGAGTAGATAGAATGGCTATTTACCCTCTCAAATAGTACTAGAACTAGGGGACACTCCATGAAACTAGCCAGCAGATTTAAAACAAATAGAAGGAAGAACTTTTTCACTCGATGCATAACTAACTTATGGAATTTGTTGCCAGAGAACATTGTCAAGGCCAGTAGTACATCTGGGTTTAAAAAAGACTGGATAAGTTCTTGGGAGAGTAGGTCCATTAATAGCTATTAACCAAGTAGCTTACGGGATGAACTCCTTACTGTCGGGAGCTGAGAGTGAACAACAGGAAGTTGATTTCCCATTCTGACTGTGGTTTTTCTCCAATGCGATCGATATTGGCCACTGTCAGAGGATACTGGACTTGATGGACCATTGGTCTGACTCAGTATGTCACTACGTATGTTCTTATGCTTGAAGTACATGGAGGGATGGTTCTTCTGCTGCTCATTCCACTTAGTTTCTTGTCATTCCATCTTCTCATTGTCCTCTCAAACGCTTTTACCAGGAGGCAACCAAGAAAAAGGTATCCGAAGCTTGAACACTGGTGTTTGTCTCTCTCTCTCTCTCCTGGAAGAGGGACAGTGGGATTCAGCAGCCAAAGAACCATCTCTCCTAAAGAGGGACTTTGGGGAAGTATGCAGGAAAGCTCTTTGTTGAGTGGCGGTGAAGGTAATCATTCGGTAACTGGTCACATGCACAGGTTGGGATTAGCCAGAAGCTGTTATCAGTTTATGGATTTCTGGTACAAGCTATTGTAAAACGAGAGGCTTCCTTTCAAACCAGTCACTGAAGGACTAGCATCCACTTCACATAAAATCTACTGTAACAGTCTCACCCATAACCCGGTTCCATCAAGCAGCAGCACTGGAGATGTGTGTGTCTGAAACACCACAAATTCAGTACGGTAAAGTCGTATTTCTTTGGGTAAGGACTCTAGTGCTTAGAGCTGCTGTTTGTCTACTGTACTAAAGTCACGTTACTGCCATACCAGTTTTATTACTGAAAAGGGAGATGGTAAAGAAATGTTCCAGACTGTAGTTTCGACCCCATGTGCCTGCGGAGTTCCTAACACCAACAGAAATGATATGTTCATATTAACACACTTGCTTCTTGTACCAGAAGAATCCCTTGGAAATAACTTGCATGTGTGTGAACACAGGCTGCTTTGTATGTTCTTCTGGCATATGCACGTCTGGAATCTCACATGCCAAGCTTGCACACAGCAAGAAGAGTAATAAAGACAGGCAACTCAAAGGACAAGTGGGAGACTTGCACACTTAATTTCAGCACGTGCCAGTAAATTTCACTATAGACCATTTTTGCTTGCGTTCCTACCAGAAATTGGGCAAACCAAAGACAGTACAAATATTACTGTGTACGGGTGTTGCTGAAGGTGCGTCTAAGCCAATCCCCGACTGGCCTCTGGAATACCCCTCCATAAACCTCTGCACCACGTGTAACAAGACGGACACGACTATAGGTAACAGCACATAGCCTAATTGTGGACATTTAAAGCTGTTTGCGTAGCCATATTTTGTTAAAACCAACATATTAACCTGCCATTACAAGAGCTCAGGAAAAAGGAACCCCTTAAAAAAAGAAAAAACAGGAAAATTTAATAGGTCTGATTTATGCCATTAATTCAAGGCAGTGTTTATATTGCAAGCATATTGAAAAAGTATAAAACTTAATAGCTTGACCTTAACTTCAGCGCTTTATTAGTCCGTGGGAGTAAAACTAATCTAACTTGGAGGGGAGCATGTCTAGTGATCCCATGGGTTCTATTCCTCCTTCTGCCAAACCTGTGGAGCCCAGGGATAATTCACTTAACTTGTCTCCGTTCATGCATCTGAGGAACAATCATGGGGATACTGACATTTTATAAAATTTGGAAAGCATATTGAGATTGTGTAACCAAAAAGCACATGATTGCTATGATGCCTGTGGAGGTAGCATCTAAGCCCTGTATTCAAAGAAGATATGGTGAGAAGAGTTTCAAACCAAACTTAGGGGAATGAGGCTTTTTCTTTTGTCTGAAGTCAGTAAAAAAAAAAATCCACCTTTCTGCATAGACAAGTTACATAGATGGAAAAGATTTGGGAGGGAGGCGAAAATGGGACAGAAAGAAGTGGAAGGAGCTTAAAGTTAGATCTTTCAAACGTGCTCAGCTAATTCTACCCACATTTAAGCCAAAAGACAGCTTTACCATTGACTGCAAGGAAAGCAATTAGGCCAAACACCGAGAGCTTTAGAAAAATCCCACTCTAAAATCTCCACGCTCCCGCTGAGCCTCATACACCTGCGATTAAGATAATGCCATGGGAACCTTCACCGCTGACATGATTCAAAATCCCTTCAAACCAGTGTCAACAGGAATCTTTCAGGAGCAAGACGACACACATTAGCTTATCAACATAAAAGTTTCGCATACCGACACCTAATGCGCCAAGGAAAAGGCTTTTCTCGCTATCGGAAAGGAACGTATGAGGAAGGAAAGGAAATAAATAACTAGAAAAGACAAACCTTCTGGAAACTTACTTTTTGTTGCAAAAGTTCAAAATAAGTTTATTGAAATGATTCAACTAATGACCTAATTGAAGCAAGTTCCCCCATGAACTCTGCAATAGAACCAAATGCAGATTTGGTATATTTCTTTTCACTCCAATACCCTGCGGGGAAGGAAACCAGAACAGAGATATAGTGGGCTTGGAGCCTATATTTTAAAATTTATATTGTATATATTTATATAGAGATATAGATATTGTTCTCTAAATAGAAAATGCAAAGAATAGACCATGTTTAAATTATATATATATATATTTTTTAAAAAGGAGAGAAATTCTTGTAACTGCAGGAGGCAAGGGACAAAGTCAAGAAATGGTCAACTCCCTCTTCGTTAATACGAGGGATAAACTATGCTTTAACGGCTGCAGAAAACAAACATCCAGCATCAAGAACCAATGCTTTCAGTGAACAGAGCTGGTCTTCTCAAGTCTATAAACCAGATGAATCTCAACCACAAAAGCAGAAACAGTGACTGGTGGTAGCAGAGCACTATAGCTCCTAAATATCCATGCTGTGACGAACTGGGGTCCTTTCTAAAACAAGCAAGGAAGCCATACTTCATAAGAGCCATTGCCAATCAGTTCCCAAGCTCCTGCAGACAGTGGGGAAATCTTGACCATAGAAGTTAGTGGCCAAACTCCAGTTGACTTCATGGCTTTGCCCTCAGCTCGACTTACCACAAAACATAAGTGACTCCCATTACTCTCAACAGCAGTTACTAATACGCACAAGAGTCAGGGGTTTAAGATCTGTTCTGACAACTCCTGTGCAAACGTAAGAGAGCTGGTTTAAGCTGCTCAGTTATAACATCTGATCAAATCATGGATATTAAAAAACACACAAATAAAAAACAAAACATCACATTTTGGTTTAAAGTTTCCCACCTTGCTCCTCATACACTAGGTGGTGAGAACTGCTACATAAATTACCCAGGGTAGATCTATGGATGGTACTGGTAATAAAACAATTGCCGGCAGAAGGAGCAAAAGGATGCAGTAGCTTGTCATTTATTTATTTTTAAAAAATGAACATGTAATTTCAACCTATCAAATTAACTGGGAATGTCTATAGATCCAGACCATTTCATCATTACAAATCCGTAACCATCCACAAATATTTGAGGGTTATTTTATGCTAACTTGTTCCCCAGTTTCTCATGCTTTTAAAGTCTCATTCTAGCAGGAACAACTTGCAAAAAATGGGACCCTCAACTTTACTGAAAGTGATCTAGTCTTGAGCCTTTTTAATTCGATGTAAATATTTTGCATGACTCCACCCTATATTCAAAGGTGACATGTCTGGAGGTGTACAAATCTCCCCACCCCCTTTTTGGTTCAGCTTTCACCCCTGCCTCCAACAGTTTGATTTTTTTTTTAAAAGTAGTACAAAATGCATGTTCTGTTCAGTGCACAGAATGTGCGCGATGCCGTAATACGGACAGGAGACAGGCTTTGTGAAGTGGCAAGACCCTGGTGTCAGTGCTGCGTCTACTTCAAACTAGAAGGTCTGCTGATCCGAGTTATACGTTAGTGCGAAACTGCAGATATCCCTGTGCAGAGGGTGGGCATAGCAGTACATGTAAAAGTTTTGTTTTCCCCCTATTGTTTTTCCATTCCTACAAGGTACATCATAAAAGCAGAACATCTGTAGGTAGCTCAGAGAGGACGTATCAATGACAGCCTTCTTTTAACGAGCAAACCTCTACGGAGTCAAACAAAGTTATAAAGTACATACTTCGGATCTTCTGCAAAACCCCCATCAAATGCTTTAATTGACTATTTATTTCCTTCTCTGAACCCGAGAACGTTTAAATGAGACTGAAACAGTGTGTCAGGTACAGTTCTTCATTAATACCAGTTACAATTCCATAAATATAAGCCATGCAGGCTATTACTGTACTATAGAAGTTGATCCATTATTCCTTTATAAACACATCAGTCGTTTAACCCAGATGGGTAACATTCGTACAGTAGGTCAATAGGAGATACGATTTTTTTTAATATTAAAAATGACCAAATCTTCGTAAAACTTTGTTCTATAATAAAATATCTTATTAATCGTGACCACTTCCTTTATGCGTATGCACATAGCATTGGCTTGGACTTCCATTATGGAGCAGTAAACACATTTACTACTCAGTGGAAAGAAAAACACAATCTCGGTTATGCTATAGCTTATAAAACTGAGTCACTCAACACATATTATGCTGCCACCATCCTATATATATCTATCTATATATATATATCTTTATCTATCCCTTAGTGGACCAAGTCCAGTAAAGTGTGGATGACATGTTATACCTGCAAGTCTTGGTCTACTCTATATTGCTCATCTTGTTGATCCCCAAAGATAAAACCTTAGAGCGGGACAAGACAAGGCCTCATTAATTACCTTGCCTCGAATCCTATCACTATCTTTAGAGACGAGGCGGGATCAATCCCAGTGGACTGGTTCGCATACACTGAACCTGAATGGTGATTATTATTTCTGATTTCCAACATACAGATAAAATAGGAAGAGAAATATACAACTCCTAGAGCGTAATAGGAGCAGAGTTATGGACAGAAGCATTATAGGAAAGAAAGTGCATGTGGGAGTTGAGGAGGGAGTTAAATAACAAGGTCAAAAGTTCCTACGTAACTAGAGCCAGGACTATGCTGCTTGAAAACTTATTTTGTGGGGTTTTCTTTTTTTAAAAAAATGTCCACGCTTAAAAACTAAGTAATTCTGAAGTCTTCAACTTGTCAAGGTGATGGATGAACAAGGCAGGGCTCTGTAAAGGGAAACAGCTGTCTGATTTACAAGGGAGATAACAAAGGAGGAAAGTGGATTTCATAGCAAAATCATAAGGAACCCAGCTCCAAGGAAAACGGGGTCTATTTAAAAGCAGTGCATGGCATGGGGCAGTTAGGATAGGTAATCTAAAGGTAGAGCAGATTTATATCCACTTATCTTCTACGAATGGATTAGGTAAAAATGTTCCTCGCTACCTATCAATACAAAGAGCCAAACATTCACAATTGATGGTAAGAAAGTGCTACGTATGGGATGGATCAGCAGGAAGGGACTGGATTTTCCTTTTATAACTAAAAGCTCTTTTCTAGGAGAACCATTTTAATTTGTCCATCTTCAATGTGAATGGTCAGAATAAGTGCTCATTAATAAATCATTTGGGAACTGGAGAAACCTACAAGAGAAAAGGGCATTTCTACGCAGATAAACCAGCATGCTGTTGGTGCTGCTAACAAAGAGAGAGACAGGACAACAAGGGCCATCCATGAGGGTCTGCACATGTTCTCTTCCTTTGGCGTACCAGACTATGGGGCTGCAATACCATTAACCCCAAATTTTCAGTGACATTAGATGAGTCCCCCAATTACGTTGGAAGGTTTTCAAGCAATCCAATTACAGGTCACAGACCTGGCTACTGGGCTTTGACACTTTCTACTGGAATAATGCCCTTCTCTGTCTCACGTACTCTTGCAAACCCAGCAGATTTTAGGATGCTTTGAATACCTAAGCCTTGAAATGAGGATGAATACTGTTTAAAAATCCTTTCACTAACCTCAAGGAAGAAAAAAAACAAAAAAACTAAACAAAACGGAGACTGGCCTAGCAGCTAACAAAATAGCCATTCGGCTGTCTAGAAGAACCAGAGTTAAATAACTGGGTGAACACCACACGGGACTACTGGCCAAATTCTGGATAGATCCCAGCTCCCCGATTTACAAACCGTAATAACCTTTTTAGCTTGAAGAACAGACTTCCTACTAAATTCATGAGTATACCGGAGCAGATGTCAGAACATCAAGGTTACCAGAGAAACTGAAACACACACATATGGAAGTCAGTTATCTCCTCTTAAGTTCACCCACATTGAACCGTGGTGTAGGGTCTCGCCGATCTTGGCAGCGTTACCTGGGCTAAGAAGCTACTGGGTGCAGAAACAAAGCCAAATTTCAACCAACTGAAACAAAACTCTGCAAAGAGTCCTCAACGCATGCAAGCGTTTGTGTGCACGAAGACCGGGGGAGGCTATTTCGTCTTGGGATGAATGTAAATTTTATCTCCATCCTGAATGCCATAAGAGTGTAGAGCCCGAGAGTTGTACTTCAACTCCTCAGGACCAAAGGGAGCTTCGTGGTCCAGGTAATAGAGTAGCATGTTGCTTGTCGGCAATTGTACAAGAGTTTTCAATTGTTTCTTTAATTCTGCTACTGTCTGATCTAGACGGATGGAGATCTCCTCCACTTTGTCTTTGAAGTGAATTTCCACCTTAGCGCTGCTCCGGGGACGAAGATCTACCACTGCCAGGGGTTCCAGCTTCCCATATTTTGTTATTAGCTCATGATACCTAGAAGAAGTAGAGAGAGGATTGTCTTAGCATTTGTAACATGCTCACAAGTTACTTATAATCCCCACCATGTTACTTCTGTAGGTTTCCAGGTATGCTGCAAAGACACTGCAAGGAGTTTACTACTGTAGCTCTGATACAGATGACTAAACTGAGACACAGGTAAGGATTAAATGCACTGAACATTAGTGCCAGAGCCAGAATTACAAAGTTAGTAGGTTATAAATCAGCCCACAACTTGCTTTAACAACTAGGTCACATATCCCTCTCCATGATTCACAAACAATAATTTTGCTTCCAAGTTGGCAGAAGTAACATCACAATTCCATTCAGCACTGATCAGACCCCACTTGGAATACGGTGTCTCATTTTTTGGTGCCTCATTTTAAGGAGGACACTGACCACTTAGGGCAGGTTCAGAGGAGGGCAACAAAAATGCTAGAGAGTCTGAAAAGCAAGACTTACGAGGAAAGTTTGAAGAAAATGGGTATGTGGACAAGAGATTTAAGGGGAGATGTGATAGTCTTCAAATATCAAAAAAGCTGCTGCCACCAAGAAAATGGCACGGAACTGTTCTTCAGTGCTGCAATGGGGCAGGACTAGAAATAAATGGGCTCATGCTATAGGAACATAGATTTTGGCTGGATATCAGGAAAAGCCATCCCGCCAGTAAGAGCTGTTTGGCAACGGAACAAGATGGCTAGGGAGGTCATCATTTCTCCATTACCGTCAGGGATGTTGTGGCTGTACTCAACTTTCATCAAAGCAGAGGGTTGGATTCAACAACCCTCGATCCCTTCCAACTCTAGGATTCTAGCCCATGGTGTTTGCAGCCTTCTCATTTTCCGGTGAGTGAATTTCCAAATAAGAAACAAGGGATGGCCCCAACCACATTAATAATGTCATCTCAGACAATGGTCAGTGCTGCAAAGGATCATGGATTAGATGAAGAGGCTGCATCTTGCTTTTAAGCCATGTAGCACTGAAAAGGATCATGGGTCATCCCCACCCACGGATAGCTCCGTCCGGAAGTATCCTCTCATCAGTTAAATAGAAGTTTGCCAACACTGCCCTTCTCCTGTGATTTTCCAAGTCACACATCACTTACACCAACTTGTTCCAACGTTAATTTTTTAAGTCCCTTGCAAAAATTCTTAGGCTGCTTGCCAGCATTACACAATCTGACATTAATTCCTATTTAACGTGAGCGTGTAATGGGGACGTGCACCTTTTCGCATCAGGCAGTGAAATATCCGTGAATTTCATCATGGAGGACAAGGCTGGGAAATCCAGCCCTGTCATTAACTTGAGCTGGATTTAATGTTAAGTAAACTCATTGTGAAATTTGATCTGGAAGCGTCCCCTTTGTCGAGCGCTGCTCGTGTTGGGCAGAGAGAAGGGTGGGAGGATCCATGATAGTGGCACTCGGCAAAGGGGCTTTTGCCCGGGCCGCTTTCCTAGGGGGTTCCCTAGCAGGGGAACTGAGTTGGGATCCCCCCTAGAGTCCCACCACCACCAGGGGTTCCGGGGGCGGCGTGTTGTAACATGAGCATGGATCTGTTCTTTTTTATAATGGATCCAAACCCCGGAAGAAATGAACATGGACGTGCAGCCATGCTGCAATCTCACATTAGTGCGCCGTTTTCACGTGAGATTCAATCTCACGTGAAAAACCAAACGTGGGCAAGTAGCCACAGATTCAAAAGAGCATCACAGTGCAATAATGACGACACGCTTTGGCCAAGAATTTCAGAAGTACCTCAGTTTTTGGCACTTCAGCAGATGGCAAATAGGCTTCTGTCAGTGAAAACCAGATCCCTTAAAAAGGTGGCTCTGGCAGACAATGGGTCATTTGACTGGCCCGTGCAACTCATCATTCACACTCCACACGTGCGTGTATTTCCTCCGCTCTCACAAGCTTACACACAGCGTTCGCAGCCTAACAACTGGGCCAGGAAGAGGGGAGGCACTGAGAAAGGCTAGTCTGGTGGAATTGTGAGCTTCAAGAGTCTCTACTCAAGGGTCTCTCCACAGTTGAGAGACTGTCCTAGACGAGAGCCTCTTTCCCCTTCCCTCATTCCCCTCTCAGGGGGTCTCTCTACCATCGAGAGAGAGTAGAGGTAGCATCTCTCCTGACAGGCTGGGAAAGTGGCAAGAAGTCAACACAGAACACAAGGTAATTGAAATGACAAAGACCGAGAGCGGTGGAGAGGAGGTAACATTTCAGAGTCTCTCCACAGCGCACAGCACAGAAAGTTCTTTTTGTTCCTCGTCTGACTCGGAGCTTAATGTGATCAGTGCTGTGTCACTGCCCCTGTCAGAGGATGATGGAACCTGGCAATATGGAGGACTCCAGGGACTCATGTTAAATGTAGGAATGTTCCTCCACAACAGCAGGCCCTCTGTCTGCGCAGAGTATGAGGTAACGGCCGCAGCGCACTAGGATTTCCCTAGCGTCTCAGACAAAATGAGCCTTCATTGGCGTGGAGTGTCCAAGTACAGGCTGCTGCCCTGCTCTCACAATAAGAGGGAGATACAATCAGGCCTATTTAGAAAACCATTTGTGCAGAGAGGAGGGAGCATATTCTTCATATTTTACAAATGCTGCTATCGCCACCAGTTGTTTTAAAAAGAGAAAAAATCAGTATTAATCACACCCTGACACCAGAAGCAAGGATTTTCCCTCCTTCATTTTCAAGCTAATCCAAGCGAGATGAGCCACCGAGGGTAGAGAAAATGTCCCTCCTGGAAAGTCTGCTGTTCACAGCAGCATTCCTGGCTGACTAGACAACTCTAGGTCTTCCAGTGGACTCCCAGCCACTTCCAACCTGCTGCAAACTCAGCTTGAGCAGGGACAAGCTGCAAAAAACAGCTCATCTTGTACGAAGTGCAGCAAAAGGAGATGATGTGCATGCTCCATCGCAGTGTGTCCAAATACACACAGGCAGGCTTACAGTGTCACTGTCCCTCCTCCCCTGCAAAAAAAACAACACCGAATCCCTGATGGGCTGCCAGTAAAAAGCAAGGATGAATGGCAGAGGCAGCGGAGAGAAAGGAAGTGGAAAGTTTCAAGTGAATTTTAAAAAAGGAGGAGGAGGGAGAGGGGACTACATTGTGAACAATTTAACAGATACCGTAAACGTAATGTGTGATGCAGTTATTCCCCTTCCTAGGTTAAAAACAGCAGAACACACTTCCCGGCCTGTTTCTTTTTAGATAATGATATTCTACAATGAAAAGTCAGGAGGCTAAACAGCTGCGCTCCCTGGAATCAATGGGAACTTAAACACATCCAAATTGTTTGCTGCTTTGAAGCCAAAGTAATGGGAACCTCCAAGATTTCTATAATCACCTTCTCACAGCCTCAAAACGCCAACTGTCGGGGAAGGATGGAATCCGTCTGAAATGGCTGCTGATATTCTAAGTGTAAACGTAATGTGAGGCCCAAACAAGCATTTAATTCATTCAACACCCGCAGCCGGCAGGACATCACTGAAGGACATGGCTAGTACCAGATTAGATGACCAATGTTCAGGTTTATGACAAACTGCTGAGGAAACGGAAGCGTATTCTGTGCGCTTCCAATAGTTTCCCAGGCATAATTCAAGGTGTTGTTTTTGTCCTTTAAAACCTTAGACAGCCTGGGTTCCAACATATTTGAAAGACCGCATCCATCCCCATTGCGCCATCGCAAACACAGAGGTCGGCTGGGAGTTTCCTCTTGTGGGTACCATCTGCCGACGACACACAGAGAGATGCTCTCAGTTGCTGTCCCAGGATTGCAGAACTCCCTTTCCCTCCAGGTTCAGCAAAGCCCAGCCCTGGGTGTTTTCCAGAGGGAATGTAAGACTTTTCTTTTTGATCAAGCATTTGGCAAGCAGGGACAGGGGCCGGGTGGTGGTTTTTAGGGAATTTTTGTATGTTTTTAAATACAGTTCTAGGTTTGTTTATTTATTTATTTATTTATTTTTCATTCCACTTGTTAGCCGCCCCCTCATGCCCACAGCATCTCAGGGCGGCGTACAATATTATAAAACCCAATATAACAAAACAATAAAACAACCCCCAGCAATTTAAAAACATCACTAAAAACTAACCCTCCCCCCCACCCTCCAAAGGCCTTGGCGAACAGCCATGTCTTACAGACACGTCGAAAGGCCAACAGGCCCGTGGCCAGGCGAGCCTCCTCCGGGAGGGAGTTCCATAACCGTGGCCCGGCCACCGAGAACGCCCTCTCCGTTGTGGCCCCCCGTCTTACCCGGGGGACCTCCAGAAAGGCGATTATGTGATTTTAATGTTGTAACCCGCTCTGAGTCTCAAGGGAAGGGCAGGATATAAGTTTAAATAAATTATTATTATTAACAAACATTTATATAGCGCCAGCAGTGTACCTGGCACTTTACAAAGTAATAAAATAGACACGGTCCCT
>QEPC01009472.1:9190557-9214628 GCA_003113815.1 Sphenodon punctatus | reverse complement strand
GGGGGGGGAGACAAGGAGAGGGGACAGTGGGAGAGACAGGGGAGAAGACAAACAAACATTCAAGCAGATGCGAAGTCTCAGGTGCGTGTGCTTGGCTTGCTTTACAGAGAGGTTGGTGGCAGCAGTCAGCAGAGGAGGGCCGGCAGTAAGAGTAAGGGGAAAGACTAACAGGCATTGGGAAAGGCAGCAAGGAAAAGGTGGGTTTTGAGGAGAGATTTGAAGGAGCGGAGGGAGGGGGCAAGGCGGATGTGGGCAGGGAGGGAGTTCCAGGCATGGGGGGCAGCGAGGGAGAAGGGTCGAAGGCGGTTAGGCGAGCAAGAGAAACGAGGGTTCAAGTCCTGCTTGGTCTCACACTGGATGTCCTCCTTCAGTTCACCCAGCTGTAAATGGGTACCTGAGCCATTGAGTCAGGGGAAGTCAAAGACATAGTGCTGGCCACATCACTCCCACAGGCCACAGGATCTAGGGTACCTCAACCACACCAGCCTGATGGAATGCATGGCTCAGGACAGACTTTGACCAAGAAGATGGGATGGGGACAGTGGGAGACTGAAACTCTATTGCCAAGAGCCATCTCTGTAAATCTGCACTAGCTTCCAAGATGCAACGAAAACTAGGTCCGAGAGAACCACCGGTTTCTTTGGTAATATCACAGGATTAGTATAGCTCTTCTTTGATTCCTACAGCTGTGGCAGGAGAAAAACCTTGTGTCCATGGGCAAGGATCTAAGAGCTCAAACATACTCCTTCTATTAGGAAGAGGAATATGTTTCAGAGGAGAGGCCGGAAACATTAAAACAGAATTAAAAGGAAATTAAAGCCATGAGGGAAAAAAAAATAAAAAATCAGTTAAAAATCCTATTCAAGCCAACTTGAGGGGGAAAAAAAAATACAAGAACTAGGATTGAAAAGTTCAGTGGAGCCAAGGGATTGCATTAGTTTCAACAGGCAGGTGATCTTGGATATCAGACTTCAATTCCTAGCTGCAGCATGGCATGCTATAGAAAGAGATTATCCTCTCTTCCATGACAAGTGCCATCCCCCAGTTAATAACAAATAAGCATTCCTGAAGTAACTAGGTCAACCATGTGCCCATTTCTAAAGTCACGAAATAAAGGCCTAGTTTATGGAAAAACTCTAAGCTTCCATCGCTGGACCATCCACCTGGGAGATCACTCTCGACCGACAAACCATTGCCTCTTGGGAATCTGTCCCGAGAGGAAGCTATTGGTGGGAGGCAGTTACATTTGACTGCAATGGTTCTTTTTAGTCTTAAAATCTAAAAGTGGGAAACAGCTTATTTATGCAATGAACGCGTCTATTTGAACGGAAAAAACCCAAAACAAATCTGGTTGAACTCCCATTATTCATTTTGAGCTGTTCCACCCCAACTCCTGTGAAAGCCAATGTTCTTCAACTCTCTCTCAGAACTGCTAAATCATGCCAGCCAACAAGCTACAGAGCGAGTTCTGACAGATGCAGGTCATCAATATTGAATGGGATAGAATTTCATAATGCTTATTTCGCTAACATGAAAAGGCAACAGCTGCTGCAAGGGCAGAACAGCAGGTCCTGGACTGGTACATGGTAAGTGACAAGGCTTAAAAACGATTTAAAATAGGAATGCGCCATAAACCCCAAAAGCGTACGGTCTAATGCTTTGTTCACTCAGATTGGATCACGTTGGTATCAGTCTCTCATTCCCGCACGAGATCTGAAGCATTGGAATTTGCAGCAGTGGCCAAAATGTTGATAGGTGCTTTTACCATCAGACTATCAGATTTTTCAGAAAGCATTTCAATTCACCCAGCTCTCCAAATACAGCTTTGGAATTGAGCTTTTTTACACCTCTCAGCTCCACCCTCATGTCTTCATTTAAGTGTTTCCTCCGGCTAAACGCTGAGTACTTGGAGGAGAAGGCTGAAACTCTTCCTACCCAGTTTCCTTTCTAGCCATTTTATTCATTTCATGCATTAGTCCCTGACCAAGCAGCATGTTTTTGGTTTGAGTCGCTGCTCACTGGACCATCAACATGTTCCTGTGTAACATCTGGAGATTTTGCACATTCAGCTCTGGACCAGCCAAGCTGCCTTCCACAGGATGTAATCAGCGACTCAATTTTTCCTCCTCCAATCCAATTTAACAAGGCTTCTCTTACCCTTGTAATTTGCTATTTTATTACAGGGTTTATAACATTTTCTGGGGATGACATCATATGCCATCTGGACACCTGTAAAAGGTGTTCTATTAATATTTTAAGACATCCAAGCCAGCCTTTATATAAACTAAGTAGCAACCATGTGGGTCTACTACAGAAGTTACAATGTGCAGAAACATTGGGTTCCACTCTCAGTCCAGCCAGTGAAGTCAATGGAAGGCGAGTCATTGGGTAATGTGACAGGGATGCGGTGGCACCCCAGGCGGGAAGTCACGGTGGAAAGGTCCGGGCCGAGATGCTGGATGTGCGCCCAGCCAGGCCACCAAAAGCGTGCCCTAGCACAGCACCCAGTGCCCTACACACCGCCATGACTAGCAACCATGGCAGCCAATTATGGCTGGGCATGGCAGCTGCCTGGGTTCTGGACGGGCCTTAGTCCGGGCTGAAACCTCAGAGATTTTCTGAGGTCACAGCCCGGGGCAATCCTGGTCAACATCTGGCGGCACCTGCATGAATGTGCAGTCAAGGTCTGGGCCACAGCGGCCTAATGTCACGTCTGTTTTTACCCATTGATTAATGGAAGGCGAGTCATTGATTTCAGTGAGTTAAAGATCCACACCCACTGAAGTTAAGAGAGGCCCTGTGACTGGCAATATTTGGAAGCTGAAAAACTGGAATAAGAACCCCACAGAAAATTCAAGTTGAATTCTTTAGAAAGGATCTATTGAACCCTGTGAAAACAGCTGGAACGGAATGGATTTTTTAAGGCAGCTTGTTAATCTTTGAAACTCCAGTTCAGCCCATTGTCTGTAAAATGGAAATGACCTGCTCAACTGCTTCCCACTGGGAGCCAGAAATGCAAAGCATCAACACACCTGTAACGTGCAGCCAAAGAGGCTACTTGATCAGCGGCAAAAGACTCCCGAGACTAGTTTGCAATGGCATCTTGCCACACATTCTGGTGCCTCATACATTCCATCAGTGATGGCCAGACCTAAGACGCATGTAATCCACTTGATCCCTCAGGTGATCTACCAGAACTTCTCCAAATGGGTTCGATGCTCTATGCCGGCATCCCTCCTGGTGGCTCTCAGCCCCTCTTTTCCCCCAGGGACACTCTCTGGAGTGCCGGTCCCGCTCTCCTCTCCAGAAGTGATCACAGAGAGACTGGCCCCCATAAACACACCATGATCTACTAGAGATTATCATGTGATCTACCAGTAGATCATGATCTACGTCTTGGCCATTCCTCTCCTATACATTACACTCAAAGAGTAACGCCCAAGCAGCCATGGTGGGTTTTTTGCTCATGCAAGCAAGTGCAGAGGATCGAGCTTCAGCAAAGCATGTGTACATTAGAGCTTCTGTAATGGCTGCCTCTCATGACACAAAGGCGGCTCTTCAGTTACTGGCCTTCCAAAAATGGCACTGATCTCCCCCCCACCTAAAAACATGCTGAATGGAAGACAGAGAGAGAGTGGAAGCTTTGAGCCCATTCAAGGTTAGGCTTTATTTCAGGAGAATCTTTTTCACAGATATCACTGGTTTGTCTTCTTCCAAGTCCACCTTTAAGATAGCAACAGCCTGAACCTGTTCAGCAACATATGAGTAACAGGAGCAGGTTCAGGCCAAATCCAAACCATTGTTCCGAGAATGAGAAGTAATGATGAACAATTCAGCCCTGTTTGGACTAAGCGGGCAGAATCTTGCTTGCCATTCTTCTCACAATGCCCCTCCCAGCACAGCCAAGCGGCATCTTTGGTGCAAATCTGAGAATGCCCAACTTGAAGGTGTAGTCTCAATGTCCTTCCCAGATGACAGCACAGAAAATATGGAGCGAGGATTTCATTGTGCTGGCAACCCTTCCATTAGAGTCAGACTTACTGCATAATACACCCAGCTATTTCAATGCAAAAGAAGCTTCCACCCTGAAAGATACTGCAGAAAAAAGTGGCCTTCTCAGAGGAGGAGACGAGGTAAGTGACCGACTCCACTGTGGATTTCATGCACATCATGGTCATCATTTAAAAGTCTACCTAGACTGGCCTTAGACAGATTTTAAGGAAGTATTTAAAAAACCCACAACATTCTCAAAGAGTCAGTTATAGCTGGAAACGGACCATGTCCCGAACTCTTGAGCCAAAAACTACCC
Source organism: Sphenodon punctatus (assembly GCA_003113815.1). Taxonomy (NCBI): domain Eukaryota; kingdom Metazoa; phylum Chordata; class Lepidosauria; order Sphenodontia; family Sphenodontidae; genus Sphenodon; species Sphenodon punctatus. The sequence continues at coordinate 9,210,319 of QEPC01009472.1, read as the reverse complement.
CACAAGCATCGAGATCCAGTTCCAGATTGTGCCGCTTGGATTTCTCTTTGTTTCAAGGCAAAGAAGAGTTCTAACAGGAGCTAGATGGACAGTCCTCTAGCCCAGTTAGCGACATAGCCAGCTAGCTTCAAAACCTCGCTCCCCCCACCTCTCTGCACTTACTGCCCTCCCCATACTCCAGCCCGTGCACTTCACTCCTCCTCTGTCCCTTCTCTCACCCTTCCACGTCTTCCCTGCTCCCCTAAGCGCCTTCGTCCCTTCTCACTTGCTGCCCCCCATGCCTGGAACTCCCTCCCTGTCCACATCCGCCTTGCCCCCTCCCTTCATACCTTCAAATCTCTCCTTAAAACTCACCTCTTTCGCTCTGCTCTGTCTGACTCTTTATCCTGCTGAGCCACTATTCCTATACCTACGATCTGTTTACCCTTATCCTTGCCACATGGACCTGCCTGCTGTCATTCTCATCGTAACCAAGCCAAGTACGTGCACTTGAGACCTCGCATCTTCATGAATGTTAGACCCCTTGTCTCTCCCTCTGTTCCCCTTCCTATGTCTCTCCCCCAGCTCCTGTCTCTCAGATTGTAAGCCCTAGGGGCAGGGACCATGTCTATTTTATTACTTTGTAAAGTGCCAGGGACACTGCTGGCGCTATATAAATGTTTGTTAATAAAATAATAATAATAATAATAATAATAATAGTAGTATGGGGATGTTAGGTTTAAAGAATGTTTCAGATCAGCGTGCATACAACTGTTTTTTTTATGACAAGGGGAAGACAAGACCTAAACGACTTCAGCCTCTGACATCAGAATCTCCACTACCTCCCCATCAGCTTTATAAATCAGCAGTCAGCAAAAGTCACTACTCACTCCACACTAGTCATTACTGGTCTGGATGAAGCCAGTAGGAAAATAAATACTAGTTTCACCTTGTTCAAAGCACAGCTTTAAAATCTGTAGGTAAAATTACCCACCATGGCCAAAGTACAGTTTTCCCACTCCCAAGCAGTAAGAAGATGCTGCTTTCAGTACCTCACCTGACTTGTGCAGACTGATGGATCGCAGGTTTGGGAACAGCCTTACTAAAGAATCTTCTGACTCCTCGATGGCCGTTATGTTATTGTTAGCCAGGACGAGCGTGTCCAGGGAGGGAAACATTATTCCCAGCTTTCGAACTTCAGTCCAGTCTTGAAGATTATTGTCAGTTATGTGGAGTAGTTTGAGAGACTGACAACAAACTGGAGAACAAGACACTGTTTCATAGTCGTTAAGGCACAGGAAAAGCTCCTCCAAGCTGTGGAGAGAAAGAAATATGCTTTTATGTCACGGCTTCTTGGCAACGGCAACGGTCTTATACAGGGGGGCTGCGTGTAGAGTTTTGCAGCAGTGCCTGAACGCAGGTCTCTAAAAATCACAATCACGCAGAGCTGACTGGGCCCTCCAATAGCCCCATACATCCGGGTCTCTCTCCTAGCACTTCCCAAACTTTGATGGTATGCTGGCTTGGGTGTTCACTTCAGGAACATGAACACCAGCAAAAAGTCAGCAAATACTTCAAGCAAACCTTTTCGTGCATGTTTGCACATCACAAAATCCATCAGCTCCCAAATAAAAGCTACTCAGACCTGCAAAGTCTAATGGGCATTCCGGGTGCAAAAAGCTACCTGTGCGTGGCTAAGGAAAAAGTCTGAATAGCTGTCGAAGTGGAACTAGCACCCACACTTTGTAGGGTTTTTTGCATCTACAAAATGCAGGTGGCCACCCGAGAGACTGCACAGACTGACTCATCAATGATGTGGACGGAGGCTGAAGGAAGAAAACACATGCACATATATACATATTTCAATTTAGAGTCATTCCCACCACCCAAAGAGATTTACAAATGAATAATGTAGGAGTGACAAAGTTATCTCCATCCCCACCAGACACAAGCAAGGAGCCAACCACCATTAAATCGCGCCTATTTTCCAGGCAAAACAGAGGATGTTTGATAGATGGAAACAACATCACTCAACTGCTTAAGAGAGGGCATGGAAAACATAACAACAAAGCTGAACCTCGTAAGCTGGGGCACATAGATGAAAAACCAACTGAAAGGAAACAGAAGGAACACGGTAATGGAGGTAGGAAAAATAAAAGTTATGGTCATTCGATTTCTCTCTTTCTTCTAACTTCTCCCTCAGGAAATCATTTTTACATTTCATTTTTATCTATTTATTGTAATGGCGGTGGTTTCTTTGGGTTTTTTTTAAAAAAGGGCTAACCCTAAATAAATTGATAGACTGGCTATCACTCACGGTGCAAATCCTCTGCCGTGGAAGTCAATGGCAAAATTCCCGTTGACTTCAACAGCAGAGAACTGTCTTGTCAGTATGTTACCGAACACTCAATAAGACCTAGGAAAAACCAACCATGGTAACCATGGCGAGTGGTTAGAGTGGGGGTTGCTGGGATATCAGCACTGTCGCACTGTGAGATAAACAACTGGCACGGCAATCCCTTTTCCGCTACTGTACCGCAGCAGTTCAGACTTTGGAATATACCCTGTGGGAACCATCTCAAGGAGTTACTACCTGTTGAGCTCGTTTTGAGGGGGGAGGAAGAGGGTCCTGATGTCCGAAAGCTCCCTCAGAATCCACTGGTTCTGGGCGAGTACATCTCTATTAAACCAACATTTGCTGTCGTGATCTCATTTAAGCAGCAATTGCTACCATTCACGATCATTAAAGCTAAACTGGTTGCCTGTGTCATGTCCTAATCAAGGGGCTGAGCCAATCAGGGGTGCACTGGCTAAAGCTGTTTGCAGGAGGGGCAGGGTAGAAATATATTAAATAAAATAAATAAACAAACAGGGTATGCTATGGTAGTAGCTTTATGTTTAAAATACAGAAAGTAAAACCCTTGTATCCAAGTGAAACTCCATATGGAATTCGAGGCGGCAGAATGCCACCGAGAAGCTGGAACCTTGCCAGGACACTAACTCCCAGCCTCTTGTGAAAAATGGGAGACCTTTAATTGCATGTAGCCTAAACCTAAAGTTTAGCCTCATCCAAAAACCAGGCCCTCTATTAGCAAAAGCATTCTGTACAATGCTCATCATTCAACAGCGTCTCGGAGGAAAGGTTGTCACGTACCAAATCATCTAGATGATAATCTGTCAACTCAACACCACAATTGATTTAGGTTTCTAAAGCGGGCTTGGAGCTTTGCATACGTGCCCAGAGAAATGTAAAGCTAGAAAGGCAATAAAACACCCCACTGGCCCAATGGCATGAGTTTAATATGCCCATCATAAAACCCTCCCTTCCTTCACTCAAACCACCCAGTCTGCCCCCCATATAGCAGGCTTGGCTACCGTGCAGCGGGTGCCTCTGATTTCATGCCATGCTCCCACATGCTTACTCTGTTAATTCCTGCAGTATTGTATGGACTGTTTGCCAAGAAGCTTTGCTATTGTTGAGCACAAGTTTGCGAACACCAGCGAAAGATCCAGCGCACGTTCTTTCTAAAACTGACAGATTCAGAGGATTGGAACTCAGGTTGAGAAACTCCAAGTGGGGAACATTTGAGACAATTTTACTGACCTAGAATGAGAAGGGGGGAGGGGGGGAAAGAGAGAAAGAAGTGTATCAGGTGGTAATCAGACCTCATTAAATAATATTCCGTCTTGCTAAGAAGGCTTCCAACATGACGTATGAGCTTAAGAAGGGTATGGATTTAAAAAACAATAGGCTTCTAGATAGCGATCTGTCATTCATACTCAAGCTACTTGCTGATCTAGATTGATTGTCTAATTGCTCGTTCACCTCAACAGTTCATTTAATTACACTCTTAAAGCAGGCTGATAAAGGAAAGCAGATCCCTTGGGAGAGATCATAAAATCTACCTGAACGCCAGAGTCATAGAAGCCAACATCTCAGATGGTTGTATGCCTCTCTCTCTTCGAGAGAGATAACATTAGAATTTATGGTAGTTTCATATATTAATTTACTTGTTTTTGCTCTCTTCTCTTTAGTCAAAGACCATTTAACTTGGTCTAAAACAAGGGTGGAGTCCCTTTTCCTTCCAAGGGACCACTTTGAGAATTAGCAAAGCTCGGAGAGCTGCACAGACTTTGAAGGTGGGGGTGCTTAAGGGATATGCTCAGGAAGAGGAGGGTTCAAATTACGGACCTGTCCTCTATCCTTGTGCGCCTGCCGTCATCTCTGCTCCCCTTACCCTGAACTGCTTTTCAGTGCCTGGGAAGACGAACTGAATCCAGGGGCCAGAGTCAGAAATGGGAAAGAGGCGACATAAAAAAAAAATCAACCAGCCACAGATCGCATTTGGCCCCCGGGCCTGAGGCTCCCCACTCCTGATCTAAAATAAAAGGTCGATTAGAAACTTATTGAATCCATGGTGAAGTCCTTTGGGTGCAATCCTGTACTCGCTGAAAACAATGGCTCAGCTCCTATATTGACTTGAATGGGTAAGAATTACACTCTCTAGCAGATTTCACTTTTGTATGAAAACACTAGCTCCATTAATATATGCTTAAAGGTTATATGAATTCAGTCTAAATGTTCATACAACAGTGCTGGTGCTCTGAACATAGGCCAAGTGTGTGCAGAAGGAAACAACAGGGAATAATTAGGCTACCAGGGAGCCAGGCACTGGCCAGAGTGAAGAATACTTAGCAGGGCGTGTGAGTAATCTGCACATGTATCTGATTTTGGGGCCTCGCAGCTGGGCTGCAAAGAGCATGCTCTGGGGAAACTCCAGGGATGGATCTCTCTGCTTCATTAAGCTTTTACAACGTAATGCAGGGCAGAGAGGAGCACTCCCACAAGCAAGTTGCAAAAGAGTGCAGGTTGGTAGCAATTATGCTACCATCTGACAGGTTTTCAGAAGCCAACATCAATTAAATACAATGTGATTTTTTCATCTGTAAACCTCAAAGCAGATGAGGAATCTAAGACAGAAAAACAATGGCTCGGCCAAGGTCTCCGAGCAACAGAACCCAGGTCTCCCAAGTTCTATTTCAAGGTCATATCCACCAGGACACGTGGCCTCTTAAACTAACTCGCCCCCCTCCAACTCATACTGAATGCATCTTTTCCAGGGCCGGTAGTAATTCTCCCCTCTGCTGGCAAACTTGGAAACTGGATTGCCAGTCCCAACCCATGAACTCTCAATCCATCCCAGAGGGGGTCCCCCCAAGAGAACGTTGAGGAAGCTCTCTCTGGCCTTGAGGAATCCTTACATAAATACTCTATTTGTTAAACTTAAATAATAGAAGCTTAAAAGTGATTAGGAATTAAGATATGTTTAAAAAGCCTGAGGGTTTAACGTTGGGCATTTTTCTAGTAATTAACAGGGAGAAAAGCAGAACGTGAGCTGGGGAGTCACAAAGGACGTGTCTTTAGAATTGTACCACCATGTTTTATCAGAGCCCCACATCGCATTAAATCAATTCTCGAGACTCAGAAAGAGGCAAGACTGACTGGACTGAAGGTGGGGACACAGAAGATCAACCCAGAGTCCCAATCCTCTGTTCAAACCACTCAACGGCACTGCCGCTAATAAAGACTTACAATGTTCATTCATCTGTTGGCGAATGGAATCATTGTTTTAGTGCTTAAATATCGGTCGCTTACAGGGTGAGCTTGGAAAGCTCTACGGCAGGGGTGGGAAACCTTTCCCCTCTCAGAGGCCGCTTTGAAAGCTTGCACAAGCTCAGAAGGCCTCACAGAAGTTGGGCCAGGGGTGCTGAGGGGATGCACTCGAGAAAGGGAAGGCCCAAATAATGGATCTGTGACATGGAACTGTCCTCTATCCCTGCTTGCACGACCTCATCTCTGCTCCCTTCCCTTGAGCTCAGTTTTTCAGTGTCTGGAGGCAAGAACTGGATCTAGGGGCCACATAAAAACTTGTCGCAGGCTGCATTTGGCCCACGGGCCTGAGGTTCCCCCACCCCTGCTCTAAGGAAACCAAGATCCATGCCTGGATGTGTCATAAGTATCATTTTATTTGTTCTGACAGATACATAGCACCCCCCCCAACACCCACCCACCATCTTCCAATGCAGACTAGAATCCACTGAAGCAGACACATCTACCCGCTTGGAATTGAGAGAGAAAGCCTAGCTGTTCGGCAAGGCAGGGGCCCGTTCACTTTACCTCATGCCAGTTGTCGAGCTTGTTGTCGGAAAGATCCAGCTCGGACACGTGAGCGCAGAAGGCAGCAATTTCATTCTCGTCTCCTGCACAAGTTATTCCACAGCTGTTCAACACCAGCACGCTTGGGAGGTTGAGACGATCTGAAAAGGGAGAGTAGGCAACATGCTTCCCAGTCAGCCTCATCTCTCGGTCCCCCCACAGAACATAAAGCCAGACTGCAAGGAATCCACTAAAGGACAAACTTAATCAAACTTCAGCAATTGACATTCCCCAAGTTCTGGACAAAACAAAGAAACTTTGGCCAAGATAAAACCATAAAAGGGGGGGGGAGGGCGGGAGGTTGCCCTTTTTAGCATATTTTTAGTATTTCTATGAATTTTGAACTGTGAATTAGGTGAATTGTGTAAATATGTTTTAATTATGATTGTGTGTGCTGTGAGCCGCTCCAAGCTGCTCTGCGAGCAGGAAGGTTGTGGGATAAAAGAGAATTGAAAATAAATAAATAAATAAATACAAAAGCCATTTCAGATTCTGAGTAATCTTTCTATCTTGGCAATTTAAAGTACATTTCACTCTCTCCGCTGTTCAGTTACTGTGCCCATTTCACCTGCCTTGGACCATGAAATCAGCCTGTAATCAATTGCCTTTGGGTTAGAACTTATTAAAAAAAAACCAAAAAAACCAAAAACTCTTCAGCTTTCAGAAGGTTACAGTGTTGCACCTATAAATGTTCTTTAAAATAACTGCTTCCATGGAAATATTTTTTAAAAACAGCAACATTCCTACCAGTCCAAGGTTTTGCAAAAGCCAATTTTCACTTAATAGCTGAATGGAGTTGGGGATACGAGAGTTGCGGGATAACAGGAAGTGGGGATGTTGTTGATGTTAAGGTATTGTTTTTGTATGTATTTTTAAAACGGTTTATGAGAAGAGGTGTCTTAAGTGTTCAGATAAGTATGTTTTTTAAGCCCCGAGAAATCTAAGGGGGTAATCTAAAAATTTTGTTAAGGTGACTCAATTGTGGTTAATTTTGAGTGACATATGGTACATTTTGTCCTGGAGTGAACTCTCTTCTGTCAAACCCAGTTATTGTCATTTCCACCCAACTAATTCCTGTGCGCTTTTCCCTTTGGGGGTAGTTATGATACAAATCAACCTGACGGGAATTTGAATTTCAACTAAGGAGGGTCAGGAAGCAGGGGAAAGTGGGGCTTTTGGGTTTAGTAAATCCAAGACTAATCGCTCCCCCTCCCTTTTATACAGATGTGCATGGATTTGTAAAGGCTTGGATAAAAAGCATGCAGTTTTGACTTACTTCTAGTTAAAAGTCTTGTGTGCATCTTAAGGATTATAGACAGTAGGGGGTGGTGGTGGTGCGCACGCAAGCGCAAAAGGACAACACCTAAGACTGTGTATTTGGATGTGACAAGACAGGAGATGAAAAGCAAAGATGAGGGTGTGTTTTTCTGGGATACTAAAGAAATGTGTCTCAGAAGACAGGGTGTTCCCCTACAAGGAATTTCCCAAGGTGCTGCTGAAGGGACTCAAACAGCATAATAAGAAGTTGCAAACAACTGCCAGAAATTCTCACAAAATACCGCCAGGTTCGACTTGAATCTACCAGGGTCCGATCTATGGGATTTCAGTGGAAACTCAGTCCTTGGTCTGTGCTGGATGAGGCACAAACAGCGAAGGGTTGCAGTGGTGGCTGGACTCTAGATCATTCAGAGCATCTTAATAGCTTTCCAGTTATCAACACACATGACTACATTTACTGGGAAGAGGAAGCTACTCCAGCGTTTGCTCTGAAACTTAATCCAACACATTTTCAGCTATCAGGAGGACTGTGCATGCAGACTCTTTCATACTGGCAATGAATGGGGTAACAAAATCCAAATGGGTTTTTCAGCAAATTACCAGATCTACTTTCTCTCTCCACATCTGCATGACCTCCTCCCTGCCCAAACACCTCCCTTTATCCTCTTCAGATTGCCCTTTCCCAATAAGGAACAGTTGTGCACTATTATGCATTTGTGCACTTTCCAAAGCACCTGCGAGATGGGCCAGATCCATATCCAAAGCACCTGCGAGATGGGCCAGACCTTAGGGACCGCCTCGCCCTTCGCGCCCCAGAGCGGCTCCTACGGTCTGCCGGGGGTGCCCTCCTGGAGGTCCCCCGTGTTAAACGGGGGGCCACGATGGAGAGGGCATTCTCGGTGGTGGGACCGCGGCTGTGGAACTCCCTTCCGGAGGAAGCTCGCCTGGCCCCAAGCCTTTTAACATTTCGGCGGAACTGTAAGACCTGGCTGTTTGCCCAGGCCTTTGGGAGGGAGGGTGGGGAGGGAGGATTTTAGTCCCCTACCCATTTTTTTTGGTGTTGTCTAGCCCTGTTTTAATATTTAATATTTGATTGTTTTAGATGAATTTTATTGTATTTTATTGTTTTAATGTTGGAAGCCGCCCCGAGCTGCGTTGCAGGAGGGGCGGGGTATAAATTTGTAAAATAAATAAAAAAATAAAAAAATAAATATTTACAAAGAAGAAATGGGGGTGATACAACCTTCTCAAGGACAGAGTTGGGTCAACAGCAGAGCCAAAGCTACCACTCCAGGGCTCCTGATTTACAGGCCTATGTCTGGACACATGTCATGCTACCATCTCCCTACTGTCCTGTGATTTTGTTTAGTCTGATGTTAGTGCTAGGATGTTACACCTTGCTACCAGTATGTAAGAGGTCCTGTTGAGATGTAATTGATAAAAACACATTAACATACAGTTGCTGGGGTGATTTGACCGGTTAACCAAATAGAATTCTCTCTCAGATGAATAGGTTTTAGGCAAAGGCGCCAACCCCGTATGGTCAAAGTACACAATCAGAACCCTACCTTTCATTGGCGACCCCTGGGGTGTGGCTGGAACATGCACTCCCATGCCAGGACCCCGGCGATACGGGAAGTTCTCGGGGCTGTATTTCTCACAAAGAACTTGCATGAAACTTCTCCCTCGGGGCTGATCCATTTTCTCTTCCTGGAATTCTACAGTCAAGGCAGAAAACATCAAACATTGTGACCACCACCCAGTTAACCACCGCCACTCCAGTAGACATTGGGGTGTGTGGGGGGGTCATTAGTCTATTTTTTTAACACATTATTTTAACAAAACAGCAAGGACTTCAAGGGCACCGATCCAACTATATGAAATATTCCTCAAAGCACATTGTCTTCAGGACGGTGCCCAGCCAGAAGGGATCACTTACTGGTCTCTGCATCAGTTGTCAGTGCTAGTTCAACAGGTTTGAATCCTGGCAGAATCAACTCAGCCTCTCATCTTTGCAAAGCAGATACGTTGAGTTCCATGTAGTTCACTGTACAGGAGAATTTTAACAAAAGCCTTAAAAAGTGAGCTCTTACTCTCTCCCCCTTGGATATCCAAGAGCCTTCTGAAGAACTGGCTTTGCTGTAGCGTCTTCAGGCAAAAAAAATCCTATTCCTCAATATTATCTAGGGCACAACTTGCCTGCACAAGCTCCACCCGAGAGGCGGATGCATTCAGTAATAGCAAAGGCATTTATTAAGTTCTGTGGAATCTAAATAGGATGATGGATGTGATGTAAATATTGCACGCACTAGTCAGCACATAAGTAGTTATTGTTTGGAGATAAACACACAAGCCAAAGTTCATGACTAGAAGTCAAATAAACCTCCCATATCTGGACACCTCCCTAATCCAGACAGAAAACAATCTCAGGAGTTTTGGGGTTACATCTGGACTGAGTAGCCGAAGTCCAGTTTGTGAGTGTCATTTGTATTTTCACACAGCGCTCTAAACATTCAAGCAAATATTCACACCAATATTTTTTTCCAGTTTTGTTGGCCATGTTTATTTGGTTATTCGATCAAATCGTTTGATGGAACAACCAAATATCTGAACCAAAAGACAGAAAAAACATGGAAAAACCAATGAAAAGTCCTTAATAAATACCTGAAAGGGCACAATAGAGTTTTACCTGCTTTCTTAGATCCAAAAGCAAAGCACGTGAATCTGAACACAGTATTTGCAGCAAGTATCACTGCAGCTCTAGCTTGGATATAATAAAGAGTCAGAAAACATGTCCAGAATAAAGAAGCAACCAGATAGGGAAGGTTAAGTATTAAAACAGCAATGGCAGCTCAGATACTGCCCTCTTCCAAGTCTAATTGTTTTATGTAGAGTGGATTCTGTCTTGTTTCTCTAATTAGGGGTGTGATGTTTCTCTCTGCATAGCCACCACCGATGCTGACTAGTAGCCATGGTATCTATTATTTCTATCACGCCCTTTATCCTGTTTAGACCAGTGGTTCCCAATCTCTCTTTGTGTAACCTCATTTTGAGACTTAACTGTAATTAGGATCCCATGTTTTCTGCAAATCTCCCCCTCCCCAAATTCTGCAGACAGGAAGCCAGAATTCTGTGCACATAATTATGCATATTAACTAAATTGCACAAATTTTGCAAGTTTTGGCATGCAAATGAGTTTTTCAGCATGCTGCTCTATTAACTGGAGACATACCATACCTTAAAAATAACCCTAAACCACCACACAGAGTTCTCTCAACTCGTCTGCAAGGCATTTTGTGTTTTTATAACCAGAGGAATTGGAAGCAAGTACAGCATCGTCCCCCTGCCCTCCCTCCCAAATATATATACCAGCAGTCAACAGTACTAGCATCCTAAGGGCTGCTCCCCTCTCAGTCTAGAATTCTGTGCTTGCCAGAGGCAATTTCTGCAAGAATTTGGCTGAGCACCAAATTCTGTAGAAATGGCTTTGGTCAAAGCTGTGCCGAGTTCATGGGGTCCTGGATTTACTTTTTGCATTTGTATAGCTCCTCTGACCCAAAAGCTATGTTCGTAAACGCTAAGGAAGTCCCTTAATATTCTTGGGAGGCCGATATTAACTCTATTTTACAGATGGGAATATATAGAAAGTTGTGTGACTTCACTGGCATCATACGGGGAGGCAGTGGAAGAGCCGTAATTAGAACCCTAGAGCTGTGGTTCTCAGCCTTTTTTGAATCATGTCCCCTCCCCTTCAATTGTCTGTCATAGTTGACACCCCTTATACAACACATAGTTCCCTCTCTTCCACTCCCACTTTCCACCCTTCTATTGCTTCCCCTCCCCACCCCCTTGCTCTTGGACTCTTCGCCCCCTCGCCACCCCATTGTTTTAGAGATTTCCCCCTAGCTTAAGAGAGCATGGAGCTGGGCGTTTGCCAGCCGGGGTCCATCCTGCACCTCCCTAGAATATCTTCCACACCCCAGCCCCATTCGAGAACCTCAGCCCTAGAGTACACAGCTGTCACCACTGTACACAACACTCGTTTCAAGAGTTTCATCTTTTTTCAGCTGACAAATTTCCGCAAGTGCTGAGCTGGCGCTATTAGAGAGGAAGGCAGGCAGGGTTGGACATTACCGTACAGGATTTAGATTAGGAGGTTAAGGATGGGCTATGAATCAGTAGCACAAACACAAGGAGAAACACCTTAGCCAGACAACCTAAAAGTAAGCACGCCGGTTCAATTCTGCAACTCGGGTACTTCAAAGGACGTTCACCTTGGAATCTAGGTACCCCACGGAACAGAATACTTGTAGAGAATAAGCTCTTGATGTGCTGAGCCAAATGGCATGGAGTACCACATTCTGGCTCACAAACTGAGCTTAGCACTGCATTACAGACTGGTAGTGGAAGTAGTACAGTGCCGGCTGCTCTAAACCTCCCCAACATCAGCCTCCCACATACAAATGGAGTCATAGACATGGCTTTGAAATGAGCATCTCCAAATATCTAGTTAAAAAAATACATTTAAAAAAACCATCACATATTTGTCATCTTAGACTTTAACCCCCCTGGGGGGCAGAGACCAGTCTCTAATCATGGTGTTGAGTGCCAGGAACATTGACAGTCTATAATTTACACTAAGCCAACAGAGGGTATTTTCAGACGTTACGAAACCACGCTCAACCACAGTCAATCGGCAGTGGGGGCAAATGGTCCCGTAACGTGTTTGAATCCCACCAGATGTTCACCACAGTGAACTACTGCCGGGAATCAAAATAACCATGCTTTCGAGGATGGTCCGGGAACCATCTCCGAAAGCGTGGTCAAAGTGATTCCCGCCGGGTGAATCACTTTCCACCTCCAACAGACGTGACGTTAACACGCTCAACCATGGTGGAATTCACCGTGGTTGAGCGTGTCAACGTCACGTCTGTTCCCTGACCACGGCCCGGAATCGGTGGCCGTGCTCGCCGCCGATTCCGGGCCATGGTCAATCTCTCGGGGGGCGGGCGGGCACTGCAGCCGCATTGGCCGCTGCACCCGCCCGTCTCCGGGAGGGCGGGCTGCTGGGGGAGCGTGGGGGGCGGGGCTGTGCAGCTGCACGTAGCGCCGCGCAGCCCCTCCCCCTCCCGATTCCCTGCCCGGGATCAGCCGGCACGTCTGTTGACGTGCCGGTATTGATCCCGGTGAGGAATCAATAGGGTGATTCCGTGACGGGGCGAATGCTGCCCCGTCACGTCTGAAATCACCCAGAATTGGAAGGTACCTCAAAGGTCATCTCCGAAACCTCCTGTCTGGATGTGGGATGACTACAAATAGAAGATTAATATTTACAACTCTTAATAATGTGAAGTCAAGGGAGCCAGGCAGCCAAACAACTAAGAACAGTCCATAGTCCAACAGACAAGCCTTGGATGGGAAGGAGACACCCCATGAGTAGATGAATAATTCTCACAGCTCAGAGAATAAGCCTGGTGCTTTTAAAGAAACAAAGACCGTAAAACTTCCAGGGCTATCCTACTTTGTTGCAGATGGTTGCTCCCCCCCGCCCCCGCAAAGCAATCCCAAAGGATCTGCAATTACTTTCTCTAACTCTAGGGTAAGGATAAAGGTGAACTGTACATTTTCACTGCTCATCAACCCAGCAATCGTATTCGACTATCTCAAGCCTGTCAACAACTATCCATCTACAGCACGAGTAGGGAAGTTGTGGCCTGCAAGACAAATCCAGTGCAAGGCTATTTTATTTCACCCCTTTCCAGTTCCTGAATCCAACCCCAAGAGCCAGTTCCTACTCTCAAGCACTGGAAGAGGGAGCTCACAGGAAGGGAGCAGAGATGAGGTCATGCACTCAAGGAGAGAGGATGGAGCCTTCTCCTTTCCCCATCCCTAGCACAGTTCTTAAGCACCGCAAGTCCAAACGCCTACCAGCTTACTCAGTGCCCAGTGGGAGAGAAAGTTTCCCTCTCTTGATCTACAATATACATAAAGCATGGGTTGTAGGATTTAGGATTAGGGTGTCATGGGCTAAGGGATTGTTTGTTTTTATGGAGGTATTTTAGTATTTGGGTTTATTTTGCGTTTTTGGTATTTATTTATGCATTGTAACCACTCTGATCCTGAAGGTAATGGGTGATATAGACATACAAATAATAAATAAAATCCAATACAGCCTATATCCAACAATGGATTCCAGATCTTGCAAACAGTTCCCCAAGTCTATTATTAGATGCACTTGCAGAATCGCAGCTTTCTCCTACCCCTCCACACACACCATACTAAAGATCTCCACGTTTGTGCTCGGACATACGTAACACAAGGCTAATGCTTAGAAAAGCACAAAATGATGAAGTGTATTACATTACCAACGGAAAGGTCAATTCAATCTGGTATACTTCCCTCCATCAATTTGATGGCTCCAGAATTCCCTGCGAGATGAAGTCTGCCTTCCTCTAGTTTAACCAAGAGATGCACTTTGCTTTAAAAGGACAGGTCAACAAAATGGTTTTTTTGTTCTTTTATTTTTTTAAAAACCAGACACATTTCTGTAGCTTAGAAGTACTTTGCCTTGCATCCAAATGATAGAATGTCAATGTGTCTGGCACTCAGAACCCATCACTAGAGACAGGTCTCTGCCCCCAAGGGTTACAGCCTAAGATGACAAACATGCAATGATTTTTTTTAATGGATTACTTAAACTGTAAATATTTGGAAATGCTCATTTCAGATCCACATCTATGGCTCCATTTGTATGAGGGAGGATGAGGTGTACGGGTGTTTAGAGCACCTGGAACTAGGGGTGGGACACCGGGGAGAATACACCGGTATCGGATCTCCCTGGTACCAGATTTACCGGTATCGGCATACTGGATTTTTAACATTGGCCATGTTACCGGATTTTTTACATTGCCACTATTATTGCGGCTATTGACTTCAACGGCCGCAATGTAAACAATCCAGTAAAGCGGCCAATGTTAAAAATCCGGTATGCCGCTACAGGTAAATATTGGATTAAGCCGGTACACCCAAATACCAGCAATATCGGTTCTCGGGAGAACCGGAATTCCCACCCCTACCCGGCACTGTACTGCCTCCACTACCAGACTGTAAAGCAGAGCCACGCTCAGTTTGAGAGTCAGAATGTGGTACTCCAAGCCATTTGGCTCAGCACATCAAGGGCTGCGTCTCTACAATTATTCTGTTCCGTGTGGTGCATAGATTCCAAAGTGAATGCCCTCTGAAGTACCCGAGTTGCAGAACTGAACCGGCGTGTTTATTTTTAGGTACAAACAGTATTAATGAGGGGGAGAAATTTCAATATATAGTCTTCCCTTAGCTGTGAATGCACATCTCAGAAGCTACCGCTTTGCTTCTTGATCTCAAGTCATAAGCATATCTGTTTCTTAGTGGAATTTGGTATCATTAGTAAGAGCCCATCCCTGAAGTTCCCACACGTCCAACTCCTATGTGGCTTTCAAAGCTTGTACTAACTTTCAAAAGCGGGCCCTGGAGAGAAAGAGTTCCCCGCCCCATCTACATTTCACAAGTAGGGATTCATAGGATTTTAAATACATTCAGGGGTGGGCAAACTGTGTGTGTCTTGGGGCTCTCAACCATAGGAAGATTTTGGTACGTGGCTCCTGAGGTTGGTATCTTTAGCAACCGCTACCAGGTTGGTATCTTTAGCAACCGCTACCAGGTTGGTATCTTTAGCAACCGCTACCAGGGCGTAACAGCATGTAACGGCAGGGGGAGGGGGAAAGCCTTTCCAGGCTGAAGAGCTAAGGTTCCCATCAGACATACTAAAGACTTCCTGAAATTAGCAATACTGCCACTTTGTCTGTATTCCACAGCAATACTCTCTCTCCATTCCTCCCAGCCTTTCCTTTAAAAAAAACCAAACCCCAAATTCCGTAGATTAAGGCTTTCATCTTATTGAATTCTATAGTACAATACAAGTTTGCTAAACTATTCCAACAGTTTCACGTTAAATTTGTGCTCCGTGTACCTTGAATACACATGCAACTGTAGGAATCAAGGTACATAATAAACGCTATATCTCCTTCCCACCCTTTTGATTTATGCAATATTGTACATCCGTCACACTGAGATGGCTTAGTTTCAATGGTGCTGATCTTGCAAAGGGCAACACCTGAAGCTGGGTTTATCATCTCCAGTGAACATCCATGTCTTATGTTCAAATGTACACTGGAGGGAGGATTCATGAGGACAAATTAATTAGGGCTCAGATGGCCTGTTCTTACTTTACACTTGTAACTCAGGAACACCACTCACTTCCTATTGAAACTTTTAAAAAATCCAGCTTTATACAAATGAGTCTGGACCTCGCTCACTCACAAAGCTAGTTTTCCCTGACTTTTCCGGTCAATACCACTGCACTTCTGCTGGTTTTAGCTTATAAAGCCCTAAAGAGTTTGGGCTGTATGTTTCTAGAGGATTGCCGCCTCGCTTATTGATTTTATTTATTAAAATTTATACCCCACTCTTCCCCAAAGGCTCAGGGCAGTTTACAAAAACAAAACCACACGAAAAACAGTAAATGCACAAAGAAATACCTGTAAAAATCCCTACCTCACCCCAAAAATCCACCCACCCAACCCTTAAGCCCGTCTGCCAAATACTCTGCCAAAAAGAAGTTTTACACCGCCTCCAGAAGATGCTCAGGCTCATGCTCTGACAGACCTCTGGGGGAAGGGAATTTCATCATGCTGAGGCAGCAACCGAAAACGCCTCTCTGCGGTCAGTCGTATCCTAACGACAAGGGTGCACAGAGGTCACAGTGGAGCATGGAAGGAAAGGCAGTTTTTCAAATATATAAAGTCCAATGCTTTGAAGGTCAAGATGAGCACCTTGAATTGTGCCCAGAAAGCTATAGGAAGCTGGTACAGACTATACAGCACAGGCAACCCACCCCGGAAGAAGCCGGGTCACTGTGTTCCGCACTAGCTGCAGCTTCCGAACAGTAATCCAAGGCAGCCCTACATAGAGTGCATTGTAGTAGTCTAGCCTTGAGGTAATGAAAGCATGGATGATGGTGGCCAGATCCAAGCCTCCTCACCAACTGCAGCCTTCTCACCAAACGGGAGTTGGTGAAAAGCACTCCTGGCCACGGTCACAACCTGACAATTCAGGCGCAGTAGAGGGTCCAAGGACACCAAGGCTGCGAGCCTAAGTAACTGTGGGGATGTGGGGGGTGTCAGACCCCCTCAATAACAGAGCTCCCAAAGCTCGTCAAGTCACAAGGTCGGCCAACTATCATCTCTTCAGTCTTGGCTGGATTCGTCTTCAATCAGCTCACCCGTAGCCAGGCACTGGGAAAGCACTGAGACTGGGACTTGGGTCAGATGAAAAGAGAGGTAGAGCTGGGTGTCATCAGCATACTGATGCCCCTTCATCATCTGAGGGCACCCTCTTTCCAGGTTCCATTACTGCATCAGGACCATACATCCAGGCCATGAAGAGAAGCGTACTCGGTGGGTTGCGCCACTGCTCTGGAACTCCCTTCTCCTGGTGTTTTGCCAAAACCTGAGCATCTTCCCAAAGCAACGTAAAACCTACCTACTTGGCCAGTCATTTAATAGGAGGCTTAGGAGTCAGGGTGTAATTTTAGGGATACATTTTATATACGTAAACACACACAATTTTATCTTTGCGTTTTATATGTATATTTTTGATGTTCATCGTCCTCAATCTTTGGAAAAAGACGGGGTGAAAATCTAAATAAAATAAATAAATGGAAGTAATGTTTGTTAATAAATTTCAAAAGGGATGTGATCAAAAGGTTGTGGTCTCTAGTAGAATGCCAAAGAATTCCCCACATCCTGTACACATTATTATTACTGCTGATGTTGGCAAGTTTTGAGTTGTTATTGCATGCTGAATGTTGGCAAGGTTATTGCATGCTGAATGTCCGGTTTAGCACAACAATTTCATCCCCAAAGAACAGCAGCAAGACTGTGGGCTTAATAACCTGATCACAGGGATGAGGACACAGCAGCCCATGGGCCAAATCTGCCCTACAGCTGTTTTTTGTTTTTTTTTACTGGCCCCATTCCAGTTTCTGGATCCAACCCCATGGATAGCTAAAAGAGTAAGCTCAGAGGGAGGAAGCAGAGATGAGGGCATGCGCACAAGGATGTTGGCATAGATCCCCATTCAGAACTCCCCTTCTTTTGGCCATCCTGAGCCAGCCCTCTAACCACCCCACAAAATCTTATCCTCAGAACTTGGTACTAATTTTCAAAGCAGCCCAAGAGATGGGAAAAAGTTCCCCACTCCCGCCTTACTCAACTCCTTCCATTGTCTAATCAGCCATAATTTTTCCCCATATCATGCTGCTTTTCTGCACCTGCCACTGTCTTGCCACCCAACCAGTATGTCAATAAAGAACTCGGAGAAGGACGAGTTAACCGAACACACAAGGGCAGCATATGGTAATATTAAAGGGTGTGTCATATACCCAAGCACAGAACAGGGTAACCTACACTGTGTCCGTTTTCTGGGTTCGTGTTTCACAGAACTGGTTAAAAGGATCATCAACTTGTTTCAGGTTTAAAGTTAAAGTTTTTGACACTGAAGTGTGTGAATGGGGGAGCACAACCTACTCTGAAAAAGCCTGCGTGATCTTCTATGAATGTTGGTGAACACAATGGGTTTTTTTAAAATGGATTTAAGCCCCCCTCTGAAGAACAATGAACTCTAATATAACTAAGCCAAGCTCGTGAAAACCAGGAAAGACTAGAAAGGAGAATGTCAAATTGATCAGTCCTAGTACTGAAACGGAGAGAAAAGTAGGAGACAAATCTAAGCAGGAGGAGTAAAGATTTAGGAAGTAGGTCAGCTTCAGTGATCTAATCAGAAACATAAAGATAATGTTTATTTCCATCTCGTATACAAGTTTTATGTTTAAGTTCCAGTAGCATCAGGACTCCCAAACAGTCTAGACAATTATTCAACTAAGACGCACATGCAGAGGAAACTCAAAATACTGTTTAAGAGAAGACCACCTTTGGTGAACGAGGCATACAATGTTGGGAATCATCATCCAAAAATTGACCTTAAAACATATGAACAATAACCAATATGCACTAGGCATATCACCTTCTTCTGAAGCATTTGCCAGAGGTGGTTATCAAACTAGATGGATCAGTGATTTGATCTAAGAAACACTGCCATAAGCACTGCCACAGAACAAACTGTTCTTTAGCCCAACTATAGCAGCTACCTTTGGTTGCAGGAGAAAAAAAGAAAAGATGCACGTGTGACAGATGATGAGATGGGGCTTAAAAGAACTTCTGGAAGTTGCTCAGAAACAGAACGATCAACACGGTATAAATCCTGAGCAAAACAACAGTTGGAGGAAGGCATGACAACCCTAACCCTTTTAAAAGTACCAACTAGGTGAAGTGTTGTACAGAGAGTTTCCTGTGCTACTAAATAGCACTAGATCTGGACCTACATTTCAGTGATTAACAAACCAGGCTTCATTATTTCAGTTTTATGTGGTATTTACACATGAACTCTAGAGAGGAATCTGGTAACAAGTTAATACATAGCTGTGGTTGGTTATACTAATACCTCTATCACATGTCACTTTTTCTTCCTTATGATGGGGTGATAATAAGCCCATTTGTGGTCTGGGGCGATAATAAGCCCATCATTACAATGTTCAGGCAATTTGGTGTTCTCGGGCCCAGAATAGAAATCTTTAAATGAAAAGTGGCTTATACTGGAAGTCTCAAAGTTTGGGCTTTAAAACGAAGTTCTCAAAAGCCTGAGAGAAAATTCTCTCAAACCATCAGGGCCTCTCATCCCTGAGTGGCCAGTGTTGAACTTGGGTTTAAATCCATTTTAGCCATGAACTCACTGCATGGCATTGCATCAGGAAAGTCACCATCTCTCAGCCTTGGTTTCCCAGCTGTAAAAGGGGGAATAATAATGACCGACCTTGTGAGCACAGAAACAAAGTCACACTAGCCTCCCACACGCAGCGTACTACACTCCCCCGTCACTGGGCATTGCCAGGACCCTGGGTATACAGTCTAACCCTGCTACTGCACTGGGCATCGCTCGCCCCCACTGGGCACTGTTAAGGCTATCGAACACTGAACCAGCTTCAAGGCTGAACCTACTTCCTTTTACTCTTCCCTACATGAGCCTCCTCAGGCACAAAGCCACTGAAGTAACCCACCCCCTGCCACTTCCCCCCAATGGTGACTGCCAGAGTCAGTTTAATCCTCTTTCACTGAGCACGCCCCCCCCCCCCCC
>QEPC01009472.1:9163350-9178552 GCA_003113815.1 Sphenodon punctatus | reverse complement strand
AGGCGGTTGGATTTAGCCACAAGAAGATTGTTGGTGATCTTAGCCAGAGCGGTTTCAGTGGAGTGAAGGGGGTGGAAGCCAGATTGGAGGGGGTCAAGGGAGGAGTTGGCGGAGAGGAGGTCGAGGCAATGGGAGTAGACAACCCATTCAAGGAGCTTGGAAGCAAAAGGGAGGAGCAAGACAGGATGGTAATTAGAGGGTTCAGAGGGATCCAGAGTGGACTTTTTAAGGATGGGGGAGACAGTGGCATGTTTAAAGGCAGAGGGGACGGAGCCGGTAGAGAGGGAAAGGTTGATGATGTGCAGGAGGTTGACACTACACCTGTAGTGTCAACCTTAGTAGTAGGGAAGTGCTTTCCCTTCCCTGCGTATATTTACAGATGCAGAACTGATGTGCAAAGACACAAAGGCCATTAACAAACGACTTCCTCTCGAGTAGTCCCTTTGAAGCCCACAGGGCTTATCCTGGAGTTAGTGGCTTGTGGATTGCAGACTAAGGGTTCCTCCACACGACCTGCGGCAGGATCGATCCCCGCGCCTCCAGTAGCGGGCAATCGCTGCTGCCACACTTTGGGGCCAGCATGGGGAGCAGGACAGAGGGTTGCCCCCCTAAGCCCCTTCCCCCCGTGTGGGACAGTCAGATGGACATGGTGCTGTCAGCCGTCCCAGCATATCCCATAGCGGGCCGAGGCGCTAGCCATACAAGTAGGCGGCCGGCCCTGCCCCACCCCCTTCCCCTACCCACCCACTATCCCACCCATGGCTGTGACGTGTCCATACAAGACTGGAGCTAGTGCCCGCCGCTCAAGGCACTGCAGTGGGCCTCACCGCACGGCAGGGCAGATGGGGACAGCGGTGGTGTGCTACTGCACCTTGGGCAGCCTTAGTCTACTTTGGGTAAGGCTGCTACATGCTGCGTCCCTGGCCTTTTTCAGACAGCTGCTCGCCTCGTCATGTGGTGGGGTGAAAATCTGGCAGCCGCCGTGCTCCCGATGCACCACGTTGCTGCTTGGAGTGGGATAGTGGGTGTAAGTGTATTGCGTGGCTGCACCCTAAGTGTCTTGGCCAAAGTCATATAACAAAGAATACAGAGATGGAGACAAAGTCGTTTGAATGATATCTTTTATTGGATCCAGTGTTGCTGATGGAAATGTGCACGCTTTCGGACCACACAGCGTCCTTCCTCAGGCAGGTAGGAGCCAGTAATCAAACCCAGGTGTCCCAAGCTGTGGGCTATTAGTCTGCCCACTGGATCCTCCTCCTTCCTTACCCTTTGGTAGACTGCGGGTGTTTTCAGACGGCCAAAGTAATGCGCACTAGTTTGAAATAAGTACAGTGTTTGTTAGTCCGCACTAACATAGCGATGCCAGACAGACAATGTAGTGCGGACTAATGACTCAGAAAATAATTGTAACGTACCAAAGAAGACATGAGCGTGGGCTACTTTTAAGTACAGTTCTTATAAAACCAAGTGGTTGGGGCTTTATAAGAACCGTACTTATCTTTTAGTCCACACTAATAAGCCTGTTAACAGCATTCAGATGGACAAACTAGTCCGCGCTAGATTCAGTTAGTGCGGACTAACTGTTCATGTGAAAACGCCCTTAAGCACCAGGAGGAGGAACACATTTTGTAACACGTCAAAGGTCCAAACTATAAAAGTTTGCAGCAAACCAATCGGGAGCTGGAGAGATTGAGGTACTTTGGCCTGCTGGATACACTGATGGAGCAAGAATTCTTGGCTTTTAATCCCAGCTCTGCCACTCATTTATCTTATGGGTCTTTACGAAAAAACACTTTCCCATTCTGTGCCTCAGGCATGAAAGAGTAATAGTGGTATCTTCCTAGAACCAACTGGATAGTGTCTGTACAGACCTTTGAATATGTAAAGCACTGTTGGGGAAACTCTGGCTCTGGGACCAAGCACAACCTTTGGCTAACTCACCGCCCCATTCCTGGATCTGGCCCCTTGATTCGTTTTCAAACCTCCCTTCCCCCAGCACAGAAAGACCAAGATCAGTGTAAGAGAGCAGAGATTGAGGGCATGCACAGAAAGAGAGAAGACAACGCGGTTGCACAGATCCACAATCTGAGCCCTCCTCTTCCTGGGTGTGCTCCATAAGCACCCTGGCTCCCAACTTCTGTGTGGCTCTCGGAGCTTATACTAATTTTTAAAGTGGCCCCTGGGAGGGAAAAGGTTCTTTGCTCCTGGAATAAAGTGCTGAGTCACAGAATGAGACCTAGAAGTGAATGTGCCGAACTGGGTATTAATGTGGAAACCGTGACTGAGTAGTAGGTGATTACAACTGTCTAGGGAGCTGCCCAGCTGTTTGCCAGCACTCCATAAGAAGTACCCTGTAATGGGTCAAACCAATGGTCCATCCAATCCAGCATCCTGTCTCTGACAGTGGTTGCCTTAATTCACTTCAGAGAAGTCCCCCCCCCCGGTCATAATGGAGTGATCCATTCCCAGCTATTCACGGTGAGGAAATACAGGAGCACCTTCACTTTCTCTGCACCTTTCCAGCCCCCACGAACAGTGACTGAGCATCCACTCTATCCCCACGACTTGGATACATGCAGGGTATGGAGATAGCTGGGAAATGGAGGTATTGGCATAGCGCTGTAGTGCAAGCCTCCTCTTCTGGTTTTGGAATGCTTGCCACATATCCATGAATTCATTGAATGGGCCAGTCCTGATAGGAGAGGTTGATCGTTCCTCAGGTTTTTTTCATTCAGAGGATCTGCAGAATATTTCTACAAAAGTTACCATCTGTTAGGAAAATAAATGACATGTCATTAAAGAAGCCCTGCCCCGTCTGCACATCAGTAGCAATGCTGTGAAGGCCAGCCCTTGATTGGTTAGTGATGGGAAGACCGAGCTGCCATCCCTACCCTAGACAAATGCGTCGGCCAAGAGGTAGGTCACGCTCTACTGGTAGAACACGAGCTAGTCTCTGGTATATCGCAAGGTAGGGAGGGGAACCAGCTTCGCAGAGGTTGCCTCTGAAGCTGAGGGTGGGACCAGTGCACAGGTGAGGAGAGGTCCTCCAGTGTGGCAGGGAACGCTCTTTCTAAAGGGGAGTGCTCCCCTTCCCCCCTGAAACCAATTGCTGAGATGTTGGATGCCGTTTTTACATGGGCATGGCTGGAGGGGGGGGCCGCGGGTCCATGTGCGCCGCGTGGCACGCACACGCACTTCTGGTGAGTGAAGGGGGCATCAGATGGCCTGGGATGAGGGCACAATGAGTGTGCACCCCTACCCATGCATTGCCCGCTCATGCCCCCACCCGGAGCATCCCAGATTTCCCCCCGATGCGCCATGCGTGGGTCATGGGAGCACGCACCGCACGCCTTCAGGTTGGTGCTCAGGTGGGTGGCCCTCTGTGGGCACACTCCATGTAAAAACGGCCGTGGACCTGAGAGCCAGTGGGAGGGGTGCCAGCCTGGAGCGCCAGAGCCAGCAGAAGTCTTGGTAGATCACTTATGCCTGGATCATGTGGATCGTGAGCCCCATATGTCTGGCCACTCTTGGGTCAGAGTATTAGGCTGCTGGTAGAAGGAAGAGGCTGAAGGAGAGAAATCACATGGGGGGCTCCGGTTAGGGGAGCCAGTTCCGACCCTGCAAAAGGTGTTGACTGGCAAATGCTTGGCTGTGGAGCAGCGGCTGGGATCTCCTGCGATAGGCCACACTAGGCCTTTTTGGAACGACTCCCACCTAACAGGCACAGAGCTCTGTGAAAAACTGGGGTTATTTATAATTCTTCAGCCAGTATTGTCTGTCCTCTCCTGTTCACAGAGACCCAATTCCAGCTTCCTCTCTGCTTGAATAAAACAAAGGAAAGAATCCAGCTCTCGGCTGCCCCTCACGCCCCAGCGTGACAAGGGAGAGCACAAGCGGCATGGGAATGTTTTGGCTTTCCAAGCCCTAAACCCAAGTTTCTATGGAGTGAGAGAGGGACTCCACACCTTCCTGTGCCAACCCCTCTGGAGATCAGCTGCTTTTACAGTGTCGGGGGGAGAATCACTGGAACTGTTTTTTCCTCCTCCTGTGGTGCTCTCTGGCCTTAGAATGAAACTAACTTTTCCTGGCACAGCAGAGTAGCAATGAACTATCTCGGGCACCTTGAATCAGTGGGGTGTTACAACCACATAATCTAGCCCCAGGAAAGATGTTGGTTGCCAACAATCGTCGTGATGATTAGTAAACATTTAAACTGTCATCCCTAGTGCTCAAAGCCTTTTGCCAACAGGACTAGATTAAGCCTTTTGTTGCCCTCCTTTTTAAATAGGCATTATTATCCCTACTTTACTGATGGGCAAACTGAGGCACAGAGATGCCTCAGAACATGAATCAAGGGTCCAAGAGCAAGGGGTAGAGATTGGAGCAGGCATTCTGCCCACCAGTCACCTGCTCCAAGAACTAGGGCCCCCCACAAAACGGAAACAACTATGAGACATGTCACTAAACTTATGCCGGCCTGGGGCGTAGCTAGCTACCGAGGAGGAAATGGGTTCAGGTGAGCTGGGGCCCTTTGCAAAACAGCCTGAGCACTGCTAAGAAATTGTTCAGAGTAGGCCACGGCAGACTGTTGTCCCCACTCACTTAGAAGTTTCTTCTTGATGGGGTTACTACCGCTCGGAGGAGGCTTGCTGGGAGCCAAGGTGGCGCCACCAGGTTTGTGGGATGAGGCCGAGGCCAAGGCTGGCTGGGAGCCTCCTTAGGAGGGCAACTGCTTTGGGAGCCCCTTTGTTCTTAGGGGTGGGCCCACAATTGGGACATCAGCCTGGGCCCACCAGAGTAATGGTACACCACTGATGCCTACTCTTTGTTTGTTTTGCAAAGAATGGCTAGTGGAACAGCAAAAAAGAACATACCTGATAGACTGTTATAGACTCCCATGGCTACCTTTTTTTTTCTCCCACGAGGGGGAAGTGCAGGCAGTTCAAAATGGCAGCTAGCCTTGGCACACATGTGGGCCATGGGATTTCTCATAGCTGAAGAGATTTTGCTGATGGAGATTCCTACTATACAATGAATGCGTACAGAGACTTAGGTGCTGATGCAAGTAATTGTAAGAGGATGGGCAAACCATGGGGAAAGTTGAGAAAATGAACTTCAAGGTAGACTTTGCAGCTGATGGCAACATATCTCCCAACTACAGCTGAAAGAGGGTTCCCCCCACAAAATCTGGTAACCTGTTGAATTTCCGGTACCCAATTCACCCCAGTTACAATTAGGCATTATGTGGTACGTGGTTACAACCGAATTGGGTAGCTGGTGTCTGGAATTGTTGACTTTCGGTCCCAGAATGTTGACTTCTGGTAACGATTTTTTGACATTTTTGTTGATATATCGATGCCCAACATCGATTTATCGGGTTTCCATCAAGTAACAACAATTTTTCGGCAACATTCAGACCCAGAAAACTACTTCTGGTTTCAATTTTCTTATGGTGTTTTATTTTCTTCTTCAGTTTTTCTTCTTAAAACATTTATGGGTTTTCCATCCCTCAAAATGAACTTTCCTGTTCTGGTCCCAGCCAACTTCCGGTCCCAGGAAACTACTTCTGGTCACCTTTAAAAAAAATTCATGCCAATTTTCAGATTTCCAACTTGGTATACCGATTGGTATACAGATATACTGATTGGGAATCAGTAAATTGGAAACTTGGTACCATAAATACCCAATTTAGGGGTATTTGGGTACCCAATCAGTTATTCAGTGAAGTATCCAAAAAAAGTGGATATTACCCGTAGGTACTAAATTTAGTATCCATTTCAGCTCCACTCCCAACATTGCCTATTTGGAAGGGACAGGCCCTCTGTGGGTGCTGAATCCCACTGTCCCTCCTGAGGGGTTTGTGTGTGTATCAAAGTCCCTCTTTCAGGAGAGACAAAAAGACAGTAATTAAAGCCTCAGGCACCTCTTTCCTAGTTACCTTCCAAGCAAAGCACTTGAGAGGACAATGGGGAGATGATGGAATGGCAAGGAACTAAGTAGAGTGAGAAGCAAGAGAGCTTCTGTCCGTCTTTATGCACTTGGAACGTTGGAGGTGTGTATGAGGGGCGGAGCTTATTCATGAAGGGTGGGGCTTACTGGCCAAGGGGAAAGACCTTGTCTGTCTTTGGCTGCTTGAAATGTTGGAAGGGATGGAGGGGTTGGCATGTAGAAGAGCTTCAAGTGGCAAGAGAACAGAGCTCATGCTGGTGTTGGCATGTAGAAGAGCTTCCACTGAAAAGGGAAGTGGGATTTTGTTTAATCTGAACCATATAAGTGTTTTCAGCTTCCCACTCCAAGGAGTTCATATATCTCTAACCCGAGAGGCAAGTGGCACTCATCAGCCATCTGTATCCAGATAGTCCTGCATGACAGAAAGAATTTTTAAATGAGAGGTTTGCCTCTGGATTGAAAGCTAGGTTTTGGGTTCTGCTTTCTGCAACAAAATGTAAGGAAAGTCTATTTAAAACCATCTTCAGGGTCTAATGTTAAGATTTGATCGCTGACCATGAAAGAGCTTTTACAATTTATGTTGGGGAAGAGGTAGCATTGCTTTTGGGGCGATCCTTGTATATATGTAACCTGACACCCCTAACTGGGTTATCAGCAGCGTGGATTGAACTGGGGACACTTTGCTCCATCTCCATGAGCCCCTACCCCCTAAGCCAGGGGTGGGGAAACCTTTCCTTCCTGGGGGCCACTTTGGCAATTAGTACAAGCTCCAAGGCCTACATACAAGTTGTGGGCAAGGGTGTACTCAAACAAAGGAGGGCCCCAATCATAGACTTGTGCCATGGACCTGCCCTTGTGTGCATGTCCTCATCTTTAATTTGCTCCTTACCCTGAGCTCAGTTTTTCAGTGGCTGGAGGTAGAAACTGGATCCAGGAACTGGGAAGGGGTTGCATAAGAACTTGCTGCAGGCTGCATTTGGCCCTGGCCGGAACTGAGGTTCTCCACCCCTGTTCTAAGCTAAAAGATGTGGGTCTGTTAGCTCTGTAGAGTAGCAGACCCATGAACCTCGGATGGTCTGCCACCATCACACTGCTAGCGGGGGCCAACATGTCAGCCCTCTGGGAGGTGGGGGTGAATAGTCAAAAGATGGGGCATTTGGAACAGAACAACACAGTGTTTTGCCTTTTGATGACAGTGCCTAACCTAAAATCCAGACTTCTAGTATTCACAGCTTGGTAGAGGTCTGTGCATTCCTAAAATTCAGACTTTTCTAGTATTCACAGCTTGGTAGAGATCTGTGCATTCAGTCTCACAGCTTGCTTGGCCAACCCCATGTCAACGGTGTTTGAAACGGCCAAAGAAAGAGCCCTTCCCAGTGCTTGGCAATTCACCGTCTGCGCCAAGGCTCTCGATTGTGTTGTATTGGATTTCAGGATCCTCCTTGCATTGTGACCTCCATTCAAGTTGCCTAAAGACCAACCCTGTCACAGCTGATAAATGGTATAGGGGTCGAACCAGAGGCTGTTGGTTTATCTAGTCATCCCAGGTTAGTCCTACAAGCAACAACCAGCGCGTCTTCCATGGCTACACTTGCAAATTTGCTACAGCTGTAGCTGCCAGAAGAACAATACGTTTCGGGCAGACAAATCCGTCATCTTAAAACTCACCTGGGAATCGGAGCGATCTCTTTTTCCCCTTGCTCATTTGCATTCCCTTTCGGCTTAGAAATAAATTACATCAAACCCCAGCTCTCCGAGAGCTAAGCCTGAAAAATCCAGAGGACTAAATTCATCAGCGTTACCTACGAGCGCAGACAAGTGCTGACTGGAAATGCTCTCTTGAAGAACGTGACAACTTGAGTTGCCTGGGACCAATAGGACTGCATGAAAATAAGGTCAGGGCCTTACTGGGTGCAAATCAGTGTAGCTAAATTGCATCAACTGAGGATCTGGCCCACAACCCTTTATGTTCTGTGCCTTCACATGGCATTTTGGTACGTATTTAGGGCCAGATCCTTTGCAGGTGTAAATGAGCTCATGGAAATGTGCTGATTTTACTCTAGGTGAGGTATGGCTCATTAAGAAATGCTAGCAGCCTCATAGAAATGCGTTCATTATTGATCTAATCCAATTAACATTTTTAATCAAATAATTCCCACAAGTTTGCAAGATGCTAGACTAGAGGTGGGGAATCTTTTCCCTCGGGGGGGGACGACATTGAAAATGAGTACAAGCTCCGAGAGCTGCGTAAACATTGGAGCGGGGGTCTCAAGGGGTGTGCTCAGGAAGAGGAGAGTCTGGATCAAGGATCTGTGCCTTGGCTCTATTCCATATCCTTATGCATATACCTTCATCTCTCACCTTTTACCTGGAGCTCAGTTTTGCAATGCTTGGGGGATGGGAACTGGATCCAGGGGCTACATCAAAACTGATTCAGCCCTAGGCCTTAGGTTTTCCAGCTCTACACTAGCCACCCCTACGTTACGCTACTGCAGGAGAACTGAAATTGACTAGAAATCAGGGACCCCGGGTTCACTGCATTTCCTCCATTGCCATCAAAGACTTTTATTTCTAGCAGAGAACCATGTTCACTGTGTTTCCCCGGGGGAAACACAGTGAACACAGTTCCCTGCTAGAAATAAAAGTGATTCACCTATTTTCCTTGTCGAAACAGAAAGGAGTGCAGAAACTAAAGAGAAACAAAATAGGGGTGAATAGCCCATTTGGAATCTTTCAGTTTGAATGGGGCCATATTTATCTCATTCATGTGGACATCAGGTTTTAAATAAATAGTTAAGTATTTACATTACCATGGCCAAATTGAATACTGTTCAAAGATTCTAAGCCAGTTTATCCCCATACCCCCCCAAAAGAGAATTACTTAGAATTGTAAGATGGAAGGGAATCTTTGAGTTATTTGCCTGCTCATTGGGAGCCTTGGAGTTGTTGTGTTAAACTTTTCTCTTCAACAATAAGGGCTAGAAATGTATGTTTTGCTCTGGTTTTCATGTTTTAAAATGAGATTTAAATTCTCAAGAAATAGCCTAGCTATTTTCTAGCCTAGCTATTTCCTAAGCCTAGCAAATACCCTTGCAAAAATCTGCGTTTTTGCTTGTTTTTCTGTGTGAAATGGAAAATTAGGAACCCTGCTGAAATCTCTCTCTGTAAGATGTATAGAGCTGTCTTTTGTACTGATCCAACTGATAGAGCCATATATTGTGAGAAAGATAAAATCATGAGGCAATAACACTGCAGATGCTACAGCGATCAGCGTGCATGAAAACCAAGATAGAAATTATTTGCAATTGCTAACCCAACTGTTTCTCTTTACATGTCAGTGTCCTGACATTTAACGTGTTGATAACCACAGTGCTGGAATGCGAAGAGGCGATAATATATGATTAATGTCTTCCTATTTATTACCGATCTCTCTTTAGGAAGTATTTTTATGTTGCGCTGTGCAGTTAAATAGTTGCCATGTTCCACCCCAGAGGAGGCTGCACTTTATTTGCAATTGAACTGATTACTGCTTGTAGTTTGTAGATTTTGGGCCAAAAGGTACAGTATTCTCTGCTCACTGTTAATCAGAACACAGTACGCTTCATTCCTGAAAATCAGGGTTCCAAGTTTTCCATGACAAAAAATTGGAAATTCTCTGATTAAGCAGAAATTCTCTGATTAAAAACTGAAAAATCCACCATAAAAGTGTTTTAAAATTGCCGTAAAACTGTTGTAAAATTCCTGGAAAGTAAGGGAAAATTTATGAAAAGGAATGAAAAGTCCAAGGAAGTTATGAAAAGTGACGAAAATGATGTAAAGTCCCAGAAATTGACGGAAGTGACAGAAAGTCCCAGAAAGTGATGATAATGATGGAAAGTCCTGGAAAGTGACAAAAATCACCAGCAACTTTTCAAAGGCAAAATCCGTGGGATTCTCTGCTAAAAGACAGAGCTTTTCCGTGAAAAATGGAAAATTAGGAACCCTGCTGAAATCTCTCTCTGTAAGACGTATAGAGCTGCCTTTTGTATCGATCCAACTGACAGGCGGCTAAATTTTTCATTGCTGTATCAAGTAGCACAGGAGCCTATTCCTTGTACCAAATTTATCACTGCTACCATGTCGCAAGAAGAGTTCCCTCCTGTATATCCAATCACTTTGGGGCCATCACATTATAATCAGGTTTATGGGGCTTTGGGTGTGTTGTACTCTGG
This sequence comes from Sphenodon punctatus, assembly GCA_003113815.1. Taxonomy (NCBI): domain Eukaryota; kingdom Metazoa; phylum Chordata; class Lepidosauria; order Sphenodontia; family Sphenodontidae; genus Sphenodon; species Sphenodon punctatus. The sequence goes on along the minus strand of QEPC01009472.1, from coordinate 9,168,389 downwards.
GGGCATTTATGCACATGGATCCTCTGATTTCCAAGCTTTGAACAACTCCTCTCATTCAGAAATGTTGCCCATCTGTTACACTGGCCTGTGTTTCCTGCCTTTTAATGTCATGGTATGCTACAAATTATCTGTCCTTATTCTCTTTGGAGGCTCCTGTTCTGGATCTCGTCAACTTTCTGATCTCACGCCTGCTGCTATGAGGCCAATAAAACACCACCGAATTCTGTGGAGTCTATTTTTGAGTTACACTCATGTGAGTATAGAATCAGAACTTTAAATACATAGGGCTGGATTCATGGATGGTGTAAATCAGCGAAGCCCTGTTGAAATCAACAGAGTTTTGATGATTTACACCAGGGATAGGGAACCTCAGGTCCAGGAGCCAGATGCAGCCCACAGCTAGTTTTTTATGTTCTCTACTCCTGATTTACACCAATAAGGGATCTGGTCCATATTGGTTCCCAGAAGTGAGCATTTTAAAAAGCAAAGGAGTTGGTTATTCATGGGCGTAATGATGGGGTAAGGGAACGGAGGGGATACATCCCCCATTTAATTTTTAGAGTACGAAGGGCATGAATGTCCATATCCCCCACAACTTTGGACTTTCAGATAAAACACTTTTTGCAGTTCTCTGCGCAGGTAGAGGTTGGTGGAAGGTATGGGAAAGGGACTAATGAGCTGACTGACTGACTTAATTTGCAGAATGAAAGGTTTTGGAGGCTGTCTTCCTGGGACTTTAGGAGGGAGGAGGGAAACAAGTTCTCCAGCAGACTTGCTGAGAGAGACAATGGGTGTCTTTAGATGGATCATCACCCCTGGACCTGCTCCAGCGGTGGCCAGCCCCACATCCCCCATGCACAGCCCCGACAGTGCCGGGTTTAAATGGTGCCACTGCCCCCAGTCCACCTGCGCGGCGCTCCCCTCCCCTACACCATAGAGTTGCGGGTGGATTGATCACTGCTCTAGGCTGCTGCCCCCACAGCTCATGACGTTTCTGGGGCAACCCCCAGCCTGAAGTGGAGCTGCAGTGACCTTTCTGCAAAGTAGACAGACCGCTGCTCCGCCCTCCGGCCAGTAATCTGGGTTGAGCGGCCCATTCGACTTGTGGTGCTCCGGGACGTTCCGAAGAGCACTGCCAACGGACAGACTGCCCCATCTCTGCTCCAGCTTATCCCCTGGCAGACCAACTTTCAATGGACGGCCCACTTGGGGGGTGAGGCAGAGCAGAGGTGGGGCAGCTGTCTGTCTAAAAAACCCCGATGGGGACATTTGCATTTTTAACAATAGAACATTAAGGGTGTAAATCCTCCACTCACTGAAATCAGTGACTCAGCTCCCATTGGCTTCAATGAAGGATTACAAGTCAGCCCCTTCTCCTCCAATATTTTACTCAAAGTTCCACCAGTGGGTATTCCAGGTAATCTATCAGGCTGGAAGAGAACAAAAGCAGCTTAGTGCGTTTCTCTGTTGGAAAACAAAACAAACAAACCCTTTGCAAGGAAAAGCAGTAAGGCAGAATTTCCTTATGATCAAGAGTATGGAACAGCTTCCGTACGAGAGGCTTGATAGGTTAGGGCTCTTCAACTTGGAGAAGAGACGACCGAGAGGGAATATGATAGATGTTTATAAAATCATAAGTGGCATGGAACAAGTAAATAGGGAGCCGTTACTTACGCTCTCAAATAGCACTAGAACTAGGGACACTCCATGAAACTAACTGGCAGCGGATTTAAAACAAATCAAATCATAGTTTTCACTGAACGCACAGTTAGTTTGTGGAGCTTGTTGCAGTAGCACAGCTGGGTTTAAGGAAGGATTGGATAGGTCTACTAAAGGCTATTAGCCAAGCAGGTTGGGGGATGCTACCTCTGACTGTTGAGAGCCACGAGTAAACAACAGGGAATAATGATGACCTATTGGGTACATCTCCAAAGCTGCTGAGAATGGCCACTGCTGGAGCCAGGATGCTGGGCTCAATGGACCATTGGTTGAGCAGGGCACTTTTAATGTTCTCAAACTCGGATCAGCACCCCACGAGAGGTCATGCCCTTCATAGTCAAGGTCACAGTCCTGAATGATGGTGATTTCTTTTGCATGCCTTTGTCGTCTGAGATTGCAGGTTTCTATTTAAATCTCAGAATGGGGTCACACAGGGGAAAAGTTGGGAATCTGTTCTCCTTAGGCAATGGTTTAAACAGGCTTTGTTATTATTCCATCAGACAGACTGACCTAAAAATGGATTGGATTGGCCCCTTCTCCCCGTTCATCATTTTCAGATGTCTTTATTTCTTCCCTGTAGACTCTGCCACACTCCAACTGTGCCAGCAGGCTCAGTAATTGGACCCAGGCCATTCTGAAAAACCTCCAGCCCTCATTGAGACCTTCCCACCACCTCCTGCAGTTACTGCTAGGCCAGACCGTAAGGAAAAGTAATCCTTTATAGTCAGGAGAAAATTAAACAGGTTGGAAATCATCAAAACTAATACAAGTTTCATAGCAAAAAGGGCTCCCAGTCATTGTTTCAGGAGTCTCACTTAACCGATAAGCGAGCTGAACTTGGCAACGCCACAGGATGAATATTCTAATATTCAACAGGAGAGATGTAGCCCAAGGAATTTAGGCAACATAAATGCTCCATTTACCTTTTGAGTTCAGGAGCCAAGATCTCTTAATGGATGGAGGGGGCGGGAGGAGGCTCAGACGAAACAATTAAAAGGAATAAAGCAAAGTATTATATTTGAATTGATCTAATCTTCGACTCCCAGTGGAATCTGGAGAGATCTCTTACTAGAATTACCACGTTTATCAATAGACAGCTATTCTGGGAAAGAGCATTTCGAATGACAAATCGTGAACTTCATTAGCATGTGAGTGGGGCTGGCCCGAGGAGAGAGAGGACACCAAGGATAGCTTCCAGTAGGCAAACAAAGAGCGTGGGGACAGCAGACGCGCCGTCCAACTCAAAGCAGCATTTACCCATCCACTAATACCGTGGAATTTATTTCTTGGTTGTTTTTTATTGTAAATATTCTGATCCAAACCGAAAAAAGGGACGGGAGAGAGAGAGAGACAGACAAGGGAAAAAAACAACCCTTAATATACAGAGTCCAATATAAAATACAGAAGGGAAAAGAAAAGCTGACAGCAAACAGATGAAAAAAAAGAAAGACAATAAGGAGGAGAAATTGGCTGGTTTGTTTATTGGCTGCGGGAGAGAAGTGTCTACCGCTGTCAGGTTCCTCTGTTCACTGCGGTGAAGGCAAGCTCAGGGTCAATAAATGATTCATGGGGCCCCTTTTCTCTTTTGCTAATCTGTAAATAAATGTATACCTCCCCCCCCCCCAGCTTTGTTTTGATGAGTATTTTTCTGCCACGCGCAAAAATGTTTTGGCTTTCCAATAAAACAGAGAGGCGCACTGAGGTTTCCCGTGGTGTTGTCAGGGTAAAGGGCTACGTAGAGAAGTCACAGAACAAGCGCGCTTCGAGGCACCAAGGTGCATTTTTTTTAACAAAATCGAGAGGACAGATCACCCTGTATTGGCAACAGAGGTAGCTCCGTAGGCTCCAATGAGGCCGCACAGATTTACACACTAGGATTAGGCCCAAGGTCTCTAGATATTAGGACCTTGAGCCAGCTCAGTGTTCTGGCAAGGCTGGGGTGGGATCTGGGCTCATGTCCCAATTATGCCCCCCCCCCCGGACAAGAGGTGGAGTCTCCCTAAGCGGTGGCCCATCTAAGGTTCCTTTCCAGCCTCAACCACCCCCTACAAGGTTGTGGTGCCATCCTGGCTCTGAACATTGACCCCCGGAGTAGCAGCAACCCTGTCAGGAAGGAAGGTTTAAGAGTTACTGGGGTCAGCAGCACTCCACCCCCACCCACTCTGAAAACTTTCTCCTTGGTTGGGTCTTTTGCAAGCAGCTTGAGCGCTGCCAAGAAACTTTCAGAGTGGGTGGGGGCAAGTGTCGGCCCTGCTCCATTCTTTGCCTGTTCTGAAAATTTCCTAGCAGTCCGCTCAAGTCACTTACAAAAGACCCTCCCTAGAGGCCAGGGCCCAGGCTCAAGTGACCCCCGCCCCCTAGCTCTGTGGTGGCTATGGCCCTGAGTCAGCTTCCTCCACTGACTTAAGTGCACCTACATCATTTACACCAACATGCTTCCATACCTTGATCAAAACACTGACTAAGGCCCTGTTCACATTTATATAAACACTGGCCAAAATCCACTTACTCCAGAGTAGTCCTATTGAAACCCTGTGGGACAACTCCAGAGTAAGTAGTTAGTGAATTGAGGCCACTGACTTCAACTAAGGGAGGATCCATTTGATTCCCGTGAAAATCGAGAAACCCTAGTGAGATTTTGGGATGATCTCACTAATGGTTTTGAGAATCTTGCGAGAATCTCGCAATTTAAAAAAAAATAAAATCACTGCGCATGTGCGAAATGGCCACGAGGGCTGTTCCGCACATGCACGGCTCTGTTCCAAGATGGCACCAGCAGCAAAAGCATCCACTCAGGTTTTATAGCATCTGCCAAAGCAAAACAAAACCAGTTCCCTTCCCCCACCCCCCATAGGGCACAAAGCCAACTGTACGCTGCACTAATTACGATGGGAGAGCCAGAGGTAATGGAAGCTCCGCCTTGTCCGGTTTCATGGGATCAGTTCCAGTGGGTGTCACCCACTGATGTGAAGGATGTTCTCGGGGCTGTTAGACACACCTCTTGTGAACTAGACCCATGCCTGTCCTGGCTGGTCAAGGCCAGCTGGGAGACCCTGGGGCTGTTGCCGGCGGAGGTGGTCAGTGCCTTCCTGCGAGACGGCAGGGTGCTGAGCTGCCTCAAAGAGGCAGTGGTTTGGTCTCTGCTCAAGAAACCATCACTTGACATTGACTCCCTGGCCAGTTATCGGCCCTTCTCTAACCTTTAATTCTCATTGTAACCAAGCCAAGTACGTGCACTTGAGACCTCGCATCTTCATGAATGTTAGACCCCTTGTCTCTCCCTCTGTTCCCCTTCCTATGTCTCTCCCCCAGCTCCTGTC
>QEPC01009472.1:9087262-9162158 GCA_003113815.1 Sphenodon punctatus | reverse complement strand
CCCCCCCCCCCCGGGCTCTGGATCGGCCCCTGCGGTCAACCGGGGGCGCCTTTCTTGAAGTCCCCTGGGTGTCCCGGGGGGGCTACTATGGAGAGGGCTTTCTCGGTGATTGCACCAAGACTGTGGAACTCCCTCCCAGCGGAGCATGATGGGTCCTGGATCTCCCCTCTTTTAGACAATCTTGTAAGACCCGGCTGTTCCGTCAGGCTTTCGGCGAGTGAGATGGGTTGGGCGGGATGGTTTTGAGGGCTAGGGTGGGAGGTTTTATATTTTTATGGCTTCCCCCTTAAATTGGTTTTATATTTGCATTTTATATGTTTTATATTTTTGTTTTAAATTGTAAGTCGTCTGGAGCTGCTTTGCAGAAGGGGCGGGGTATAAAATTGTATAATAAATAAATATAAATATAAACAAACTATTAACCTGCCCAGGGTCAGGAGGGAGCTCTCTCTGTTGGGAAGAGAGTCCGTAATTGCCTGTTTAGTTTCTCTTCCTGGTGACTCCCTCCCCCAGACTCTGCCAGTAATGGATTCCCATTTGTCAGTATAGTGCTCCCCCCCCCCACCTCTTTTTCCAGAACATCCTTCCCCTGAGCTGCTTTGCAAAGTCGCTAGCTCCTTCTCACAAATGCCTCACTGAGACCCAGTGCCTTCTAATACCAACTGCCTGAGTGTGGCACCGTCCTTAGATTCTGGGGATAATTTGAGTTTCCTGGTTATCACAGTTGGTTATGCTCAAGTCAACGGAACTAGGCTGATTTACGCAAGCAGAGGATCTGGCCTTCTTACTAACCCTCCTATTATTAGGACACCTCTGGGTCCTGCCAACCATTTTCCTGTTCTTCCTAATTAGAGTGGGATCTTCTTAGGGCAGGATCTGTTATTGCCTTCATTTTTCAAATGTTACCTAATGCAGTTTTGGTGCTACCAGAAAAACAATCCAAAGTCACGAGCTCCAAAGCGCCCAGGCATGTTACGTAGGGTGGCCACACCTCCCCCTTAAAAGAGGACGCTTATACAAATACACACTGCAGGGCTGCATTGGTTCCAGTGCAGCCCTGCACCATGTATTTTTTATAAGCGTCCTCTTTTAAAGGGGAGGTCTGGCCACCCTAATGTTACCACACACCTGAGGGGTGTGTGCGTGTGTCCTTTTGTCCTCTGGTGGAGCCTCTGGTCACTGCTGAATCCCCCAACCAAGTTGAGCAAGTCCAGGGAAACAACACTGGAACTCTGCACAGTTTTTAACACTCAGAGATTGCTTTGTTTAGATCTCACTGTAGACAGCACCCAGGCACCTTCTTCCTCAAGTAACCAATCATACCACCCAACCTTTCCCCGTTTCCATTAGTAGCAATTACAAATATCACCATCTTTTAGGTCTCTCAATTGGCTAGAAGCCAATATGGCCGCTTGCTGCAATGAACGCTCCCTCTCCACACCTGTAGGGGGTGCTGTTGGACATCTCCCCTGTGTATTGGGAATTCAGTCACCTCTCAACTTCTAAAAGTGTAGAGGGAAGATGATAACTCTAGCTTTTATTTCAGTACATTCAAGACAAAAATAATAAATAAATCAAGAAGAGCATATTCGTTTGATCAACGTTTGTGTTTATCTTCCCCTTGTCAATTTTTCCGCATTTATTTTACAATCGGAAATTGCATAGAATTTTGTTTGTCAATCAGAAAATGAAACTCTCTGGTGTCAAACCCACAATTGCACCAAGCAGAGGGCAAGCTGGCGCGGCTGCTGCGAGGGAGGGCAGGATTTTCTGATTTGGGACCCCAGACTGATCCTTCCCATTGACCTTTTAAAGAGACGCCACAGACATCCCCCTGCCCCATGTCCTCACCCTAGGACAACTGCGGAGCAAGGAAACTCTCTGATCCAAGGTGGTTCGTGGGTCAGCGATGGGCTTGTTACACCCAGGGACAGTGACCCAGTTTTTTAGGATGGAGTCCTGCCAATCACGGGAATATGCTGTGCATGTGATCACCTGTTTCTAACGCAATGCTAGGACTGGACTTTCTGGAGTGAGAGACAAGAAATGGTGCTACTGCCCTCTGCTGGTGGAAGAAGGCAGCGTTCTCGAGAGAGCAGATAGGATCCTGCAGCACCTCCTGCTCTCCTGCCACCATTTCACCTGCTTCTGCAAAGCTTTGTACTCACAAAAGACCAACAACAACAACAAAAAGGGGAAAGAAAACACAAACACGGAACCCCTGAAATTCCAGGCGTTTCAAGGCCTCTCTGAGTTCACTGTGTGTTGGTTGGTTTTTTGGCATTTTTAAAAAAACTCCTTGACTGTATTTTCCTTTCATCTTCCGCATCTCTCCTGGAGCCATCTCCTGTCCCTCCCCTTCCACAGCCCTCCCCTACATTGCTGGGAAGGCAGGAGAGTTCAGCACAGGAAGGCTGGTGCCCTGGATGCTCCGGTCCCAAAGTACCAAAAAATAAAATAAAATAGATTACTCCTCCCTTTCTTCCCCCCCCCACCCTAAAAAACAAAACAAAACCCCAAACAAAACATTCCATCCCTGCTGAGTCCACACAGTGACACCAGCATCCTTTTCCTGTCCTAGGATGGGGAAAGTTCCATCAACAACTTTCTGTCCCAAGTAGGGACAGATCCAGCAAGTGACTTGCCCTCTGCGTCTTCCCCCACCCTACATTTCTGGGGGGGCGGGGGATGGTACCAGAGGAAGTTTGGCCAGCAGGTTTTTTCCCCCCTAGTGCTTCGAAATTCAGGTAGGATGGATGTCCTCTTAGATAAGACCGGTAACCTAAACCTCTCACTGGGCCGGGTTCCCAGCCCGAAGCTTTGTTTTGCTCTTGAGAAGCTTGGTAACTGCTTTAATTTAAAAACAAGTTTAACATTGTACAAGTCGGTGTTCTGTAAAATGGAACATTAGCCTCCTTCGCCCCCACGGCGTTACTCAGGTTCGCTGCTGTTGGTGGTTTTCTCCCATTCCAAGCTCTCTTCGCTCCGTGCAGGGGAGCCCGGAGCTGGCCGTGCCCGAAGGCCCTGGAACCGGCGGCATTCGGGGCACACCCGGATGTGTGTGCAGCCTCTGGCCACCAGGGCGGCTTCTTGGGCAAGTCTTTGTGCCAGTGGGTCTGGGTCACCCCCGCCACACAGCTTCCCGTTGCTGAGCGTGGTTGTGGTACGGGCTCGGCGCTCCTCGGGGATAACGGGGCGATTCCGTATCGTCCCCCCTCGCCTCCGACGAGAGTGGTAACTGTCCTTACAGAGAATGATACTGCGAAGCTCTGTCACCATCTCCTGACAGACGGACAGCTACAGGACGGAAACAGGCAAGAGGTCAATGACCATAAGATACCACCCTGGTATTAGCACGTCTTCTGAATGCTGAACTTCTATTGTTCTAGATCCCAGTGACAGTATCTGCCTGATTCCACCTCTTCTGGATCCCAGAGCCTGTGTCTGGGTCTTCCAAGTGTTCTATATTTCATTAAAAGGAATTCTCTTTAGATTTAGATCCCATCAGCCACACCAGAGTCCTTCAAATGTTCTGTATTCTCAAGCCCATGTCTGGGATCTTTCACTGTTCTAGAATCCACAAATGACAACCAAAATTCTCATGTGTTCTAGACTACACTGGCACTTGGATGCTTCATGAAATCTAGAATGGACTTTTCAAGCTTTTCCACACCAGATCCCCCTGTTCCTTCACAATTCCTTCCCACTTAGCAACATGGGTTTTTGATGCTTGACTTGTAAGGGTCACGGCCTGCAGCTTGAGGAAAAAGGTCAGATGCCAAGACCACAGACCAGGATTGACATGAATGTGGTGATTTGCAACCCTCAGAATGACTATTTCAAGCTGCAGAGAATTTTGGCAGATTTGTATTGGTCTAGATTTAATTCATATTTTCAAGTTTATTTCCTCAGTCCTGGAGGCTAGAAACATGCTTTTAAAAAAACAAATCTATTATAGAGAGTGTTCACAGATCCCTGTTTGGGACCTCCCTACTGTTTGGGAACCCTTGAACTAGATCTCAGAACATGAGTTCTAAACTTCTAGTCACTACGATTTGCAGCTGGAATTCTAATATGCTCCAAATCCTACCAACTGCAGCTAGGTTTTTCCCACACTAGACCTCATCACTGTCCCTGGCATTCAAGACTTTTGTTTCATTAACTGGAATGTGCACAGCGTCACCTGAAGCTTCCACTTTTCCTTGACCTATCCAGCTTTTATAGTGGTCCTTCTGTGGTGCCTGAGCAGATCTCGACAATGTAAAGGAGGTTTCTAGCAAATTCTTACCTCGGACTGTTCCGAGTGCCGAAGGCTCCATAAAAACTCCAACATGGCCATAAAAATGGCTACGATTAAACAACAGATCAGAACCACAAAGATTCCACCTATATTTTCCATTCCCAGACCTACAAGAAAGCAGAAGAGAGAAAACAAAATCAATGTTGAGATCATAATCACATGGACACTTTGATTCTGATCACCTCATTTTCCTCATCAAATCAGCACACAGAAAGGATGCCATGTGACCTACGGAACCCAATTGACAGTAACAAGCAAAACATGATTTTCAAATCCCCGCAATAACCTGCATGTGAATGATTTTAGAATTATTCCTAGAAAACATTATTTAACAATGTCTGCAGGAGGGGCGGGGTATAAATATATTAAATAAATAAATAGACAAACAAATACTTTAAAACAATAAAGACACTCAACAGAATTGTAAGATGATTTGAGGGTAATCTCTAAAGGGAAATGGAGCAAAGTTAGTCGTTCTCTGCAAATTACCCACCCAGCTTCAGTTACTCTGAACTTGGAAAATGGAAACATGAATGAATCACTGACATGTGAAAGATAAGAGGCATGGAAACTAGCGCTGAAACTCGGTCCTCGGTTTTCCCCGGAAAACACCAAGGTCCGGGGCATTCACCTCACTTTTCCGAGGGTCACTGAAACTTTGGAACTTGGTAAATCCTTGTCCGAGTGCAGAGAAGGGGGTTGGAGGTCAGTGCTTAGACCCCTGCTCTGCCTTCCCTGGCCCCCGCTGGCTGGGGAAGGACTAGGCCAGCATAGGCCAGGGAAGGGAGGATGGGGCCTAGTGGAGGGTCAAGGGTGGGGTGCTTAGGGCAAGATGGGGTCCTAGCGGGGGGGGAAGGGGGAGGTCAGGGATGGGTTACTTACGTTCCGGAGGCATCCCGCACCGATGTGTGGCGTCTTTCTGGCTGGTAAGTTTGAAAATAATCCACCCCCCCCGTACTGAGCATGCTCAGAAAGGACCTGAATGCCTTTTTCTGAGCATGCTCAGCCTTTTTCAAAAATGGTGCTGGCAGCATCAGCAGGCCAGAGCCATCTTTGAAACGGGCTGAGCATGCTCAGAAGGGGCCATTCAGGTTTTTTGAGCATGCTCAGTGTTTTCTTTTCAATGCGGGAACCCTCCAGAAAGTAAGTAGATCACCCCTGACCCCCATTAGGCTCCTGGCTCCTCCTAAACACTAGGGATAGGTCAACGCGGTTCGGAGTTTGGACTGAACTCAACTAGTTCGGTTGACCGAACCGAACTGCCGAACCGAACTCGAGTTCGACCGAACTGTTCGGTCGAATCTGAACCAGTTCGGAAGGCCAAAAACAGCTTAAAACACCAGTTTTGAATGCACAAACTCGGTTCGGAAGTTCGGAATTTGACTGAACTCCACTAGTTCGGTCGACCGAACTGAACTCGATTTTTGAACCGAATCGAACCTCCGAACTCGGTTCTGTTCGCACATCCCTACTAAGCACCCCCACCCCTAACACCCCACCCCCAACCTTCGCCCCTCCGGCCTCAGAACTCAGCCGGGTATTTGCCGAGGAGCGGCCCAAACATTCAGACTGCTCCTCAGATTCTCGGATAATATTTCCGAGTGGTTTTTTTTGTATTATTCAGAGAAGCCCTAATGGAAACCTGAACATTAGCTGAGCCTGCTATCAAGATCAGGCTGCAGCATTTATTTTGATAACATGGAATGAGGCCAGAGGAGGGTGAGGCTTCATTGGACTTGGCACTATACACAATCTGCCTCCCCCCCGCCACCCCCGGATTCAGCAGACTTTTTTTCTAAATTCTGCAACCAGGAAACCCAAATTCTACAAACAGAATAAATTATGCAAGTTAAAGCAAATCCTGCAAATGTTTAGTGCAGATGAATTTCCCAGTATGCCATTGCTTCAGTTTTGAACACCTCATATCTTAAAGTCACAAAATACTGACCTATCAGCAGGGCTGGGGCTCGTCTCTCCCCTGGGGGCAGGGGTTGTAGGATGCCCCCCCTTTAGTAGCTGAAGCCTCATGGTGCCGGAATATACTCCAGCCGCTAACCGTGTCAGCAACCCATTGGCTAGCTGACAGTGCTGACATCCCATTGATTAGTTCATAGTGCTCCCCACTCGGTGCTGTAACTCTGCATTGCCAGAGACCACTTCTGCGTCAATCTGGCCAAATGAAAAATTCTGCTAAAATGGCTGTGATTGCAGTAGCAGCAGCGCAGAGTTCATGGAGAGATGCTAAGAAATAACTCCTTTCCCAACAACTTAAATAGATAAAGACCAAAAGTGAGAGGGGAAAGAAAGGCAGAGAAGAGTGACTTCCCCAAGGTCACACTTCAGACCAGTGTCACAGCTGGAAACAGAACTCTGGTTGCCTTAGTTCTTAGACCGTGCTGCTTTCCAGTTACACTTACCCATCACAAGTGCATTTAACTGGCTCTTTTTGAAACACCTTTTGCCCTAAAGAGCTTAGCAGAATTCATAGGAAAAGCAGATAAGAAGTGCCACTCTGGATCAGACCAATGGTCCCCCTCTCCTCCCACCCGGCTCGCTCCCGTAACCTTCACCCCCACCATTCGCCATCTCCGCTCCTGCACCCGGGCTGCTGAACACCTCTGGCGTAAATCCCACTGCCACGCCGACTTCCTCCACTTCAAATTCTGCCTCGCATCGCTCAACTCTGCTATCTCCCTCTCTAGACAGCAGTACTATGCCTCACACATTGAGTCCTGCTCACGGGACCCTCACCGCCTCTTTTCCACCTTTGACTCCCTTCTCAACCCCACCCCCCCGTCCTCCTCCTCCCTCTTTTCTCTCTGCTCAGGATCTTGCTCTCTTCTTCACGTCTAAGATTGACAAGATCTGCCTGGATATCACCTCCAAGTCCTCTCCCCCTACAACTCCCCCCTCTCTCCTGTCCTCCTCCCCTCCTGCCTTCCTTGAGGAAATCTCCTCCCTGCTCTCCTCCTCCAACCCCTTCACTTGCCCCGTGGACCCCATTCCGTCCCACCTCCTGACCTCCATTGCCTCCACCATCGTCCCTCCCCTCCTGCACATCATCAACCTCTCCCTCTCTACCGGCTCCATCCCCTCTGCCTTTAAACACGCCACTGTCTCCCCCATCCTTAAAAAGTCCACTCTGGATCCCTCTGAACCCTCTAATTACTGCCCTGTCTCACTCCTCCCTTTTGCTTCCAAGCTCCTTGAACAGGTTGTCTACTCCCATTGCCTCGACCTCCTCTCCGCCAACTCCTCCCTTGACCCCCTCCAATCTGGCTTCCACTCCCTTCACTCCACTGAAACCGCTCTGGCTAAGATCACCAACGATCTTCTTGTGGCTAAATCCAACCGCCTTTACTCTTTTCTTGTCCTCCTTGATCTCTCTGCTGTCTTCGACACTGTCAACCACTCGCTCCTGCTTGAATCGTTCCACTCTCTTGGATTCCGGGACCCTGTCCTCGACTGGTTCTCCTCCTACCTTTCTGACCGCTTCTTCAATTTGTCTCTTCCTAACTCCTCCCCCTCCTCCTCCCTACTCCTCTCAGTCGGGGTTCCACAAGGCTCCGTCCTTGGCCCTCTATCTACACCCATTCCCCAGGCAAACTCATTGCCTCCCATGGTTTCCAATATCACCTATACGCTGACGACACTCAACTCTATCTCTCCACTCCTTCCCTCTCCCCCTCTGTTCAAGCTCATCTCACCAACTGTCTCTCTGATATCTCCGCCTGGATGTCTCAACGCCAACTCAAACTGAACATGGCTAAAACTGAACTCCTGATCTTCCCTCCCGATCCTTCCTCTCTCTCTTCCCTGTCAATTACCATTGACGGGGTCTCCATCCTCCATCCCCCAAGCTCGCAGCTTGGGCTTCATCTTCGACTCGCACCTCACCCTCAAACCCCACATTGACTCTGTTGCCAAATCCTGCTGCTTCTCCCTCCACAACATTGCCAAGATCCGCCCCTTTCTGTCCGTCTTCTCTGCCAAAACTCTTATCCACGCCCTAGTCATCTCACGCCTTGACTATTGTAACCTCCTCCTCGCTGGCCTTCCCCGCTCCCACCTCTCTTCCCTTATCTCTGTTCAAAACTCTGCTGCCAGGATCATCCACCTAGCCCTTCGCTTTGACCATGTGCAGTCTCTCCTCTCCTCTCTCCACTGGCTCCCTCTTCCTGAGCGCATTCTACACAAGCGCCTCATCTTCACCTACAAAGTCCTTCACAACCTCGCTCCCCCCTACCTCTCTGCCCTGATCTCCCTCCGAATCTCTGTTCAAGCACTCCGCTCCTCCTCCATCCCCTCCCTCGCCCCCCCTGCTCCGCCAACCACCTTCATCCCTTCTCCCTTGCTGCCTCGCATGCCTGGAACTCTCTCCCTGCCCACATTCGCCTTGCCCCCTCCCTTTCTACCTTCAAATCCCTCCTCAAAACCCACCTCTTCCGCTCCGCCTTTCCTAACTCCTGCTAACCATCCCCACCCAGGATTATCCCCCTCCTGTTATTTGCAAACTCCCAACTTACTGTAACCAAGCCAAGAACGTGTCCCTGAGCTCTCGCATCCTCGTGAATGTTCCATCCCTTGTCTCTCCCTCTGTTCCCCCTTCCCTGTCTCCCCTCCCCCCGTCTTTAGATTGTAAGCTCTCAGGCAGGGACCGTGTCTGTCTTGTTCTCTGTAAAGCGCCAGGTTCATCGCTGGCGCTGGATAAATGCATATAATAATAATAATAATAATAATAATAAATAATGTAGTCCACCACTGTGTGATAGTAGCAGCTTTGATGCTCCAGAGAAGCGCGCAACAGGTCTTCCTGGAATGATCCATTTCCCGCTGCTCACTCCCAACCCCCACTACCCTGACCCAACTCCACAAATAGCTTTTTAACAGAAGTAGTAGTAACTTTGGCTGCCAGGGCTAGAACATCAGCTGACATCAATCAGTGAAGCTCCACTAAAGACCGTGTGGCCAAGCTGGTTTGCAGTAGTTGGGCATCCATCCCCAAAGCTTTGTGCAACTGGGAAGTTGCCGATGGCCTCAGTCCTTCAAGGGCTGCTTCCCTCTCCTGGCAGCAAATCAAACAGGAACAGGATCCCTGCCTCCTCCCCTCTCGTCCCTACTGTAGCAGCGATGGAATGAGGCAAGCAAGTCAGAACGTGCCAGGCTCATAATCAAGCTCTGGAAGCCGGGGGTTGTAACTGAGCATGTAGTGTCCGAGAAATGACTTCAGCCTAAGTTGCTTGTTGTTCTTGGGTCTCAGGTGGATGCTCGGGTGTTGATTGAATTGATTACAATGAAGCAGGCGGTGGCTTGTGCCGAGGTGATTGTGTGTGGCTGTTAGTCAAGCAGGACACCTATAAAATCATCCTCTCCCCTCCATAACATTAAATCAAAGGGCGAGAATCGATGATTTATTGACTTAATCTCTGCGTGGCTTTTAGACATAAAACCTCACCAAAATCGTTGTAAATCGCTGACCTGCTTTGTTTTAAAACTTACAGGGTCACATCTCTGCCCTGTTCTCCATCATTCTTTTGGCAGCGCCTCTAGAGTGCCCCTGTCACACTGTAAATCAGACCTTCACAGAGAGAGAGAGAGGCTTTACTAAGAGAGCAATTATGGGACATGGAACACACCCCATCATTGCAAACCAGACTCTCCCTGCCCCTGGCACTCCCCACCTCTCCTCCACACAGACCAGGCCTGGCTCAGACACACTTTCTGCCACACTCATATTCTGATCCCAGTTCGGAGGCTGCAGTCTGCCCACTCTCCCAGATCAGAGACTCTCTCCTCCCTGCTCAGCTCCCATATCTAGGGCTGGGTCAGAATCTAGCTGGGCTTTCAAGCGATGCCATTGAAAAGGGCCCACACCACACCCTCTAAGAATGCCCCAAAGACTAGTTTTTATGAACTGGCTCTTCCAATGCCCCCATTTCACAGCTGGGAAAACTGAGGCACAAAAGGGCCAATTAGTAGCCCAAGGCTAGACAACCAGTCAATGGGTATTTTACACACACATTTCTCCTGCAGGTTTACTGTTACATCCTGAACTTTCTGTGTGTCTAAATCACTCACTCAGATCTTAAACATCTGGTTCTTTGAACTTCTGCATAGAACTTCTCCCAGAACTTTTGTGTGTAAAACATTCTCCTGGTAAACTGCTTTGCTCCACCAGCTGTGGTCACTTTGTTTCCATGGCAGCCTGTCACGTCTACAGCTGCAGCTACTTTAGGCTGCCTCAGGGCAGTGTTTGTGTGAAGAATGCCCAGGAACTGCCTCAGGGCGTGGTGTNTGCCTCAGGGCAGTGTGTGTGTGTGCGAGTGAGTGAGTGAGTGAATGAATGAGTGAGTGAAAGGAATGCATCCAGGAACTGCCTCAGGGCTGTGTGTGTGTGTGAAAAATGCATCCAGAACTTACTTGTAGACTTGTAAACCCAGAAGACTGAAAAATCCAGAACTTTAAGGTGTGTGTAAAAATGTCCAATATCTCAGCTTGGAAGACAGGAAAAATGGCTCCTGGACACTCAGTCTACAGCAGAATTGGCTCCCCTGCTGGTTCCCCCTTCCTGGTTTGTACAGCTCACTGAGCGGCATGCCTCCCCTCCCTGGACAGTAACAGCATTTAATGATTTATCCGTTTATTTTCATCCCTTTGAAACTCAGCTGTGCACTGAGGATGGCAAGCTAAAACAATTAGTGCTCTCCCGAGTGGCTGGACACCTGCTGCTGCTGGCCAGTGAGGCACTCAGAAAGAAACTCGTGTAATCCAATACTGTCAGTGCGGGAGTCCTGGAACTGGTGCTGAAGGGTTGGAAATATGGTTTAGGATGGGATCTAAAAGCATCCCGTTGAGAAGCAGGGCTGCTCTTACTGAGGCTGAGTTTACTTGTAATCAGAGTCCTTTTGCAGTGGCAGAAACAAAAAGAAACCTGCTCAGGGCACGTCGGCTCCCCTGCACTAACCAGCGGCAATATGGAGAGACAGACTCTAGACCAGGCGTGTCAGTGCTTGGGGGTAGGAACTGGATCCAGGGGCCAGACCCAGGAACTGGAAAGGAGTCGCAGAAAAACTTGCCGGAGGTTCCTCCACCCCCTGCTCTAAATGAATACACCCCTATGTTTTATGGTGGGTTTGGAGCCCTAATTTCATCAAACAAACCTGAATCTCAGATCCAGAGAGTATGAAATCCCAGTTAAGAAGACCAAGCTGCAATTTCTCGCTTTCCTATTACCCAGCCGAATCCCAGGGCAGTTCTTCCCAGTAGCCAAGCAGTGCATGGAGGAAGCTTATTTGTCAGAGGAAGACTTTGTGCGGTCCCCCACACAATGGCGCTCCTACACAGAAACCGTCCTCATGATTGATCTGCCAGGAAAGTGCCGTAGGCTCGGAAGGGTCAAAAGGCTGAACCCCCAGCCAGGGAACCTGTTAGCCTCTCACAAAAAATGCTGGCTTTAGGTTAGGGAGGCTAGCAACGGAAATGGAGCCATCACTTTAAGCTGGCAACTACTCCTAGCCCTGGAACATCAGCCTAATGCTGTGGCTTTTATGGCAATTGGCATAGGGTTACCCAGAAGTTTTAAAGCTCTGTAAATAAAGTCCCTGCTCCCCCCCCCCTTTCCTGTTGTTCAGGAGTTTTAGATTGGACCCATTCACCAGAAGCCTCGGGATGAAGTGCTAGCTTCTCTTAAAGGAGCCTGGGATTTGGAAAGCCTCCCACCAGCAAGCCCGTTTCCTCATGTAATGCCACGGACATTCATTAGAAGCTAATTTCCCTTCCATATGCCTCCAATGTTTGTCGTTTGGTGTTTTCACTCTCTTTGCCCCAGGCAAAAACACACAGCATGAGGCACAGCCACGCTGTTTGGCTTTCTCCTTGAATTGTCAAGAAAGAAATCTCAGGTTGGAAGGGCCAGAAAAACCTAAGGCTGGAAAGCTGCTCCGGCACACGAGCCCCTTCTCCTAACATCGAGAATGGCACTACGGCTCTCTACCTTTATTAAGAGGCACCTACAGGAAGAGAGAGGGGGACGGCCGTCTCTAGAGATGGGCTTTACCTTTGGCGCGGTGGTCTTCCTCTTTGGGGCATTTGCCCCCTTCCCACCACTTCCGCTTCAAGATTTCCAGACGGTTGTTCTCTTGCAGCTGGAGAATGGCCAAGTCAAACTCGTCGCGGAATAAGGAGCCTGCAAAGCCAAGAGAGAGATTTCAAGGGGGCAGAGGGAGCTGGGGTATTCCGGTATCATTTGAATCTTCTTCATCTTTATGTGGATTAAACTTTCCAGGTTGCCCTGAGTGCTAAAGCCCTTTTTTATCTCCTAAACAGCTACAGCATTGGGGTGGGGGTGGGGTGTAAGCAGGGGGAAACAAATCAAATTTCCCTCCTGGCGTGTCTGTACTAGGGCGTTTTCAGATGGACATTTATCCCAGGATGACTGTGTTAATCTTGGGATGGCATGTCCATCTGCATGCTGTCAACAGTGATTAGTATCCCGGGATAACAAAAATGTCAGGGTGTTATAAAACCCAATTCGCTTGGGTTTCTAACACCCGGTTATTAAACTATCCCGGGATAATTTCTGTCTGAACTACTAGCCCGGTGATTAGCGCCACAGAGTCCAACGGCAAGACCGGACAGCCTTTCTAGGCATTTTATGTGTCTGTGGTATCTAGGAGCACATAACTGTGGGGCGATTGTATTACCACTGTTATCCTTAAACAATGCATTGTGGTGCGTCAAAAGGATGAGCTTCTATTTTCTTCAACTCAGAAATCAAAAAAATGAAGAAAATCAGATTTTCTTCAATCCCAGAAATCAGCATGCTGAGCATGGACAAAAAGCACCATGGGATTGATATTCATCCCAGAGATTCTAATCACGGGGATAAAATCAATGTACTGTTCACATGGCTATCCCGGAATAAAGTTATCCAGGGTGGGACAGAAATGTCTGTCTAAACTGGTACCACTGTGTTATCCAGGGATAATAATCACCAGAGATTATTCTAATTATCCTAGGATAGTTTGTCCATCTAAAAACGCCCCTAGACTGAGCCCCTCCAAGAGTTAGAAGGGAGAATGATCCCCATGATCCTGCCATTCCTTGGCCTCTTTATTGGCTCTGCCAGCAATGGGGAAATATTCATGCTAGCTTGGGAGGCAATTCCATTTGTTTCTGGGGCCAGGAGCCCCCATGGGAGGGCTGCTATTTAGGGAGACCCCACCTTCTTACCCTTAGGGAACCTATAACTGGGATATGAACCTGAGTCCACCACCGCAGCCTGGCTACACCACTGATGCCACCACATCTATAACCTCAATCATCTAAATCCAGAAGAGATGCCCTATACAGACAGATTTACCACAGGCTTAGAGCTGAAATGGGTACTAAATTTAGTACCTATTTAGTAATATCCACATTTTCAGGAGCCACATCAGATACTCAGTGGGTTACCTCAGTATTGACTGGGTACCCGGGAACCCCAAAGCCGGTAACTCCTGGTACCTATTTTTTTTTTATTTTCCCAATTACCAATCAGTATTATCAGGTTGGAAAACCAAAAAATGGGGATGAAAATGAAAAAAAAAAAAAAAATCAGGACCAAAAGTCAACTTTCTGGAATGGAAAAACAAAACAAAACAGGCATCAGAAGTTGAAAAATCAACACAGAAGTCAATCGGTACAAGAAGTTGACTTTCTGAGACTGGAAGTTGACAAGCCGGGACATCGGGTACCCGAATTGGGGCGCAGTCGGGTACTGACTGTGACTGGGACTTGAAGTTGTTGAATTGATTTGGGTACCGGAAATTCACCAAGTATGCCTGGTTTTGTGGGTACTTTTTTTCAGCTCTACACAGGGTAAATTCTGAGTAACTCGGCATAACCTGGAGAAGAATCTGGTTGGGTAGTTTAGGCCTGAAATGGAAGTTCACTAAACATTAACTATTAGCAGTCGCCACCACAGCAAACAGGATTGAATTTGAACCAGAGAGCGAATGTGGTTGCAAACGGAAACTGAAACGAACCCACCAGGTTTCATTTCCCAAGCAGAGTTAAGGGCAAAATATAAACCAAACTGCCCCCAGTCAGGCGATCACAATGGAGCATTTTAAACAGGGGCCCTTCAGACTCTGTGAGGCCTATGAAGTTCTACAGGCTACAGCTCCCAGGATGCACGTCTCTCTCAAGAGTACGCTCAGCTGAGAGCGGGAGCCTGCCAGCATCAGAGCCTTTCTAAGGAGTCCGAGAACTGTGGAGCCTGACGCTGAACACCCACCCCCCGCTCCTCCCCTTCCCATTGTTCCCCTGTGAGATCAACAATCGTGAGTGGCTCCAGTGACCCTACCTCCTGTTTTAAGAATCGGACCTCGTGGAATTTGAATTTCTGTGTCCTGGGATTTTTGCATGCGCAACAATGCAAGAAAGCAGCAAAGAATCTGGTCAGTATTGATTTAATACATCCCCCCCACCCCCCACCCTTTAAGTAAAACCTGTTCCTGCTTTTATTTGGGTAAAGATGTTTGGGAAAGTGTAATGCAGTTGGCAACGACTACTGATCCCCCTCACACCCGCCGCGGCATTCGCACAGGCAACCCTCCCCCCCATACACGTGTGCAAGGGTGTGTGTGTCCATGTGAAAACGGCCTTTCTTTTCCTGGGAGCAGGGCCAGTCTTGCCTCAGGTCAACGTGGGGCGGCCGCCCTGGGCCCTGCAGTGGCCTCTATTTACACCAGGTCAGGTTGTGGGGGCAACACTCCCTTTCAGTGGGGCCCCAATCACCACCACCTTCAGGGCACCACAGAGGTTGCCCCCCAAGGGGCACAAGGGACCCCACATTTTATCGTTGCCCTGGGCCTCACAAATCCTAAGGCTGGCCCTGCCTGGGTGTCCCAAAAATACAGCATAGTGGACAGAGTCTTCCACACGGAGGCATCGCCAAATATTCTATCGTTGGGGGGAAAAACTGGAAGCTCCCACCAATCCTGCCCCACGGTTGGGACCCACCCTTCTTACAGGTTTCCTGCCCCTCTGAGCACAGGCAGCTAGTGAAAGAGGGTACATAAACAATCAAAGCAACACATACATTGGATTTCCATCTTGACAATGCCCCTTTGAAGCAAAGCAGCACATGGTCAGACTGTGAAATGTGTCATCATTACAGCCTTTTCCTGCCCTGACACTCTGCAGACAGCTCAGAATAGCTATCATTTTTCTTCACTGCCTACCAACTGGCATGCCGATCCCGTAGCCTTTGGTGTCCAGAAGGCCCCCGACCTGCGTAAGGTTGCAGTTGCGTTGACGGTAATACTCATTCATGGTGGACTCCAGCAGGAAGGCATAGTTGGAATTCAGCACCCTGGCAATCCCTTCCTCCGTGCTCTTCACAAATACGCTCGGCTGCTTGGAGTACATGTAATTCCACATCCGCTGGTACGTCTGGTAGCGGGAATTCTGTGAGAGAGCGCCAGAAAGCAAAGCTGTTGTGGGGACACTGTCTGGAAGCTCAGCTCCCCAAATTACAGTCTAGTCAACAATAAAGCTGGGACTGTCCAAGGGAGTTGAATGCTTGATTTCCGTTGCTATTTCATGAGATTTGGGTGTCTGACTGCCCTTGGCTTCTCTGGAAATCCCAGTCTCATATATTTTTTTAATATTACAAAACTGGGAGATGTATTCATGGCAACGTAACAACAGGAGCCGTTTCTAGTTGGGCATTTTTGCTTTCAACCAATAAAATCTCCCACGCAGTTTTTGCAACCCAGACTTTGCCGTGCTGAGTGCTCCTGGGTTAACGTACAAGCATGAGAAAACGGGAGAGCTCCCAAACGAAGGTCAGAGCTGAGACACACATTTTGAGTTGAGACCCAGTTTTACCCCAAATTGGAGACGGTTTTAATTCAGCCCACTAAGGTGCAAACTAATCTCCAGTAGATCACAGCTAGGGGAGAGGAACCAGCCTCTCAGAGATCGCCTCTAGGGAGGAGAGCTGGTTCGGTGCCCCAGAAAACTGTCTCTGGGGTGAACACGGGCTTGGAGAGCTCCTCCAGTAGGGCAGGGAAGGCTCTCTCCGCTCCTGAGACCAGTTGTTGGGATGAGCTAGAGCTGGGAACCAGCAGGACAGGTCCCATCCTGGAGCATCCCAAGCTAGCTGGAAGGGTTGCTGGTAAATCACCTCAGGTTGATGTCTGGATCAAGTGGATTGTGTGGACTATACATCTGGCCACACCTGCACTATGGGCTTTACCCCGAATCCCTGCAAGTCAGCGGGAGACTTTCCATTTGGACCAGGCCAATAATGACATCAAATCTCAATTTCTGCCAAGGTTTGCAGAGGTCAAAATTCAATTAGAGTTAACATTTATTCAGCTTGAATTGTTATGAAAAGATTGGGGTGAAGCAAATGCCCAAGGTAGACTTTTTATTCACTCTTTCTTTGTCCAATTAGCCTTAGACATGACATTCCACTTAAACAATCCTTTCCCAAGCCTCTCGGGATTGCCAAGTTGGGCTGCAAAGATCAGATTCGCTCAGGAGATTTCAGTCTCTCCCTGTTTCAATTCAGGCTGAAAATAAAGTGAGAAAAGCTCTCTTCTTGGCATTTCAGCATTTAATAAATAAATAATCCTGGTATAGAACCCTGCATGTTCCCAAGATCTGGGCAAGATTAACTTGTAAATTTCCGCTCAGAGTAAAGCAGGGAAGCACAGGTAGATGTGGAGTCCTACAGACAGGATGGCCTAAATTAGATGCAAATCTCTGGATGAGCCAGACGTGTCTGCACTAGCATCAATCTAATGTGTGTGCACAGCCTGGAGCATGCACACAAGCATTTCTGAGCTGTGCAAAAATGTGTCCACGAGCTTCTGAACAGGTGATTCAAAATCACTGGGGGTTGGGAATTGGATTATTCAATCAAGACAGCACGATTTCACTATAGAGTTCTGACTGTTAACTTGTCTCCTGGGCATGAGGATCTAGACATACTCCTGCCTGTCCTGTGAGAACGGCTTTGGGTAGAGCCCTGCATGGGCTCCAGAATCAGGCCAAAGCTAAGCCTGGCACCAACAACACCGACTGCCTAGAGTCACAGTTTGACCTTGAGACTCCCACAGGCCAAAATGGGAGGCTTAGGTTCAAACGGCAAGAGGGGGAAACCCTGCCCAGGCCCGATCTGTCCTGAAATGGTCCTGCCCCCACAGAACACCATGATGTTACAGCATTCTATGGGGGGCAAAACCACATCAGGAAAAGGGTGGGATAAAGCCGCCCCCCCCCAAAAAAAAAATCTGGGACTCAATGCGAGTTTCCATAACAGGGATATGAAATGCTTTCTTTCAGGCCTTTGCATCACTTATCCCAGCTCCAGTTGTAGTTTCTCCCCTTTTGGGTTTGTCCTTCCCGTGCTCCGTACTGAAAATCACTTCCGTTCTATTCGGCTCGTACTCAGTGGGAATTTCAAGGAGCTCAGGATCTGACCCAGCGTAAACACAACCAAGACATGTAAAAACAGAAGCAAATCCATGACTTGATTTCTTTCTACATAACCCCTCACTAGAGCAGCTTCCCCTCTTCCTGCTCTGCTCCTAGCGATTCTTTGCTCCATTGTCATCTGACCTTGACACATGCTTGTCCAGTGACCCACTTGTCTGTCTGTCCTAAGTATGTGCACGGCTCCCATCACCATAGTCCCTGAACACCAATACCTCACTCTTCAATGCATCTCTCTTTACAACACACCTGCGAGGTAGGGGAGTGTTACTGCCCTTGTTTTACAGATGGGAAACTGAGGCACTGAGACGCAAAGAGCCAAAGGCGCCCAGGGACACATTTCTCTGGAAACTTTAGCTTCCCTCTAGGTACCAAAAGAAGGGCCAGATCGTCACAAGTGCTTAGGCACCTAGAAGCTCCTCTATTATTACTTGGGTCTGGATTTTCAGAAAACCTTGGTATGCTGAGTTAATGAAAGTTGTGCTCCGTTTGGAAACCCAACCCCAGTTGTGACAGCTGAGCTCCTCCAAAATTGGTCTGTCAGCCACTTGCCCCCAATCCCATAGGGAGTCTGCTGCAGAACTGGGAACTAAACCTGCATCCCTCGAATCAAAGCTGGGATTTCGGGTCCCGGACCCAACTGGGACAAACCAATCATCTCATGGTGACGCAACGGGCCGACACATGTCATTTGGCCAAGGCTTTCCTGGTATTTGCCCATCTAAACTGGAGACTAGAGTGGGATACGCTAATGACAGGCCGGGGCTTGCTTCTTCCTGAGCAAAGACAGCCCCAGTCCTAGCGAGCATGGAGATTTACTTGGAAGAAGGTCATGCTGGAACCTCCATGAATGGTGCCGTACTCAATAGTTGTCTGATCAGCCAGGTCATCTACTGACTCTATGGGCACATCCATGCGCTGCACAGTCAGGAAGGCTGCCAGGTTGGCCGTGTAGGAGGAGATGATGATCAAGGTGAACGCCCACCTAGGGAGAGGGGAGCAAAGATGAACCAAAATTACGTAGGGTTTGTTTGGATCTTAGCACCCCCGCGCCCCTGCATTTTTAGAACGACAGACCTGATCCTGTCAGGTTCTGAGCACCCATTGCTCCTGTCACAGGAACAGGCACTGTGAAAAGCCAAATGTGTGTTTTAAATTTCCCGTTTTTTTAAAAAAAAAGTAGAAACAAGCGGCAAACCCAAACCTTCTTCACCTTTCCGTGATGAGTGACGCACTTGCTATGGATCAGTCTTGGATTTCATCTAGCACAATGCTCGCAGTAGCCTCCTGGCTCCCTCCCTCTGCATTCCCAGAGGCCTCCAATTTCTCCTTCCTGGGGGACAAATCTAAGCATAATCCAGAATGGGCCTGACCATTCAACCCTTGCGGGGAGGGGGGTGTCTACACTCTTGAAAGGAATGACGAGTCATGAATAGCAGGGGTCTCATTCAGGATAGGCATCCAAAACGCAAGGCCTCTTGGATGCCAGTGGAAGGAATGTTCCCATCTGGAGCTCCTTTGGAAAGCTGCAATAACCTGCTCTTTGAGCCTTCCTTGCGGCAACCCAACACATGGAAATCCTTGTAAAATGGATGTGTGTGTGTGTGTGTATGTGTGCCATTTGTCTCCAAAGGATCCACTCAAACCCAGTCACCTTGGCCTTGCTACAAGCATTCTGAGCTACTGCAATGGGGAGTTTACAATTGCAATGGGCCTGCATTCTTACCAGACTCCGCTGACACACCGCGTAGACAGAGCGCGAGGAGCAATGGTTGACCCCTGTTGCATGAATCCCCCGACTGGAAACCATAGGCTGTTGCCGAGAGAGTACTGATTCACCAGCAGATTACATCTCCCTTGGGAGCAGGGGTGGGGGCTGTACCACTCATACGGTGTCAATCTGCAGCATCAAAACACAACCAGTCCAGTTACGTTCACGAGGAAACACTGCCGCACACCAGAGGAAAGAAAAGTGATGAAGGGTTAAGTGTCCTGGAGGCAGAATTTCTAAGCAAGCAATCCTTTGCTGGCAACTGGCATCAGGGGGCAATTGTTTGCAGTAAGACCCAGAAGCCACCGTGCTTGGAATTTTGTTATGAGGACAGAACCTGGACTAGACTGGTAAACGGTGAGGCTTTTAGGCAAATTTAAATCCATTTTCAAAGACGTTTGGGGCCTGCTTGCGGTTTTGTATTGAAAAAGGGCAAAATTAGCCATTTGCCCCATTTTCCTGTACGAGAACTGAAATTAACTCCAGCTGGAAAGTCAGAATAAAGCTTACTAGGCCGGGCAGGTCTCCAAGAAAAGAGTTACAGATTTAAAAATCAACAAAAGAAAATACTTTTTTTTTTCACTCAGTGCATGATTAACTTGTAAGCCCTAGGGGCAGGGACCGTGTCTATTTTATTACTTTGTAAAGTGCCAGGTACACTGCTGGCGCTATATAAATGTTTGTTAATAATAATAATAATAATAACAACTTGTGGAACTTGTTGCCAGAGGACGTTGTGAAGGCCAGTAGCATCGCTGAGTTTAAACAAGGATTGGATAAGTTCTTGGAAAATAGGTCCATTAATGGCTATTAATCAAGTAGGTCGGGGGATGCGCAACCTCTGACTGTCTAAGCGCTGGGAGCGAACAGCAGGGAATGAATCGCTCGTTTATGACCTGTTGGGTACTTCTCCGAAGTGATGGAGAATGGCCACTGTCAGAGACAGGATGCTGGGCTGGATGGGCCATTGGTCTGACCCAGTCTGGGACTTCATACGTTCTTCAACCAGAGAGCTAGGTACTGCTATTTAGAAAGTGTCCAGTGCTGTAAATTGTTGGGGGGGGAATCCCAGGCCAGCTCCTGGGAAGGTTTTTACAATAGTAGAAGTAGTTCTTGGTGTATTCATTTGGCATTACCTTGCTATTCATAAAATCAGACTCAGGTGTTGGTTGACTCTCGGACTCTACGATAAGCACATTTGATACTGGACCAGGGAGTTGCTGAGATTAAATACGGTCTGTGTTTTGGCTTCTTCATCTCAGCCTTCCTCGTCATGACAGAGAGCAGCGCTTTATCTCCAGAGCCTTCCACTTTTTCAGTGTTTCACAGTGAAATGCTGTCCTGATAGAGGCTCTTCTAACTAATCCAGGGGACCAGAAGGCCCTGTGGGCAGCTACGCATGCCTAAGCAGAGTGACAGGAGGAGGGGGTTATTGGAGGCCCTGTCTCCACTGTGACTGGAATCCACGTTAACAACCAGCCTGCAAACGAACCTAGGGAAAGGAGGAAAGGCTCCGTGTCCCAGTGCGGACGGGGCCTGGAGGCCGGTATCACTGAAGCTGTAAAGGGAGACTAAAAACCATTCCAACCCTATCAGCTCTCATGAAGGGGACTCAGTTTGTAATGAAATGGCTTTGCCGTTGACCATGTCTGGAAACCAAGTGTTGGCCACCTCATCAGCACCCAGCTCCAGCATGTTTGAGAAGTCCAAAAAGAGCAAACATGTCACGGGACACACGGCATGGCGACCTAGGGTGGAAATCCACGGTGGACACAGTCCGGGGCTGTGTCACGGCACCGACCATACGTGCCCACGGCCACGCCGCCGTCCTGCTGCCTGCATGGCCCGGGGAGGGCTGTGCACCCGCACCGTTCACAGCACCCCACCCCCTGCATGACAGGCAGCCCTGGCGGTGGCCCCAATCCAGGCCGGGTCATGGCAGGCCACAAAAGACGTGCCAGTCCACTGCTAGCCCGGGCTGCGACTTTGGGGGTTTCCCGAGGTCAGAGCCTGGGCTAGCTCCTGACGCGGCCTGGGGCAATCCCGGGCCAACATCTGACGGTGCAAAAACAGACATGCCAGTGGCTCATGGGCCACAGCCGGCGTAAGTGATCGCATCTGCTTTCACTTAGCTAAGGAAAAGTCATCCTGACACAGCTGAGGCAGTCGCAGAGACGAGACCCTCAGTAATATGACAGAGCTCTGTGTCCCCTGATCAAAGGAGAAATGAACTGTGACCCCCTTCTAGCAAAACCTGTGCTGTGTTCGAGACCTGCTCCGGGAGTCACGCACTGCCGGTTATCTGAGCTCAGAAACCACCCCGCTGTTTGGGGATCCCGCCATTGTGTCGTAAGTCAGCGGCCGATGGGCCCTTTGCGGCGGCGGCGGCAACCTCGGTGTGGAACTCGCTCCCTCCAAACGTTTGTTTCACTTCCGCCCTCCTCCCCTTTAACGCCTTATCCAGATGCTTTAATTAACCATTATATGTTCCATGTGTTTTCTCCTCGCTCTTTATCTTCCCCTTTTGAATTGTTTCTAAATGGTTTTCTGGTTTAAATGGATTTTATATTGTTTTATCATATTCTTATATTGTGAAGCACTTTGGCCGGGGGCACTATAGAAATAAAATTATTATTATTAAACCTTTGGGGTACCAATTTCCCAAGGATACAGGTGGCTCAGGGAGCCTCATTTTAATTATCAAAAGCAACTCGGGGGCCGATTTTCAATTCGGCACCCAAATATGGCATTATTTGTTGTACCTGTGAAACCCTCCCTCTTGTTTCTCACTGAAAGGCAATGGCTAAGCCACCTCTGGACATTTTACCCCCTGGCTCCAGGAAGGCACTGCAGCTGCTCTGACTCTCTGTGCAGCCAAGAGCCCCCAAAAGGAACAAACTCCCGATTTTAGAAATGCTGGTTGGATTTTTTTTTGGGGGGGGAGAGGGGGGGTTTTGGTTTGCAAATTTGTTTCCTCCATATCCTGCCATCCGTCTGGACCTGCCAGTCTTTCTCAGGCACCATTCAGAGTGCACAGCTGGGCTTTTCCATGATGGATTTAGCATCCAAACGAAGCGAGGGGCTGCCCATTTGTGCTGTTCCAGCCATCGTCTCAAACCTTCGCTCAGAGGGTTTTAAAGCTGTTCCTGGCACTGGCTGATGGCAGCTCACCCGACACAAACTGATCTGCTGCCCATGCATTAGTGCAACGATGCCAGTGCTTATCAATGCTGCTACATGCATCGGGGATGTCTTTTGGGACGTAGACCAGCGTAGCAGAGACAGACAGGCAAGCATTGACAGAGTGTGGCTGGTGCTCCCCATGGTATTACTTACTCCTAAAGTACTGCACAAATGGTACTCCAAGGAACGTGCCTGCCCCCCCCCCCACAAGATCCCCATGTAGTTCTCCAATGCAGATGCTAGATGGCGCTGTGAGGATGGCAAAGGGATTAGAATGTAAGTAACAGTACCTGGCGACCAGGAAGAGGACGCAGCTGACGGCCAGGTAGGCTAGTAACATGAAGAGCCAGACCCCAGGAGAAAAGGGGTCCAGGAATGAGAAATAGCCAGGTTTGCGCCCCTAAAAAGGGAGACAAAGAGAGTCCAGTATGGTTTTTTTTGTTTTAAATAATAAACACACTCCTGCAAAATCAGCTAACAAACCCCCCCAGAGCGACTATGCTTGTGAAATAATCAGCAGAGTGAAATGGGGCTAACGCAGGCCAGGCAGAGGGGTTAACGCCGGCAGATGTTCTCGGGCGAACCTAAACGGGACGCGAGGGGAAAGCTCTGCTGGAGCTCACCAGCCAGCCAGTGCCTCCCCCTCTGGGGCACCGCGCTCAACCACCTTCCGTGGCAAGTCCCTTCAATGAAAATAGCAGCACGGGAACTGCCAGGCTGGATCGGACCGTCGGCCCTTCCAGTCCAGGATCCTGCCCCTGGGAGTGGCCCAAACCAGCTGCTTCTGGGGAAGGTGCAAGAAAACCCGCCGCGGGCAGCTACGGGATAACCTGTCCAGGGAAAAGTGTGTTTCTGACCTCCGCTAATTAGAGGGTAAGTTATGCCCTGAAGCATGACAGTTTGTATCTCCATCAGGCCAATTCTCCAGTGCCTTTGCTGGAGTTATGCTAAGCAGGTAATTGGGCTCTATGTCTTCATCTTGCATTTCCATGGAGAATAAGCCCTATGGGATCCCTTAATGACCATGCAGAAGAGAAAAGACCTTGTGGCTTGATAGCCAGTCATTGCAGGTTTCCAGCTCTCTTGCACTGCTTTTGAAGGTCTCATCTGAAAGACTCTCACAGTAATGGCACCAGGGGATTTGGCTCCCTCCCACAGAAGGCCAAAGGACTGAGCGGAGGCAGCTGGGAGATCCCAAACCTGCATTCTATTCTATGATTTCCAAAAGCCCTTGTAATTTTGAAGCCATCAAAGATTCAGCTCTTCCTAGGAAGCTTCCTGTATTAAAGTCGGGCTAGAAGTGGCCTTTCTCCAAACTCCCTGGAGAATTTCCAGGCTGTGAGCAACCAGACACCCGGGCTTTTGTATATGGATCCTTTTATTACACCTCGTCTGGTTTCTCTGTACATTTTGTATTGGCAGCATGCTCTGAAGTATCCCGCAAGCATAGACAAGAATTGGCTGAATCCGGCTCGCTAGCACAGCGTTCTCCCAATACAGCGCGGTAGCTGTTCAATTCTCAGATTGTTTGGTTTACATCAGAGACCCTGCATGGGTTTCATCTTCAGCAGAGAGCATCTTCCTTTTCCCCCTCAGTCTGCCGGCTTCCTCTGCCTGTCTGTGGTGAGGTAGGAGGAACAGTAATAAATACTGCCTCACACTGTAGCCTTTCAGAGAGCTCACTAACATTACTCAGACGACTTCCAATTTTTCAGCTGCGTTCAAACTTAATGGGGCACAAAAATTGAACATTTTTTTGGTCACCAATAGGGCTGTAGCGGAATATCGCAGCGGTAGCTATTTCCGGCGGAAACAGTGTTTCCGCAATTAGTGGAACGGCATGGCAGAGGCTTTCATTCCGCGGTTTCATTCCGCGGTTCCGCTTATTTAATTAAGCAACTTAGTGGAATCGTGGAAACATGACATTTTCGCTATTTCCGCAATTCCGCCAGCGCCAAAAAATAGCGGAATAGCGGTTTTCTGCGATTTCCGCAATTTTTCCGCAATTTTCCCGCAATTCTGCGATTTGCAAAATTCCGGCGGAATTAGCGGAATATCCGCAGAAAAGTCGCGGTGTGGCGCGGGTAGTTCCGAAATGGCGGAACGGAATCGCGGCACGGTAAAAGCCCTAGTCACCAAATTCCATCCCCCTCCCAAAAGTACAGCGGTAAAAAAATTTTTTTCCCAGGCCATCTCACAGTTGAGCAATGTCACTTCATGGCTGATTTCACACCAAGACATGAAAATGAAAACTTCTAATTTGATGCAGAAATAGATTTTCAAAATGACTATGTTATTGTGGCATTTGCTCAAAAGTAAGCGCTGAGTTTTTAAATAGAAAAGGACTCCCCCACCCCCGCCATTCCCCTGACAAAATCTGTCCTGGTTTCAGGTTTCGTTCCAACCATGAATCTCGACGTGGATTCATCATCCTGTCCCAGGACCCCCTGTAAGCAAATCAGGGCCTGATTTCAGAATTTAAAACTCTGGAAATATAGAGACGCTCAGGATGGACCCATCTCTAGTTGGCAAGGAAATCTGGGCCCAGCAAGGATTTGATATAAAATGAAATGAAACACGTTGGTTTTGACAAATTCACTCCTAGTTTTCAGGTTTGTCTAAACCCAGGTTTCAAGATGGGTGACATCCCAATGGGACCACGCAAGAGTGTGCGCTCTCTCTTTAGGACACTGGCTGTTTCCACCCATCCCCCTGGGACCTACACACCTGTCTGAAGATAGCGTGGCTGGAGGCGCGCTCTCGCGACCCATGCCCCTCCTTGCATGGAGCAACCCGGGCTTTTCCCTGTTGCTTCGTGGGGGGGCATAAAGGGGCGGAGTGTGAACCCAACACCCACTGTCTGAAATCCTCCCCCACTCACCGGAAGTGCGCAGCGACACACACGGACCTGCCCCCCAGGAAGGTCCATCTAAACATGGCCACTGTGGTAACTCTCCTTCCATCAAGGGCGTAATAAACATTCTGGGTTGGAAGAGAGACCCATCTCTCTCATCTCGCAGGGCTCTGACACCCCAGTCCCAGCATCCTGCTCACTCGCTCCCACAAACCCGCGCACACACTACTGGCTGTCAAACCAGGAATCTTCTACCCTCTCCTAGCTTTGGACCTCTGTCCCTCACCTTTCTGCTGCCACCACTTCACCTCTTCTGGGGGAGCAGCAGAGATAGTGGTAGGGCCAGTTTTACTTTTTTTTGGAGCAGGAGGGGGGGAATCCTCTCTGAAAATCCAAGGAGATTTCCCCTTCCCCCATTACATCTTCACCTTCCTTTCAGAGTTTGCACTCTGTTTCCTGTACAGCAGGGGTGGGGACCCTCCAGCCCAAGATCCACTGCTGGTCTTTGGGATAATTCTCTCCAGCCCATGATGTTTCCCTCCTTGCTCCCATTCAGTGCGGCTCACCTCCCTGATTGTGTAGCCTGCCATCTCTCCGGTGTGCCGCACTGAAGGGAGCCTAGGAGGAGGCACTGTGGTTCGGAGAAACGGACTCAATGCACCGGAAGAAGGATCCTCTCAGAGCTGGCTGGACCGCAGGTGCAGTGTGTTTGGAGGGAAGGTTCTCACAGCTGGAGAGTAGCAGGGAGCAGATCAGTGGGGGCAAGGTGGCTGGAGCCAGACCAGTGGCATAGCTACTGGAGGGCAGGGGTCCCAAGGCCCCATAGCATTTAGGACCCTTGTAGCAGGGCAGCACATCCCCCACCACTGCAGCTTCCTGACTCTTCCTCTCTCCTTCCCCCTCTGTGCCCCTTCCCTGGGCTCTGCCCCCCGGTTCTGCTCCTCCAAGCTCACTGCTTGTAGAGGTGGTGTCTCTGTACATGTACAGACAGGCATGGGAAGCAGGGAGTGTGAAGAATCCCAGCACCTGAGGCTGATGAGCAGGCGGGGAGAGCAGCACTGGCTACAGCTTTCTGGAGGTAGGATTTCCCAATAGCTGGAAGCTGTGACGGGGGATTAGGGAGCCATGTTGTGTCACACTGGGAAAGAGAGCGAGCACAGACCCCTCCAAGGTCCATCTAGTTCTCCAGAGCTCGGGGCTGTTAGTTCTGCTGTTGGCACCGAGCAGGACCTGGATACCTCTGTGCTCCCCCCCCCCCCACACAATCCGTTCCGCTAGAGGCAGATCTCCTGGCGGTCCACAGGAGCAGGCGCTGTGGGGCAGCTCGTGGTCTGAACACCTACCAGGTCTCCTGGAAGCTCTCTGCTTCCCAGGCCCCCCATGCCGATTAAAGCTGGGCATCACCGACAGCTGCGTGGCCAGAGCCAGCAGCTCCATACCACGAGGTGACACAGGGGTGCAGAGTGTGGAAGCACCTGGTGAGCCAACTGCAGGGATCAATGACCGTGGAACTATCACTAATGAGAGGGGTGAGGGTGTCATTGTTTGAAGGGAGAATGGGGCATTCCCAAGAAAAATAAAAAGCTGTTTTCCTATTCTATCCATCCACAGACTGACTAAATCTATTCCTCCCCATCCACTCCTTCTCTCTCTCTACCTGCATCCCTATATGCAGACACGTCTCTCCACGCATCCCCGTACTCACATTCTCCATATGTCCCTATACATCCCCATACACACCCTGTCTTTCTATACATCCCCATACACACACACTCTGCCCACCCTTGCCCGTCTTTCCACGCATCCCCACATCCACGCTCGCTTGCATATACACACACGCCCTCCGTCCGTCCGTCCGTCCATCCTTCCTTCCTTATATTATTTGCCTTCACAGTATCCCGTGGCAATGAGTTCCACAGGTGGTTGGTGTATTATGTGAAAAGGGGTTTTCTTTGTTTTTATTTCATTCATTTATTTCATTCCATTTATTTATTTCAACTTTATTTCATTTATTTTATTTCAAATTGATTTCATTTCACCAGCTGTGTCTTAGGCTGTTTGCCCACGTTACCTGGCCCGGCAAATCTCCCAGCGTGGCATCTCCTGACTGGGAATTTTATGCTGATCTCTGCCCGTGGGTGCAGGGGTAAAACGTCATCATTTTTAAATGACAGGCCTCAAAATCCAGCCCTGTCATTCGTAAGAAAAAAAATGCTGCAGGACCTGGGTGATGACGTTTTTACCTCCCTGCCCATGTGCATAAATCAGTGTAAGATTCCCAGGTGGGAGATTGGCCGAGGCAGGTAACGTGGGCAAGCAGCCTTAGTTTTAGAATGATGAGAAGTAATTACTAGCAGCTCTCTAGTCACACACCTTTCAGGATTTTAAAAACCTATATCATAGCCCCCTTAATCATCTTTTTTTTTCTAAGCTGAAGAGCCCTAATCGTTCGCCCAGCTGCTGGCTATATGGAATCTGCAGCATAAAGAAATGACCTTTTCTCCAAAAGAATTAAATAATAGGTTTCAACGTGGCCCTCGGGCCATTTGCAAATTGTCAGTGTGGCCCCCACCCCCCCGGGACCAAACACGGTTCCCCGCCCACCGCTGCTGGACAGGATTTGGGAATTGTGAGAGCGAACAGGGTACAAACGTAGCATGGCTGTGGAAGCCCTCTCCTTTCTTGGCCAAACGCTGCCGTTCTCTCGTTCGGTTGCATCCTTCCCTGAATTCTGGGAAAAGGAAGAACAATCGGCAAATACATATTTGTGTGTGAAAGCTCCTGATGACTGGAAGTGGGCAATTCCCAAGCCTTGCTGGATATACAGATGTGGCAGGTGAGAACCTGCAGCAAAGGGCATGTCCAGGGGGCTGCACCAAGGGAACTCTGATTCAGAGCTTCATATTATCATGAATGTAATTTGCAGGGTGGTTGTAGAGGGTCGTCATGGAAATGTACCTCGAGACCCATCATCTCCATCCCCTTCTGTGGCCAAAGTGCCATCAAAACAGGAGATGGGCTGCAACTGGATTGCGGGGGTGGGGTGGGGTGGTGGCACGGTTGCTTTGGCTACAGACACAGTGACGGGGAGGAAATGTGAAGTAGCCCACACCTACAGAAAGGATAAAGAGGTACACACAGCTGTGGGGGCATTCTCTACACCACGGAGCGTGTGGGCCAGACCAACCTGTGCCAGCCTGCTGGGAATTAGGCCGGGGGACATGAACTCTGACCATCGGTAGCTGGGAGTGAAGAGCAAGGAATGGATCACTCCATTATGACCCGTAACTGTGGGGTACTTCTCCAAAGTGACTGAGGGTGGCCACGGTTGGAGGCAGGATGCTGGGTTTGATGACCCATTGGTCTGACCCAGTTAGGGCACTACTTCTTAGAGTTTTAATTGACTTCATCTTTCTGAGCCTCTTGCCCTTGGTATGCTCCTTGCCACAGGGACTATGTCTTGCTTTGCAAAATGGCACTGGAGGTGTTATCACCAGGGCTTAATTGGGGGGGAGGGGGCAGCAAATAAATTCAAGGGGGAGCTAAGCCCTGGGAAATGTTCCCTATAGAAGCATGCACCCCCAAATGTGTCAGATGAGGAAAAGGCTGACATTGTCCATTTTAGGCTTACAAACAAAAACTAGGGAACAAACCGCCTGGATGATTGGTTTGGCTTTCATTCATGACTTTCCTGCCCCTGATCATTGTATAGATTATATCACAAGAACTGCTGTCTTCTATTTCGCTGTAGGGAGGCAGGTTAGTCCAGTGGTTGGGGTGCTAGTTGGGAACTGCTCTGACAAGTTCTGGGGCAGGAGGCGTGGCTTCTGGGGCAGGGGGTGTGGCTTCTGGGGCAGGCTTGTGCCTTGACAATTCTTTTTTTGTTTGTTTACAAATTAAGTACTGCATATCACTGTTGCAAAAACAACAGTAATCCTACCCTGCTCTGCTCCCCTCAACTCCCTATAGGAAATACGCCCCCACACCCCCCCGCCCCTTTAGGACAAAAACATTTGGCGAGAGTTCATAATCCTTGCTTTGCCCCCGCGATAGCCCGTTAACTCAACTGCAGGGGGAAAAGGACTCCTCTCCCCTAGCAGCCTGCAAATCAGAAACCCCATTAGAGTCCCCATGTCAGAAATCCATACTTGATTATATCACAACAAGTGAAATTGAGAAAAATGACAGCCCCATTTGAAGCTGCCATATTTGGTTACGTGTGATAAGAAACACACACGCGGCCCGATGGAGAGGCAGGGAAGGAAGGAAAAATGACTGGGAGCTGAAGTTATATGGGGGAAATAAAATAAAATGTCATTAGGGCCAGAGAGGGGATCGAGACATGGAGACAGCTCTTCGGCAGCAAATTTATTTGCAGTTATTTGTGAGGAAATGTCTGATGCGAGCCGCAGATTAACATACGTCAGCTGCGGTTTCCCAATTCAAGATGCGAAAAAAGGGGGAAAGGATGAGAGCAGATGGGGCTTGCGAGCTGCCTTCATCTGCTCCACAAACCAAGAAAACTGCTGTGATTAGTTATCATGCCTTCCATTGTTAAATAAATATTTACTGGTTTAATTAGTTAATTGCCGCATTGCTCTTATGTGTCATATTAATGTTAAGAGGGGAAATCCTTCCCGCTCTAATTTAGCAGCTGAAGGAATTGGAGACTGGGGATCTGGTGTGGTCCTGGGCAGGGAGAGAAGGAAAGGGGGCTTTCCTTTCACAACACTCCAGCCATGGAGAGAATTTAGTTTCTTGTACTTTCCTTTGAAACATCTAACGCCGGCCACTGTTTATTTATTTAAATGTAATGCCGCCTTTCCCAGAGGCTTAGGGTGGCTCACAAACCATAAAACCATTAAAACGAATACAACAAAACCCTACCCCGTCCCCACAAATCCCACCCAATACCCATCTCTACCCCCAAACCACCCCAATCACCTGTCCCTGCCTACCAAGTGCCTTTTCAAACAAACAAAAAAGTCTTGCACCGCCTCCAGAAGACGCCCAGGCTCAAATGAACCTCCAGGGGGAAGGGAGTTCCATAGCATTGGACATAAAGGACTGGGTTGGATAGGGGCTGCAAGACTGATCTAGTCCG
The DNA here is from genome assembly GCA_003113815.1 of Sphenodon punctatus. NCBI lineage: Eukaryota > Metazoa > Chordata > Lepidosauria > Sphenodontia > Sphenodontidae > Sphenodon > Sphenodon punctatus. The sequence goes on along the minus strand of QEPC01009472.1, from coordinate 9,131,458 downwards.
GCAATTCTTTTATTGTAGTAATACCCAGGAATAGGACTGAAATGAGTACCCCCTAAAATGGGTCTACCCCATACATTTCCAGTACCCAAATCGACTCAAAACTTTTGGGTACTAATCAGTATCCGATGAGCACTCAATTCAGGTACCCGATGTCCCAGAAAGTCAACTTTGGGTCTCAGAATATCGACTTCCTGTCCCGGTTTTTAAATTTTCTGTCCCGATTTTTTGATTAGTAACTGGAAACACCCCCCACCCCTGTAAATTGGTACTGGAAATGACTGATTCTTCAGGTAGCCGGGTACCCAGTTGGGGATTGGGTAGCCCGTCGAATACCCAACATGGTCCTAAAAAATGCAGGTACTAAATTAGGTTTTCAGACCTTCTCAGGAGTCCCAGTCATGGTGCACAGTTCCACCAACGGATGGGCGAACGTGGTTTGGAAGTTCGGAGTTCGGACCGAACTCGGTCTGTTCGGTCGACCGAACCAAACTTCCGAACCGACCTCGAATTTCAAACCAAACCGAACCGAATTTCTGAACTCTGTTCTGTTCGCCCATCCCTAGTGGCAACACATTAAAAAAATGGTTTTGAATAGCCCAACTCGGTTCGGAATTCGACCGAACTCAGTCTGTTCGGTCGACCGAACCGAACTCGAATTTCAAACCGAACCGAACCAAATTTCCGAACTTGAATTTCAAACTGAACCGAATTTCCGAACTCTGTTCTGTTCGCCCATCCCTAGTTCCACCATGCTGGGCACTAGGTAAACACAGAACAAAAAACCGAAGGCATTGCAATCTGCTTTTTCTAGCTAGTGAAGAACAACTGATGAATGAGCTGGGGCAGTGGTATAGCCAGGCTGATGTCCCAATTATGGGCCACCTTACTGGCAAAGGGGTGGGGTCTTCAGAGTGAGGGGGGGCAGGGCTTACCCATGAAGGGAGCACTCCCTCTCCCCCTCCTGGAGTGGCAGTAACCCTGCCAGGAACAAAGTTTTAAAAGTGGGGACGGGTGGGACCAGCACGCCACCCCAGCCTACTCTGAAAACTTCTTTCTTGGAAAGCAAACAATGCTGCTAGGAAATGTTCAGAGTGGGTGGGGGTGGTGCGCTGGCTCCGCTCTCTCTTCCCTCTGAACATGTCCTAGCGGTGCTCATAGCACTTGCAAAGAGCCCCATCAGAGTCCAGGTCTCGGCTCAGATGAGCCCCCTTGATCCAGGGTACCTATGCCCCTGAGCTGAGGAGTCATCCCTAAGCAATGCAAACATTGCTTAATAACTTCAGAATGCTTTTGAGAATTGCAGAAACTCCTTTTCATGTTGGGTCTGCAGGGAAGCACAGCAGGGGTAAACCATGCATCACTAAGATCGCTTGTTCTCTCTCTCTCACCAATTCTGCACCCTCATCCTCATGGCATCCTGTGGAAATGGGTAATTAGGGCTTGTTATCCCTGTGTTACAGTAAGGGAGGCTGCATAGCTAAGTGACTTGCCCAAGAGCACAGAGCAAATCAATGCTGGAGCATGCTCAGGACCCAGATTTTCTTAAAACAGGGCTGGGAAACCTTTTCTTTACCAGGGGTGACTACGAAAATTAGTCCAAGGGCCACACGGACGTTGGGGGCGGGGGTACAATCTGTGTGATGATGAATCTATCCCCTCTCCTTGTGTGCAGGCCCTCCTCTCTGCCCCCTTACCCCGAGCTCAGTCTTTCAGTGCTTGGGGGCAGAAGTGCACCCAGAAGCCAAATCCAAGAATCGGAAAGGGGTCAAATCAACTTTTGACACCCTCCCACCCCCCCCGGGCCTGAGGTTCCCCCACCCCACCCCCTGCTTTAAAATGTGTGTTTGCATGCGCACGAGACAGCAGGCTGATTCCTTTGAACCTGAGCAGGTTGACGTTCTCAGAAGCAGGGCGAGGACATGCAAGGAATTGGCAGAGGTGGGGCGCGCAAGGTTGCAGGAGGAGTGTTTACATGCATTTGATCTTGTAAAAGCCTGAATGGGCCTGATGCTTTTTGATCAGTTACCTCATTGATCCTTAATTCTGCATGTACCAGAGGAAACGGAATTTTAACTAGATTTTAATTACCTGTGTTTGCTTTTTTTTGGCAGGAGAAACCTGCCGCCGAGAGAGCCGTGCGTGAGTTTTGTTTAGGTAACTGGTGCTGAATGCTGCATCTTTAACAGCCTTGCGAATTGAGAGGGTGGGAGCGAGGCTGCCTTAATTGTTTTATCATTCTAGCTGTTGTGGTTGCTGTTGAACTGATGGGAAATCAAGACTATTCTTATTGCCCATGGAGCATACGGCGTACATCTCGAAACACAGAGCGGGTATATTAAAAGCATCTGGTCGGGCTGGATTCTACCCTCGCTTATACTTGGGAAACACAAATGACTTTGAGTCTGTTTGCATGGGAGGAACTGCCAGAAACGTGGTCCCTTCAGAGGTCCATTAAGGGGGCGGGGGGGGAGACAGCAACCAGGGATTGGTCAGAGGGAAGGTCTTAGGTTGACTACATCCCCCCCCTTCCCCCAACACCCCCTCAGGGGAGAGGTGCTGTGGGAGCTGGGCTCTGCAGTGCTCCCGGCTGGGGCCTGTCACTTTCAAAGGCTAGCTGGCATGTTCGAGCAGAGCCCGTTGGGTCCCGTTCAGGCATCAATGGCACCCAAATGGGGCGGGGTCAATTCAAGCACCCCCGATTGATCCGGGGGGAGAGGCTGGTTGCAGCTCTACCTCGCTGCTATTAAAGACTCTCCTTTCACTACAATGTCAGGGGCAGGGTCTGTGCGCTTGATGCAGAATGATCGGGGTTCTATTGCGCTGCTGCCGTGAACGCCAGTGTGTGAATCACACCGACAAGGATAACTTCCTAGGCAGCCACTGATTTTGCGTCTGTTATTATTAGTGTCAGCAACGTGTCCGGCGTTGAGCAATCATGATTACAAAGGCCCCGACCCCAAGGGGCTTACAGTCTAGAATAGACGTGGGAGAGAACGGGGAAGCTGAGAGCACGTAAATAATCCGCAGACACACAATTAACCCATGAAATGTCTCCTCCGTCAAAGTGTACAAAGCACACTACGCAACTGTCGGAGAGGCAAAGAACCACTGTACTCACAGAGCCGGCGTTTCTGCCAACTGGGCCCTAATTTGATTTTGCTCCTGGGGAGAAGTTCGAGTTCTTGCGGCCTGCTGGCTCTTTAGTAGCCCTATTCTGTTCTAATCAGAGGCATCAAATACAGCCAGACTTCCAAATTCAGCTCTCTCCTACTTGAAGGCTCTCTCCAGGAGAGCTAGCGATAATAGCACACTCTGCCACTGCTCACCACCTCCTTTCAGGTGAGGGGTGCACAATTTGTTCTCGTTATTAGTAATTAAAATATAAAAACGGGTGACAAACGTAACACAAATGGGACGAAAATGAACAAAAAACCCATCTGTTTTTGTTATAAAAATAACAGTGGCCATTTTGCACACGTGCAGACTGGCTGCCCTTTTCCAAAATGGCGCCGCTGACGGCATTGCTGGCGCATGCACAGAATGGTCCAGAAGCCATTTGGCGCATTCACAGTGTTTTTTACATTTATTTTAAAATTATTTTTAATTTAAAAAGTTTAAAAATGAAAAATGCTCCAAAATGAAGGTGGTTTTGAAAACAAAAACAATGGATGTGCACAGATGACTGCACACCCCTACTTTGAGGAGCCACAATTCCATCTGCTTTCGCTAACTTAATCTCCATGAGTCTGTTCCTAACTCTGCTACCAGCTCACACAGATCAAGTCATTTCAACTCAAACAGCAGTGACTGCGCTCACCCAACTTTGAAAACGATTGTGGCCACTATGGAGGAGGAAATGTAATGCAAAGGAATGTTATTCTTACATCAGATCCAAAATAGCCTGTCCGATAACATAGCCCCCCGAAAGCGGCACACAGCAGCATCGGTCTGTGCTGCTGAAGAAAGGGATTTTCAAAGTGGTATTTTGAAGCCCCTGGTTTCCATTTAATGTCAATGGAAATTAGGAGCTTAAATGCCATTTTTGCATTTTAAAAGAACCCTTTAAGAGTCGATAGCTTCAGTCTTCTGATTTTAGATACTTCACAGGATAAAGAGAACCTTAGAGGTTTTCCATCAGACCCAGGTCGATGCCTATTCAGAGCAGGTTGAATTATTTTGCATGAAAAAAATTCCCGTTGGAAAAGAGTGAATAAAAATATGGAAGATCTCCATGTAAAAATGTCATTGGCCAAGGAATGTTTCAATTTTTTACCCCAATAAGCAGAATCGAGGACAGAAAAATGTCATTTAGAGTTGACATTCTGAAGTCAAGCAACATTTACTGGTTCAAAACAATGATTCACAACAAAAAAGATGCCATTTCAAAATATCAGACTGTTTTTGTTTGGATTGAAGATGTCAACATTTTTCATTTCCAATTAGAAAGTTCTTTGTGTCTGATTCTGATTCTTCTTGGTGTTTTTGTTGTTGGTTTTTCAGTTTCTTGAAAAAGAATTTTGGGTTTCCATTAGATTCAGAGCAGAAACTCATTTCCAATTCCCTGCTGGATGAAAATCCCCACCCCCCTTTTTTTGAAACAGCTCTGCTGATTGGCAGGAAGCCAAACGAGAAGGCACCTCACGGTGTGTTGGCTGCACACCAAAGGGCTGTTGCTGTACGGAATCTTCTGCTGAAGGGACCTAACGATGGGAGACTTTCTATTGACTTCAGTAGGCATTGGACTGCCCTGTTAAAGCATCCTGCAGCCCTGGCTAAGGGGAAGGCCTCCTGAAACCAACAAGAGCCGTGTATCTCTGGAAGGTTTGCAGGGCTGTACACGGACATTGGAATGCAAAGACTTCACTCAATCCACACAGCCGAGACAAGGTGGGAGGGGAGACAAAAGTTCCAGTGCATTTGCGTTTAAATAAGAAACTAAAATATTTTTATGAGTCATTCATTCTATTCCCCATGTAACTATGCGTGTTTGCATGCAAATAACTTTAATGACATAAACGGTTACAAAGTAAGTCTCTTACCATATGAACTCGGTAGAGAATGCTAATTCCCAGAGTCATGAATGGCTTAGAGAAATCAATCACCTTCTCCCGCTCGGCTGTAATCGTCAGCCCAGCCACCGCCAAGTCGGCTTTCTAAAAATAAACGAAAGGAGAGAAGATGAGTCAGTTTGCACCCCCAGGCAGGGCTCATAACAGGAAGGGCTGCACAGAAACGTGACGTCGGCAGAAGCATCACTTCCCAGAGGATTCCCCCATAAAAATCAGCTCAACCAAACCTTTGGCCGAGGAGGGCCCTTCCACTTGGGGAGAGGCTAGCATTCCCACTTGTCCGGGTTTGATCCCGAGTGGCAGGGTTTTCAAGGATTAATCATCTCCAGGCTCAGGGTGAAGCCAACCATTCTCAGGGTCGCTCAGCTAGCACCTTATCCTGCTTTGGTTGCAGCGAGAGAAGAGCCTATTGTCCTAGGAGCCCAAGTATTTGCCCCCCCCGTGCTGCTGCAGCCAGCTGGCCCCATGCTATCCAGCTTGCACCTGTTTTCTGCTCCTATCTTTCTTATTAGCCAAACGAAAATGTTCCATTCAACTTGCATACATTGACATGAGCGAATATAGGCAGAATGATGCAAATTAGTACCACCCGAGTTTCTTCTTCTTCAGGAGAGGGGGCAACCCCTGGATTCACTCCAGAAGTGCCTGCGCAAGGCCTAACCCTACTGGACTGGTCTTCAGTGTCGGCTGGGCCTTGTGCAAGCTCGTTGCCACTGTGTAGTATGTATGTCGGCTGCTGCCCAGGCGCAGGATCTGGCAGGCTGCTAGCCTGCCCACCAGTCTTAAGCCATGCGGAGAGAATGAAGCTCACCCGTTCCCTTCCCTCCTGCTGCTCCGGAGCACACTGCTTTCAGAACGCTTGCCTCCTCCTTAAGAACACATCTGCCCTTCTCTTTCCCCCTCCCTCCCTGCCGCTGCCTCCCTGCCCACCTCATTTCAGGCTGCTTGTGTACTGCTGAGAGAGTGCGCCCGGGCTGCTAGTGCCACAAAATGTCCTGGCTGAATGCCCTCTCGCTGAATGCTGTCACCATGCATTTTTGCACAAGCAGGGATAGGGATTTAAAGCTGTCCCAGACTGGCTCCCCCAAACTGTGGTGTGGTAGGTGTATGGGGCATCCCACCAGCTGAAGCTAAGGGGAGCGGCAGCATCCTCCCACCCCCCTTTATTTCTATACCCCCAAGGACCAGTGGATGGGAATGACAGCACCCCCTCCTCCTGGCCACAAGGGGCAGGCGTTACGGAGCTTCTCTGCTCTTCACGTGTATTGATTTGCAACCCAGACACCGTTAGAGTTCCCCTTGCAGGGGGCATTGTGAAAATAAATCATGAATGTTTGCAAAGTGCCTCGAGATTTATTTTTATTCTATTTAAAAAAAAATAAAAAAAAATTATCTCCCGCCCATCCTGCTGCCACAGGTAGCTCTGGGCAGATTACAGTCAATAATAGCAATAATAAACAATAAAAACAACTCTTAAAACAATAAAAACAGGGAGGAATTTTAAAAATATCCCTAACCTCCCCCCACCCTAACCCATTCCCCCCACCCTCCCCACTGAAAGCCAGGCGTAACAGCCACATTTCACAACAGCGTCAAAAAGAGGGGAAATCCGGGGCCAAACAGGCCTCCACCGGCAGGGAGTTCCACAGCCCCGGAGCAGCCACCGAGAAGGCCCTCCCCATCATGGTCCCCTGGCAGACTCGGGGGACCTCAAGGAGAGCGCCCCCTGATGATCGCAGGGGCCGATCCAGGACCCGGGGAGTGAGGCGGTCCCACAAATAGGTTGGGCCAAGATCCTTGGGGTAGAAGCACCAAGTAAAACGTCACAAGGCAGGACAGCTCCTGGGAGGGAGCAACATCTGAGCAGAAGCTCATCAATCAGTGGGGCAGAAGCTACTGTGGCCTCAGCCCTGGAGCAGCTCCAAGCCGTTCTGCACCGTGAGGTGGAGGATCCTTCCTCTGTCCCTGCACAGAGAGCAGCACCAGCCTTAGGATTTACAGGGCCCTGGGCGAAGATCAAATGCAGGGACTCTGGTGGCCCCCACTCATTAACCTCTGTGGGACCCTAGAGGTGGTCGTGTTTGGGGCCCAGCTGGAAGAGAGTGAAGCCTAGTGAAAATGGGGGCCACTCTGGGGTCCCTATATAGAGAGAAAAGAATGAGGCTCAGGGTCGTCACCCCAGATTGCTTTGTGATAAGACCAGCCCTGACAGTGAGCATGCTGGGATAGTAGTCGTCTGCTGCTGCCTGGTAATGGATTTGGCCCAATATGAACAGGAAGCGTTTGCATGGAATGAACAATAAGTATTATGTATCGATCGGGCAGTTTGGCCATGGTCGGAAACACAAGAGGTACATGAGGCCTGAACAAATTCAGTTCAGCTAACGTGAAGCATAGGCCCCAGGCTGGCACAAATCAACCAGGCCCATGAGAATAAAGTTGTAAACAACTAGCACTCTAGCAGAAAAATGTATCTCCAAGGCCACAATAACAACCCCAGACAGCCACTCTCTCTGGGAAAACAAAGAGGGTTTGAAAGAAAGGGAGGCAGTTTCAGCAACTCCCTAAAACTCCCTAAAAGCCAAAATAGCTTTGGTGACTATGCTCCAAGTGATAGAATAATGAATAGTCAGCTTAATCACTGCACCCGGCAGAGGGGACCCTGCAACATGTATCCCTAATAAATAAAGCTATAAAAGGAAACATCCAGGCCATTCTCTCTCGTCACTGGCGCGTGCGGTTACTAGCATTGCCGTGAGCCTGTGTGGGCCTCTGGCCCTTAACATCGCTCTCAACGATCTGGAGACACCTGCTGGGCCCCCGCCTCTTCTCCTCTGAACCAGCCTGCGTCTCGGACCGTGGCCTCTGACACGTAAGATATCTTGGGGGTTTGTAACTGGTAATAGTGCCAGGTCCAGATGTTAAGTGTCTATCCAATAAAACTGAGTTGTACCCACAAACTTTGGCTTATTAATTATTGGCAGCCTTAAATCCCGTTTGGGGTAAACTGAGGCACAGCAACCTCGTTTATTTCCTAACGTAAGAATACCCAGAGTTTCACCCTTTGCGTACAAACATTTCCCGGCAGCACTGCGAACCGCTAGCTTAGGAAAGCCAGATGGTGAAATGGGATGGGTGATCTTGAGGAATGGTGCACTGGAACTCTACCAGAGCTAGAAATGTGACAAAGGCATTGCTGGGATGGGCTTCTATGGGTCAGATTAGATGACTAGAATGGTCCCTTTTGGTGTGAAAATGGATTCAATCAGCGATAAACAATCATGTGAAAATGGCCAGGCCAGTTTCAGGGGCTAAGCTGTACGAAATGCAAAAAAAACCAACCCCTAAATCTGATGAGTCATGATCAAGGTTTCCAGCCAGGTTTTGGCATCTTAGCCCAGACCTCCAACACTTGCATGAAAGGAGCAGTTCCAAGCAGCTAGCAGAACTAGTAGACTGCTGCTCTCCTCTATATGGACTGGCCAATAAAAGGGGAGATGACATCCTCTTTTTAAAAAGAGTGTTCTATGAATAAGCACGGTCAACTATACAAAGCAAAGTGGATTTAAAAAAATAATAATAAAAAAAATCCTTCCAGTTTTAATAATCGTGTAACACAGATAAGGGATTTTAATTTCAAATATGATTTTCATTATTATAGCTTCCCTTTAATGGCTTTAATTGCTTTTTTTAATAAAACATGAGGACGGCTCCATTCCGTCTTCCGGATCCTTTCATGTTATTTTGCAAGGTAGGGAAGAGGAAGCGACGCTGTTCTTTGCAAGCGGTTTGTGAATAAAACAACCTGCCCTTTGCATCCCTAGGTTCATGTGGCAGCTAACGCAATATCGAAACTGGGAGACCTAATCAATATGTGGTTTATCTCCCAGGATCTGTGCCCTACTTGCAAATACAGGGTGAGATAGCAAATTCCCGTCTCCGGCCCCACTCTCTAGGCTGCCCGAACTTGCTGCTGTTGCAGGATTTTTATTTTATTTTTTTAAAAAGAATAACTGGATTAATCATCTTCTGGCAGAGGCTCTGGAAACCCTCACCCATTTAGAGCCGCTTGGCTAAAAGGCTGTGAAATGCAGGCAGAACTGCAAACGCAAAAACAAAGTGCTGGCTTATTGGAACTCCACGATATTACCCGGGGGGAGTGCAGGGAGAGTCTAGCAGAACAACGGAAAGCTACCCATGAGTAAACAGGGCGAATGGTTCAAGGAGACAGTGATATTTTACTTTCCAGAAGTGGAGGCGTAGGCTGCTTTCGCACCTGCGCGAACGGGTCATTAGAAGGTCAGGAGAGGGGCCACAAATACCAATCAGAAACATCTTTGTTCAGGTGTGAATGATCTGGACCGAGCTGGAGCTTGGTCAATCGCCTTTGTAAACATGCGTAAAAGCTTCAATCACCCGCCTGGGGCCTACACACCTGATCAAAACGCGCCTGATTTGTATGCACGTCCCCTCTGATGCGTTCATGCAGGTGTGAAAGCAGCCTTAATGGACCAGCCCGGGTCAGATTTTGCAGCTTTTTAGATGCAGCTACAGAGGAGATTAGGAATGAAGCCTGCTTCTTGGAGTCTCACTTTTCTCACCAAGAATCAGGGGTTTTGGCTTGTTCTTGCTAACGAGAACAAGACGAGAATTGTCCCGATTCTCGCTGACAAAAACGAGTACCTCACCCTCCCCTGCACTTTAAAAAAAACAAACCACAACCGTTTACTCACCTGGCTGTCTCTCGCCAAGTCTGGGGCTGCTCTGGGACTCCTCTCCGCTTCTCAGTGGGGGCAGGTGAGGAGGCAAGTTTGCTGAGGAGGTGGCTCCCTCAAAGTAAACCCCCCCCCCCCACACACACACACACTGCGAATGTGCAAAATGGCTGTCAGGGTTACTTGCACAGCCCATTCCCAACATGGCGTTGACGCAAAAGGTCTGCACACGTGCAGAATGGTCGCCGTTGCCATTTTGTGCATGCGTTTTTAAAAAACTTTCTCAAGATTCTCGAGAGATCTCAAAATGTTACCGAGATCTTGTCGCGATCTCGCTAACTTTTCTCGATGCTTGTGAGAATTGGGAACGATTCTCGATTCAGTCCTGGAGGAGACCTGTGAAGTTCCAGCTGGAATTAGTCACGAGCCAAGGGAATCTTATTCTTTGCGCCCTTGTCTCCCCTCCCTTGTCACTCCTAGATTGTAAGCTTCTTGGGACAGGGATCTGTTTCTAATTAATGATTCTCCAGTGCCACCAACATTGCTGGCACTATTTAAATTCTTAATAAAATATTTAAATAAATTATCATTATTATTATTATTATTATTAATAATAATCCTTCCTTCCTTCCTACTTTTAAAGACACTTATCACCAGTCTTCCAGGGTATCCAATGCTGCATTAACTGATGCTATATGAACACTGCCAGCATGTAAAGATTAGAATGACTGATTTACAAGTAGGGCCCGCCTTGCAGGGTAACCCAGGGCAACCGGCTCTTTCTGAGTGTCCCAGAGCGGCCCCTGTTTTTGGCAGGGTGTGGAGGCCCCGTTCCTTCCAATGGGACCTCAAACACAACCATCTCTAGGACACCATGGAGGGGGCTTCCCCAAGCGGGAGGAGACATGGGGGGGCCATCAGCAGCCCCAGATTTTACCTTTGCCCTGGGCCCCGCAAATGTTAAGGTTGGCCCCGTTTACAGACCATGAAATGGAAGAACTTCAGTCCTCATGGAAGTCTTGGACATAGACTCAACACAGGCCCAAGAGGCCACATACGTGGTGCTAAGTGGAACAGAACTAGGAGAGATCAGGTCACAGGAAGAGTCCGGTTTTTCTAAGCACTTCCACTTAGCTGTGCGCGACAGGTGCACATTGATATGGACGGGGTCTGCAGTCACGTGCGCTGGCTGTGTGTAAGGTATCGGGGTGTAGGCAGACTCAGGAACAGGGATCAGGAAGGGTGCGCAGAGTGGGACTCGGGGCAGAAAGAGCATGGAGATTCAGAATAAGGATCAAGTGGGGTAGGAACAGGAAGTGGCCAGATTGCCTCCCCTCCCACCCCAACCGGATCGGCTGGAGACCTAGAGGAGGAGGAGTGTGGCTATGGTATAGCAGCAGAGAGCCTAGAAAGAACAAAGCCTGCGCTAGCTGACTACAGTGGCACTCTGGGCCAAGCCACTACTCCTGGAACTCCAGGGACAAGGGATCAAGAAGCCTGACTCCTCCCGTGCAGGGGCACAACCAGCTTGGAATAGGCTCTGGTGCAGAAGACAGAATAGTCCCACCTTATGGACCAGCCCCCAGACTCCTGGGCCCCCCACCTGATGCAGCTGCATCGCCTGCCCATGTATCAGGAGCCATTTCTTCATGAATGCTGAGTCAAAGATAGACAGGAGTTTGCTGTAGGTTAAGGAGCTCACTCAGCCTCTAACTATATAAGAAAGAGCCCGGAGATCATTGTGGTTAGGTTAAAACAGAGGTAAAGCCACCTCTTTGATAGAGGATCCCCAAGTGAGAGGAAACTAAGTCAGGCTGGCCCTGCCAAAGAGCAAGGCGACCTCTACAATCCTGGAGACTTTGTTCCAAGGTTGCCCGGCCGCACTGTCACTGATATCCTACTTACTATGCTGTATGTTGAGAAGGCTTATAAGAATTTTTAAGAGACGGTTCGCCTGAGAGGCTGCAGATAGCAGAAAACTATTATTTTTAAATATCTAGCTTCAGCTATGGACAAAGACAAACATGTAGCAACTGAGATCCTGTAAAAACAGCCCATCTCGAGTGTCCTTTATTCTAAATTTAGGCTCCAAGCACATAAGCCAAAGAGGTTTTATTCTCCTGGTCAGGCATAGTTTTTGTGCAGGATCAAAAGCTTTGTCTAAAAACACTAGCAAAAGGCCAGCCCCACAGCTGGTGTTAGTCACCACAGCGCCATGAAAATCAATGGGGCCACGGCTGAAGATTTGGCTAAATGAGTCTAGTGTAAGGTGTGTAATTGACTAGGGACCGACAACGAGATTGAAAACTTCAGCACAGAAGGAATCCAGCCTTATCTCTGATCTTGACATGAGGCAGATCAGGGCTTCTTGCTTTAGTTTTTATTACCTTTTCACTGAGTGCTGTGGTAACTAACACGCATGTAAGACTCCAGATTGCTTTCCAAAGGCTCCTGAGGTTGGAGAGCCTTCTGGGAAGAGATGCGTCACTGGATGTTTGTGAAAATGCAGCATGGACTGCTTCTGTGTAGGCCATGGGGATGACACCCTGTTAGATGGGCTGGTCAATGAGTCCTTTGGGTGGCTGGCTCTGAAAGATCACTGGGAAATAGGTACAGGATTAACATTCGAAAGAAAGAAAGAAAGAAAGAAAGAAAGAAAGAAAGAAAGAAAGAAAGAAAGGCTTGATCATATGTTGGGCAACGACAGCAAATCTCTAAAGAATACGAGCCAGATTTTCTGATTCATTCTGACCCTTTGCAGCCCTGATATGACCAGTTGAGAACTCCTCTGACCTAGGAGAGCTCCCCGGTAATGCAGCATACTGAACTCTGGGTTTGCCATTGGAGCGATCAAAGAGCTCAGCACTCTTCAGCTATCTCCAGCTGGCATGGGTGAATGCCAAGGTGTGGGCTGCCCCCCTCGGTTTGGACTGCTGCTCCGTCACTGGGTTAGACCAAAACTCAGGCTGCTGCATGTAACCTGCTGTGTAGAGTGGAAGCTCGGAGAACTTTAGCGCTTTTATTTCAGTTGAGCTTGATCCAAGGCACTTTCTCTTAATGCCGAGAAGCCTTGCAAGGCAAGAGCTGGATTCCGACTGTATTAAACTTTGATCTGTGAGCCACGCTCACACATTCACATGCCATGGCTGAGTATCCTCTGTTTCACGCTTGTGACTTTTGCTTGAAAATAGTCAGGAGAGAAGCTTCTTCGTGACTCATTGAGGCCATCCTATCCAAGCAACAATGGACGCTCAGCAAAAATGCTCTACACCCGCTCCCCACTTCAGTGGTAGCCGAAGTTAGGATTTAAACTTTCTAATGCTATGGTTTACGGGGACGTGCATCTTCTCTGCAGTTGCCCTCCAGTTGAGCTCCAAGCTTTGGTGCTCCTTCCTCCTCTCCCAAGCGCTGGGCATTGCTGACTCATCCGCTGTGTGCTGGGTTCTGGCTGGATAGATTCACATTTTGAAAGAAGAGGGAAAATGTAAATAAAGACAACGTGCATCATCATAGCATCGTGGCTGCTACCAGATGCTTCTATGGTGGAAGTTTGCTTAAATGAGGACAAAACGCTCACCGCATCTGAGGATATCCTGGCAGGCGGGAGTCTGAAATGAAAAGACAGACCTGTCTCGTCTAAGACTGTCATTAAGTGGGGATGCTGTCTGTGTTTTTCAGCGCGTGTGCTCAGAACATGCTCTCGCTGCAGCTGTGAATGTCATTAACTGGGGAAGCTGAGATTAGATTCAGAGGACGTGGAACAATTAAACATCCTTAGAACTTAAATGAGAGAACTTTCCATCCTGGAGGATGAGGCTGTCTCCTCTGTTGCTGCTGCCTTTGCAGATGCTGCTGTGGTTCATTTCTGACACTAATGGTGATGAATGGTGCATGATGTCAGTTCAAGATGACAGGATGCAACTTGGCAAGAGAGGGCCCCATAAGCAAGACTCCCACAGCACTTAGTAATGGCTGGAAGATGATCCCTGTCTAGCCCATCAGTTGCTCGTACCCTTCCTGCCAAGCTGGTGGAACAAAACTGTTAAAAACCCTACAGACTCAATGGCTTGGGGGGAGATTATTGCATGTGAATGGAGCGCTGGGGAAAGGTGCCAGAAGGCCTGGAAATGGAGGGTGTAATTTTCAAAATGAGCATGTGACATAGGCCATGTTCACACGTACAAAACTAAACAGATTTATCAAGGCCAAAGCAATGATTCAGGTTTTCGTAACTCATGTGGGTATCATTCACATGACACTTCTAAGCTGATTTGGTACCACTTCCATCTGTCCCCGGGGCCATGTCATGAAAGTGCACAGGGTGACACCTATCCTTTCATGCCAAGCATTTTGGGATGGATTCCATGGAGTTCTCGGCAGGAGAAACATTTTGCGCTGCAGGCTGGAAATGATTTGCAGAAAGGATTCACATTACAAGGTATTTTGGTTGAGCTAGCGAAGGAGAATATTCTGGAGTACATACTTCATCTCCTATTCCAGAATACCATCACTTGATGTGTGAACGGTATGGCGGTACAAGCGAGCTAAGGGCTTATTAAACCGATTTAGCTGTATGGGTGAAGGAGCCCTTGCAACAGGGGGAGGTACCTCAGGCCCAAGGGCTAAATGAAGTCCATGGCTAGTTTTGATGTGGCTGCTTTCTAGTTCCTACATCTGCCCCCTGGATCCAGTTCCTACCCGCAACCCCAGGCACTGAAAGACTGAGCTCAGGGCAAGGAAGCAGAGATGAGGGTGTGAGCACAAGGATAAAAGACAGATCCATGGCACAGATCCACAATCTGGACCCCCCTCTCCATAAGAAACCCCGCTCCCAACTCCTATGCAGCCTCTCGGAACTTATACTAATTTTGGAAGTGGCCCCTAGGATGGAAAAGGTTATCCACCCCTGCTTTAGAAGCACAGCACTTATGCCTGGTTTGGAGGGTCCCACTGTGAACACCTCTGCCGATCCACAGAAAAGGGACCGGGTGTGCAACGGCAGGCAGGACTCCTCCTTTAGGCCTGAAACAAGAATGGTATCGATTTTCTCAAGAATTGAGAAACTCTGAGATTGAGAGATCTCAGGACAATCTTGCAAAGGGTTTCAAGAATCTTGTGAGATTCTCGAAATATCCAAAAATGCACTGCGCATGCACAAAATGGCCACCGTGGCCGTTCCGCGCACGCGCTGCCCTTTTCCAAGATGGTGCAGACTTCATCAGTGCCATTTTGGAAAAGGGCAGCTGGTTTGCACGTGTAAAACTGGCTGCCCTTTTCCAAAATGGCACCAACGCAGCCACCTTGGTAAAGGGCCGCACATGCATGCCACAGCCGTGGTGGCCATTTTGCGCATGCAAAGAGTTTAATTATTATTTTTTTTCAAAAATCTTGCAAGACTAGCCGTGAAAACGGCTGAGTCTCACGAGAGTCTCGATCGGGAAAATCTCATTGAGAGACCCATTGTTGACGAGATTTTCTCAATCTTCGATACCAAGTTTCCCAACGGGAGGTTGAAATGGGAGGTCTGTTTCCTGACCTATTCAGTCCCAAAGGGACGGTGTCATCTATGACAAAAACCACGAGGGCTCCCATCTAGTAGCAAACATAAAGCAACGACAAAACCAGCAGCTACTTGTAAGGACTTGGGCTTGAACCGGTGCCCTTAGAACCCTGGGTGGCTCTGCAGCTAAACTGGTTCCCACTGGGCAGGGCCCAGCATTGGCCACAAGACCTCTTCCAATGCCGGTCAAGCCATGCCCCTCCCCTTGGCCTCACTCCATGCCCCCAGCTTCCTGGTTGGCTGCCGTCCTGTATATAAGGCCAGCCAGTAGCTGAATGAAGGTGACGGATCATCAGTCGCTTCCTGGTTCCTGTTCCTCCTTCCTGAGTGTGTCTGGTCCTCTGCGTCTTCTCCTCGTTTCTCCATGCATTTTGGGCTGACTCTGCACGCTCCAAACCCAGTGTGTCCTTTGGTCCAGCTGGAAACTGGCCCTTCTGATCTTTCCTCTTGGAACCCGGTCCTTCTACCCCCTGCTGGTGAGCCTGGCCGCTTGAGGGCTGTGGGTCCGTGTACACTATGATGGGGGCTCAGCGTCTGCTATGGTTGGGGCCTGGTATGTGCATGACGCACCCACTATACGACTGCCAGGGGAGCCTCTTATTCAACTTCTGGGGAGCTCTTCCCACCCGGTGCCAGCTCTGCTCCGGTCTGTCCTGCTTCATCTCGACTTGTTCGGCCCAGTCTTACCTCATCACATCTGTCTTGATCTGCATCCGTCCAGGCTAGGGCTGAAACGTGATCGTGACATTTTCTTGATTCTCGTCAAGAATCGGGCTTCTCGACGAGAACTGAGATAAAAATGAGAATCGAGAAAATAAAAAATCTTGACATCATCACATCGAGATGTTCTCCTTGATCGGTTTTTTTTTTTTTTTTAAAACAACACCGTGCATGCACAGAATGGGCACTGGGGCTGTTCTGCGCATGCAGACAGAGCCCTTTTCTAAGATGGCATGGGCAGCATCAGCGCCATTTTGGGGAAATGCAGCTTCTCTGCGCATGTATAGAACAGCTGCCCTTTTCCAAAATGGCACTGATGCTGTCTGCACCATCTTGGAAAAGGGCCGTACATGCAAAAAACACCCGCGGTGGCCATTTTGCACATGGACAGTGATTTATTTTTTTTAGTGGGGTTCTTGCGAGATTCTCATGAGAATCAAATGGATTCTCGTTTCAGCCCTAGTCCAGCGGGTCCTGTCTCATTTGCTTTGTCTCATCCAGTCCTGCGTCTGCCTCGTCCGTCCCGCCTAGCCTCGCCTCTGCCTGTCCCCTTGGTCCATGCGCGGATCCCTGTTTGTGACTCTGGACCTGATCCTGCGCTGCCTCACTCGCACCGAGATCCTGGGCCTGATCCTGCACTGCCTCACTTGCACTGAGATCCTGGAACCGATCCTGCACTGCCTCACTCGGACCGAGAGCCTGGAACTGATCCTGCACTGCCTCACTCGCACCGAGATCCTGGGCCCGATCCTGCACTGCCTCACTCGCACTGAAATCCTGGAACTGATCCTGCACTGCCTCACTCGCATCGAGATCCTGGAACTGATCCTGCACTGCCTCACTCGCACCAAGATCCTGGGCCTGATCCTGCGCTGCCTCACTCGCATCGAGATCCTGGGCCTGATCCTGCGCTGCCTCACTCATACCGAGATCTTGGACCTGATCCTGCACTGCCTCTCTCGCACTGAGATCCTGGAACCGATCCTGCACTCCTTTACTTGTACCAAGATTCTGGATCTGATCCTGCACAACATACCTGGTACCAATCCTGCCACTAATCTTCATACCCCAGCTTATTGTCCCCGACACTACTATAAGAAATACAGTCTTTTACTGGACACACACAACAACGTGTTTGGAGTCAAAGACACTTTCTCCAGGGTAAACATTTCAGATAAAACACTCTCAGGAAACCTTTGACTACCTCTTGCATATAGACAGCGTGACACGTCAGTGGCTATTGCTCCACTCCAAGAAGTCTCATGGTTTTTGCCACCATTCTCCAAGATGTTTTAGAATGAAGAGGTGCATATTTTTGCTGGACGAAGTTTCATACTATTTGTAGACAGCATAGTAAGAAGATTCCCAAGAGCTTTCTTATCTGAAACATTACTACTCCTGAAGAAGAGTCCTCAACTCAAAACACCTTGGGACTGCTGGGTGATCTATTGTATGTTTAGTAAAAGATTGTATGTCTCACAGTAGCTGCTGGTTTTGTTGGTTTTAATGTGGACACACCTGTCTCATCGGGAACTGGCGTAAACCTCCCAGCACGTTTCCCACAGCATGCCAACAGTCATCGCGTGCCAACAGTCAGCCAGTCGCTGGAAAGCCAGGCTGGGTTCTATCAGACAAATGCAATGCAAAAAGTCTCCTTTGCATATCCAGTCTGCCCGACAACAGGGAGAATTTACATTCCGGTTTATTTAAGGGTTGAGGATAAGAGACTATGATACTTGAGAGAAGGCATACAATAATTTTGCACGCAATTTTT
The DNA here is from genome assembly GCA_003113815.1 of Sphenodon punctatus. Lineage (NCBI taxonomy): Eukaryota > Metazoa > Chordata > Lepidosauria > Sphenodontia > Sphenodontidae > Sphenodon > Sphenodon punctatus. The sequence goes on along the minus strand of QEPC01009472.1, from coordinate 9,113,620 downwards.
AAAATAGGAAACTGATTTTGGGAAAACAGGCAATGAGGAACCAATTTTTTTTAAGGTAGTTAAAACACAAGCAGACTGTGAAGAACTGCAACAGGATCTTACGAGATTGGGTGCCTGGGCATCTAAATGGCAGATGAGATTTAATGAGGACAAGTGCAAAGTGATGCACATAGGGAAAAATAACCCAAACTATGAGTACCCAATGCTGGGTATTAAGCTAGGAGTTACCTCTCAGGAAAAGGATCTGGGAGTGATTGTGGACAATACACTGAAATCCTCAGCCCAGTGTGCAGCAGCAGTCAAAAAAGCAAACAGAAAGTTAGGAGTTATTAACAAAGGAATAGAGAATAAAACAGAGGATGTCATAATGCCTCTATACAAATTAATGGTGCGACTGCACCTCAATATTGTGTGCAGTTCAAATTGACCCATTTCAAAAAAGACATAGCTGAACTAGAAAAGGTACAGAGAAGGGCAACAAGAATGATAAAGGGTATGGAACGGCTTCCATACAAAGAGAGGCTTGACAAGCTGGGTCTCTTCAGCTTAGAGAAGAGAAGAATGAGAGGGGACATGATAGAAATTTATAAAATATTGAGTAGTATGGAAAGAGTAGATAGGGAACAGTTATTTACCCTCTCAAATAGTACTAGAACTAGGGGACACTCCATGAAACTAGCTGCTGGTAGATTTAAAACAAATAAAAGGAAGTACTTTTTTACTCAATTCATAATTAACCTATGGAATTTGTTGCCAGAGGATGTTGTCAAGGCCAGTAGTACAGCTGGGTTTAAAAAAGGCCTGGATAAGTTCTTGGACAGTAGGTCCATTAATGGCTATTAACCAAGTCGCTTACGGGATGAACCTCTTACTGTCAGGAGCTGGGAGTGAACAACGGGGAATGGATTGCCCACGGTGACTGTTGGTTCTTCTCCCATGCGATCAAGAGTGGCCACTGTCGGAGAACAGGATGCTGGGCTTGATGGACCATTGGTCTGACTCAGTATGGCACTTCTTATGTCCTTCGTATGTTAAATGCCCTGTACCCACTTTCCATTCCTAATGTGGGCTAAGAAAATTGCTTCCCATGTGCATCAGTATGATCTCACTGTTTTCTTGAGCTTGTTGTATCATGCTTGGACTGTAAGCTCCAAGAAGGAGTAGCCATGCTGGTCTGTGTGTCTGCAGCATCCAGCACAATGATGTCTTGGTCGACAACTGTGACCTGTAGGTACTACAGCAACACGAACAAACAAATATTACATCTGAAGCTGAACCCTCAGTTGTGATGGACCAGCAGTGTGAACCAGAACAAGACACTTTACCCAGTTCTCTATCTTGTCCTAAGCTCCTACAGATAGTTCTTTATTCCGTTTCCAAGTAACACCACCTGGGCAACAGCCGCGGGCAGTCAGTCTAGTCTGCAACAGTCAGCTGTGGGTGAAAACACCCGTGATGGCAGAGTGCCACCGCCATGATTCCGACCAGAATGGCAACATGCTGCCATCACGGTCTGGACCCCGTCTGCTGGCACAGCAAACACGTTGGATCCAGGCCACTGGATGTGCATCGGCCCGGCCCTGCCCCTGCGCTGAGTCGGCCCTCCTCCCCATAGCGGGCAGCCACTCTGGACCAGACCGGGAATGGCGGGCTACCGCACGTGATAGCCCATTTCAGCCTGGTGGCTGGGCAGGCCGACGGCTAGTCTGGGCTGTGGTCCTCGTCATCTCCAGGATCACAGCCTGGGCTAGTCACCAAGACGCCCGGGAGAGATCCAGGGCAAACATCTGGACTGGCCCCAACAAGTGTGACGGTGGCCCCCAGGCCAAAGTGGACCACAATGGGCCTAAGCAGGCCACCAACGCATTTGTTAACACCCTGTTTTTCTCACAGAACTTGGATTTCCTGATTCATCTGGTTCTCTGGCCTGATGGTCCTGCCTTCATCGACCCTGGATCCAAACCTTCTGGATAATTCTGAAATCTCTGGCCGATCTCTCCCCTCAGTATTTTGTTTATTTATCTACTGCCTCTGAATTTATGGGGGCTGGCTGGGAACTGAGGTGCTGAAATTCACAAGGGATCACTTTCCTTGCGAGACTTGAAGCTTGTCTTTCTCCACCCACTTTGTGGAACCTGAGCTGCTTGCCAAGTCTAGCATGCCTTTGTTGTGCTTCTCTTCTGCTGCCTTTATGTCTCCCTCCCTCACACACCTACATTCCTCACCGCCTGCACCGCAGTTCTGCTCTCCTTCGACCCGCAAGCTTGATGATGAATGCAATTTAATAGCCGAGTTTGTTCACCTGCCATTTGCTCACCTGGCTGTCAGTCACTTCGTGCTCAGAATGCCAAGGGAACGGGTGATGTTCTGCTAGAGCCATCTGTCTAGGTCTGCCCACTTGCCCGAAAGCACTGAGGGGACTGTCAGTCTGGATGATTTCATTTATTGGTGAGCTCAGTTCTTTACATCTAAGCTGCTGCTGGGGTTTTACAGTAGCTATTTAGAGCTTCTTGCTGCTTCTGTCGTCATCAGAGGGAGCCGCCTTGGGCTCTAGAAGGGATATTGCTACGGTGATCTGAAGGCCAAATTAAGGTCATTCACAAAGGCCATTTCTTAGTATGGCTGCAAATTTTCTGTTTCTAGAAAGAGCCAGACAGACAGCCAGGGGAGCAGAAGTTCTCTATTCAACCACAGAGCAGGAAGAGATAGAATCCACTAAATCAGAACTTGCTTTACTTGAATTTCTGGATAAGTCAAATTAATTTGTTTCCCCCAGCCCCAGGTCTATGGGGACTCACTGCTTCTTATTCTGCATACGTAAAATTCTGAACCCTGATAACCAGAATTTCTGAGATGTTTAGATATACCCACCTAGCTAAAAACATCAGGGCCTTTAAGTGTATTAATGATTTTGTGACAGCCTGTGGTTAAAATACTGTAGTAAATACCCAGTCAGGGAAAGTCTTTATGTTGGGCAGGCTGGAGATGGGTGTTAGGGAACATCCCATCAGTTCCCTTCAGCTCTCTGGACATGCAGACTCACATTGACAAGCCAGGCAGAGCCATAAGCGTGAAATCCTGTCACTCTTGACTCAGAGTCTCAAGTGGGCAGTAAGGGAATGAGCACTAGGTTTCCTAGTCTCCCCGAGTCAGAACTAACAGGGTTACACACACACACACACACACACACACACACACACACACACAGAGAGAGAGAGAGAGAGAGAGAGAGAGAGAGAGAGCTCTGTCCGGCTGCTTGCTCTAACTCTCTGCTTTCGAAGGAGGGACGGGACTTACCAAAGCTCCCTGCTGGTGAAACTGACCAAGCAAAGCTCCTGGCTGCAAGGCAAACCTCTCAGCTGGTGAAACTGACCAGGTAAAGCTCCTTGCTGGTGAAACTGACCAGGTAAAGCTCCTTGCTGGTGAAACTGACCAGGTAAAGCTCAAGCAGGCAAAACTCTCCACTGGTGAAACTGACCAGGAAAAGCTCCCCACTGCAAGTCAAAGCTTCCCGCTTGTGAAAATGACCAGGCAGACCTCCGGCATGATGTATTTTCGACTGTTCTGTGGGACTGCTGAGGAGTTCCTCAGTTATATTCTGGGGAACAAACATCCACAAAGCCATGTTCACTCTGTGGGTTGCCTGAGACCAAATGTAACGCTTGCTCCTGTGTTGGGCAGCTGGAACAATGTGTAGAGACATCCAGTGACTGCAGCCTATTTAGGCTTGCTCCTTGAGAGGGCCCAGCAAGGGTGTTACTTGGGGGGCTGAAGTAGGGAACCAGCCAAACTGGTTTCATGTGGACCAAAAGCAAAAACCATCTTGAAACAGCAAGCCGGGCTGGATTCAAACTGGTTAATAAGCAGTGAAAGGGGCCATATCCTATTACTCCAGGAGCCCTCCAGTCTCACTCAGCCATGTTTCTCAAGGTCTCTGCTTGCAAGGTGCAGCCAATGGGGCCAACCCATTTTGGGGACTGCGGTGTGTGCACAAAGTGCGCGGACACCACGTGGACCTCACAGGCATGCACACGTGTGCGCCACGCACACAGGGGTTCTGTTAGGAGTGATGTACATCTGTGTGGAGCACGTGCTCAGGGCCTTCTGGGGTCAGGCCTTGAAACATCAGCCACACTGGCTCGGATTTTACCGCTGCTTTAAGGAGCGACGGATGCTAATTCTTTCGCCCAGTCTCTCCTCTGGGTTCTGTTCTGGCCAAGATTATGCCTGCAGAACTAACAGGCAGAAGTGGATCTGGGTGAGCCTCAGTTTTCTGAGTTCTGCAGAATGCAACGTAGGGTAATTAAAAGACATCTCACTTGGGGGGAAAAGTTTGCTGTTAAACCTTTTGTGTTCTGCTGGCAAACGTTTTGTTACACGGGCAAAACTGTTCACTTGGTAAAACACTTCCTGTTCTTCTTTAACAAGCAGCGCTCCCCTGCCTTCCCTTCCCTTCCCGCAACATTTCCTGCAAAACCATCTGCCAGAGAGGCCCTGCCCCCATCCGTACCGCATACCTGCACCATCAACCCTGCACTGGGGCAAACGAGAGCAGAAAGTCTGGGTCGTCACCTTCCAAGCTTTGAATGATCTTGCTCCTCCCCTGCCCCCCTACCCTCATTTCCTGCTATGTTCCCATCCAAGAGCTTTGCCCTTCTTCTGCCACCGCCCCTGCCTGCCCCAGTGTCTCCTGGTCCCCTAAACCATCTGTGCTCCCAGGCTGCCCACCCCCACCCCTGTAACTAAGCTAAGCATGGGCACCTGCAACTTCTCAGCTACATGGATGTCCCAGGTGCCCCTCCTTTCACCCATTCTCAATTGTAAGTCTCTTGGGGCAGGGGCTTGTCTCTATAACAGGGGTGGAGCCACATACCACAGTCATCCCTGAGACTCCCACACATGCCCCTTTGAAGCATCTCCCAGGCTGAGCCTCTCCTGCTCTGTGATTGGCTGGGGGAGCCGGTGCTCTTCGGACCTGGCCAGTGAGATTAACAGAAGCAACTGCAATTCAGCGGCTGAGACCCGGGTGCCACGATGACCATTAAAGGCAACCCAGAGTCTGGAGCCGCCCTCGAACTGCTAAAGAGCCACATGCAGCTCCCCCTCCCTGCTCTATAATCACAGCTGGTCAGTGCCAGGCATGTTGTTGGTGCTATATAATTAATGCATTCATGGTAATAATATTAGCACTTAGCAGGCAGAGGCTCCAGCCAGGATTGGGCACAGAACTAGGGGTGGGCAGAAGACAGCCCTACCAGTTTCATTGTAGTTTTCATTTACAAAAAACCCAGCCGATTACAACTAAGTAGGTGTCAGGGTGCTCAGCTAGTTTGCATGAAAACATGCTTGTACTGTTGCCCTCTGTCCTCCATCTTCCCACCCCTTCTCTGCTTGTTTCATGTCCCTGTTGTCTTTTGCCATGAACCTAGATCACAACCTTCGCATCAGGGACTTTTTCACGTACATCAGAAGCAGGAAGCCTGCTACAGAGTCAGTTGGGCCGTTAGATGACCAGGGGGTGAAGGAGGCGCTTAGGGAAGAAAAGGACATTGCAGAGAAGCTGAATGAGTTCTTTGCTTCGGTCTTCACTGCAGATGATGTTGGAGAGGTACCCACGCTGGAACCTTACTTTGTAGGTGATGAATTGGAAGAGCTGTCACAAAATCAACGTGACTCTGGAGGAGGTTCTACAGCAAACTGACAAACTAAATACTAACAAATCACTGGGACCAGATGGTATTCACCCCAGAGTTCTGAAGGAACTCAAATATGAAATTGCAGACCTACGGTTAGTAATTTGTAACCTGTCGCTAAAATCTGCCACTGTACCTGAGGTCTGGAGGGTGGCAAATGTAACCCCGATTTTTAAAAAGGGGGAAATGGGCAAAATGGTGGAAACTATCATTAATAACAGAATCGCTGAGCATGTTGATAGACATGGCTTAATGGGGAAGAGTCAACATGGATTTAGCAAAGGGAAGTCATGCCTCACTAATCTGTTGGAATTCTTTGAATAAGCATGTGAACAAGGGACACCCAGTAGATATAGTGTACCTGGATTTCCAGAAAGCATTTGATAAGGTCCCACATAAAAGACTCTTGAGGAAATTAAAAAGTCATGGGATAGGCGGTAGTGTCTTACTATGGACTGGTAACTGGTTAAAGGATAGGAAGCAAAGAGTAGGACTGAATGGTCAGTTTTCACAATGGAGAGATGTAAAAAGTAGTGTGCCCCAGGGATTTGTATTGGGACCGGTGCTGTTTAATGATTTATTAATGATTTGGAAAAGGGCGTTAAGACTTAAGAGTGAGGTGATCAAATTTGCAGATGTCACCAAGTTATTCAAGGTAGTTAAAACATGAGCAGACTGTGAAGAACTGCAACGGGATCTTATGAGACTGGGTGCCTGGGCATCTACGTGTCAGATGAGATTTAATGTGGACAAGTGCAAAGTGATGCACATAGGGAAAAATAATCCAAACTATGAGTACCCAATGCTGGGTACTAAGCTAGGAGTTACCACTCAGGAAAAGGATCTGGGGGTGGTTGTGGACAATACACTGAAATCCTCAGCGCAGTGCGCTGCAGCAGTCAAAAAAGCAAACAGAATGTTAGAAGTTATTCACAAATTGATAGAGAATAAAACTGAGGACGTCATAATGTCTCTATACAAATCAATAGGGATAGGACTTTCGGTTTCGGTTATTTGGTTTTGGAAATTCAAGTAATAAAACCAAGAGATCTGAGAATTGGGCCTTCTCAGCGCCCGATTATCAGATCTTGGATCTTCCCATTGAAGCCAACGGGAAATCCTCCCCATTGACTTCAATAGGAAGAGCCGCAACCTGTGGGGAAGCCACAGGCAGTGGCACCCACCCCACTCCTGACCTTGGAGGGTGGGGATGAATTACCCCTAACACCCCCACCCACTGGGGCCTGGCATTACACCGGGNAGAGAGAGAGAGAGAGAGAGAGAGAGAGAGAGAGCTCTGTCCGGCTGCTTGCTCTAACTCTCTGCTTTCGAAGGAGGGACGGGACTTACCAAAGCTCCCTGCTGGTGAAACTGACCAAGCAAAGCTCCTGGCTGCAAGGCAAACCTCTCAGCTGGTGAAACTGACCAGGTAAAGCTCCTTGCTGGTGAAACTGACCAGGTAAAGCTCCTTGCTGGTGAAACTGACCAGGTAAAGCTCAAGCAGGCAAAACTCTCCACTGGTGAAACTGACCAGGAAAAGCTCCCCACTGCAAGTCAAAGCTTCCCGCTTGTGAAAATGACCAGGCAGACCTCCGGCATGATGTATTTTCGACTGTTCTGTGGGACTGCTGAGGAGTTCCTCAGTTATATTCTGGGGAACAAACATCCACAAAGCCATGTTCACTCTGTGGGTTGCCTGAGACCAAATGTAACGCTTGCTCCTGTGTTGGGCAGCTGGAACAATGTGTAGAGACATCCAGTGACTGCAGCCTATTTAGGCTTGCTCCTTGAGAGGGCCCAGCAAGGGTGTTACTTGGGGGGCTGAAGTAGGGAACCAGCCAAACTGGTTTCATGTGGACCAAAAGCAAAAACCATCTTGAAACAGCAAGCCGGGCTGGATTCAAACTGGTTAATAAGCAGTGAAAGGGGCCACATCCTATTACTCCAGGAGCCCTCCAGTCTCACTCAGCCATGTTTCTCAAGGTCTCTGCTTGCAAGGTGCAGCCAATGGGGCCAACCCATTTTGGGGACTGCGGTGTGTGCACAAAGTGCGCGGACACCACGTGGACCTCACAGGCATGCACACGTGTGCGCCACGCACACAGGGGTTCTGTTAGGAGTGATGTACATCTGTGTGGAGCACGTGCTCAGGGCCTTCTGGGGTCAGGCCTTGAAACATCAGCCACACTGGCTCGGATTTTACCGCTGCTTTAAGGAGCGACGGATGCTAATTCTTTCGCCCAGTCTCTCCTCTGGGTTCTGTTCTGGCCAAGATTATGCCTGCAGAACTAACAGGCAGAAGTGGATCTGGGTGAGCCTCAGTTTACTGAGTTCTGCAGAATGCAACGTAGGGTAATTAAAAGACATCTCACTTGGGGGGAAAAGTTTGCTGTTAAACCTTTTGTGTTCTGCTGGCAAACGTTTTGTTACACGGGCAAAACTGTTCACTTGGTAAAACACTTCCTGTTCTTCTTTAACAAGCAGCGCTCCCCTGCCTTCCCTTCCCTTCCCGCAACATTTCCTGCAAAACCATCTGCCAGAGAGGCCCTGCCCCCATCCGTACCGCATACCTGCACCATCAACCCTGCACTGGGGCAAACGAGAGCAGAAAGTCTCGGTCGTCACCTTCCAAGCTTTGAATGATCTTGCTCCTCCCCTGCCCCTGTCTCTTATACACATCTAGATGTGTATAAGAGACAGACAAAGGCTTGAATAAGTTCTTGGAGAATAGGTCCGTTAATGGCTATTAACTAAGTAACTTACGGGATGAACTTCTTACTGTCGGGAGCTAGGAGTGAACAAAGGGGAATGGATTGCCCATTGTGACTGTTGGTTCTTCTCCTGGGCTTGATGGACCATTGGTCTGACTTGGTATGGCACTACTTATGTTCTTATGACTGTTGCTGTTTTCCATGCCTGCGCGCTGCCTAGCATAACAGGCCCAAGATCTCTGACTGAGGCCTAGTCGGTATACGCTAGAGTTATACAAACAATCAATAATGATAACGATGAATCAGAGGACATTTGTACCAACACTGCCGCTTAGGTTCCCGCTAATTAAGTTACAAGGCATTTGACAAAGCTACTCTCTTAGCCTCACTTCCTCCTTTATTAAGATGAGCGATGGGAGACAGGTAAATTGGAAGCGATTGGGAGCGGTTTCTTGCAAATCTCTCGAAAGCATCCCTGCTCTTCGGTGCTGGAACAGCAAGGGAGTTAATCGCTTAAGTCTCGGTGCAAGATTGATGCTCGACGCTGGGAAGAGATGCTGAGCACCGCCAGAGAAAGCGGCTAATACAGCTGCATCAGAAGAAAAGGGAAGCTGTCACATTGCCTTGAAAATACATTTATTGGCTCGTATCAGGCTTGTGAATGCATTCCAGTTTGAGGGAGAGAGAGAAGCGTTAGAGACGCAAAGCGAGAGACTGCATTGTAAAGGGGAAAAGTGAGACATAGTCTTTAAGCCTGTCCTCATTGTCCCTGATGTGAGATCTCAATCCCAGTACTTGAGTTTGTGAGTTTTACTCGCAAGTAACAAATTCAGCAGAGAGTCAAGTCTTCACCCAATGGGTAAGAATGACGGATGAAGCTACAACACTGCCTTGTTGGTTGGCTTAGGAATGGGGGCCATCTGGTAGAGGAGACGAGTTCCATCTCTATGACCCATTCTGGCCCTGGCCTCTGCTGAGGCTTGTTCTCAAAGGGGCCAGCCAGCACAGTGATTTTGGTCACATGGGCATTTGCCTATTAGAAACTTGACTGAGAATTCCAATGTTCATTTCCCATGAGCTGAACATCCATCCAATAGAAACAAGGTCTTGATGACATCGCTGACGAGAGTCGGGGTCCAAGCCAGCAGCCTAGAAGTGAATGGCAGTAATGCCCTTTCACCCTCTGCTAAACCAGCCGCTCCTTTTCCAACCCCCTAATTCGGTTTTGTGTCAGCAGAGAGATATTTGTTCTTGCATATTTGGGTCAACAGCCACTTGTGTTTATGCAGCCTCCTCCTCAATCGTATCTGAGGGTGGTTCACAATTAACGGTAATAGAATTATTGGCACTTAAGATTAATCCCTTATTGTTTAATTTAGAAGCAATAAAAATGAAATACCTTTTCTATACAGCATGCAGTTGCTATGGGGATTCACTATCATGGGGTGGGGGCAGGGTGTCATCAGATCAAATACTAGGGCAGGGGATTCACTGAAAGGACTGGGTAATTTTAGCTGTGCAAGCTATGTATAAAATGCTATTTCTGAGGGATCCAGGTTTCCGTGATGGCCACTGAAGCCACAAGCTGGCAAAACCAGTGCAGAAATGTAATGCTCTGCGTATATGCAATCCAATGAGTATTAGTCACAGGAGCAAATTTAAGCATGTGTGTAAACGTCTGCGGAATCTGGGCCTAATGTGGGTGCACAAATTGCAGAGGAAACTGTTGACAGGTGCATAATTCCTTCAGGAGAACAATGCAATGGGCTGAAAATTAGCCCCTCACAAACTAATAAGTAGTTTTCATCGAAAGCCGACATGTTTTGCAGTTCTATTTGCTTTGAGAAAGCGCAGCTTTTATTTAGAACCAGAAAACAACACACACACACACATAATTGACTGGGACTAATTCAACGAGAAGCTAAATCTCGGAGACCGTCCTAAATACTAATGAGAATCAACCCCCAGTGCTGCAATCAGCTCAGCGTCAGGTTTGCCAAGTTGCTCTTCCCATGCTGCTCCGAGAGCAGAGATCTTTATACCTCTCTGAAATATAGATGGGCACCCAAGCCACTCTCCACCCAGCTACACAGAGTAGCTTTCAGCTGGGCCTTGTCTTGGCCAACGTCTCAGTCGGGATTGAGGCTGCTAGGACTGGCCGACGAACTGTGCCAAGTCTTTTTTCCCCAGCAAAATTTAGAAAAAGATTATGTTTGAATAATAAAAAAAATCCTTAACTTTTCAGATTTCCATCAAACCTGTTATCATAACTTTTTGATTAAAGTCTAAATATTTAATTTGAAAATTAATGCAAAAATGTCCCATTTCACCAAGGAAGACTTGTGCCCAAAAATGCAACCAGAACCTCCTGTTCTATTTTAGGTCTTCTATCTGGCTTCCAATTGTCCAATCTCAGATACCTCCTGGTCTCGTCAATGGGTATTTTCACAGGGACAGCACCCATGCCTCTGCCCTGCCTCACGCCCCGTCCACTTAAAGGTGGCCCGACAGATGTGGAGGTAGGGCAGGTTGTCCCTGCTCTAGGGCTGCCCTGCCAGCAGTGCTCCAGAACATCCAGGAGCACTGCCAGTGGTGCAGGCAGCCCGAACCTGGAGGCGGGGCTGCCGTCTATCTGCTCAGTGGACGGCTGATGCAGCCCCGCTCTTGGCCGGGGGTTGCCCAGGGCAATGCCACAGAGTTGTGGGCAGCAGGCTAGAGCATCGGGTGATCCACCCACAACTCTATGGTGTGGGGGTTGGGGGGTACCACAAGGGTGAACCGTGAGCTGCAGCAGTCGCAGAGTTGTTTTAAAACCCGACCCAGGCTGGGGTGCAAGTGGATAGACGCGCGGGGTGCACCCCCAGACTTGCTCTGAGGATAAGCACCCCCACATCTGTGTGAAAACATCTTGCCCACACCTCTGTGGGTACAAAAGTATTTACAACAACCAAGGCCAGTCTTAGGGTTTGTGGGGCCCAGAGCAAAGATAAAATGAGGGGCCCCTGGTGGCCCCATCCCCTTCCTGATGGCCCCAAAGCTTGGGGGCACCCTCTAGAAGACCCTAGAGGTGGTTGTGTTTAGGGCCTCACTGGGAGAGAGTGAGGGCTCCACGTCCTGTCCTGGTAGAACCGTAGGCCACTGCAGGGACCCAGAAGAGTTGGACCCAGAGCGATCGCCATGTCGTAAGGCCAGCCCTGATAATAATCCCGGCACTGGGTAACCTGGAAATGCACCACCGTCAACCAATTTACATATTGATGAGATTCTCAGTCCAACCAGGATGCACGAATGAATGAATGAATGAATGAATGAATAGAATTTGTCTTCCTTTCCATTTCCCATGGATCTCAATTTACGTCTAAATACAGATTCGTTGTCAGGATGGAGAGTCTCTGGGTGTCTTTAGACATAACATCAACAGGTGTCTGAATGTGTGTTTTGACCTTGATACGAACACTGGTTTGACCCTGTGTTCACCCTGTGGCGCTGCTTAGACACACAGCCCAACTTGGGGCAAATTGGTATTTTGCTCGCCACCCAATCTCAGCCCACAAGTGCCGCCGCCTTGTTCTCTGTGTTGTACCTGCTAACACGCCCCGCAATATCATTAGACACAATGTTGGCCACGTGTTCAGCCAGAACACGCAAATTACCCTTGTGATGCAATGGTGTTCACATCGCGTGTTCAACGGGGGGCCAAATTGGTGTGGGGATTGTTATGGTGCTTACACACAACGGCCAAACTCATGCTTAGGGGTTTTGACATCCATCTTTGTTATGTCTAAAGACGCCCTCTGTCTGTGGAATAGCTCTACCTCTGTCTGTGGAATAGCTCTACCTCTGTCTGTGGAATAGCTCTACCAGCAGTTTCCTTCTCCGTTTTTTAAGATTCAGCCTCTCTCAGTTTTCTCCAGCACTATCCTTAGGCGGCATTTAGATGTACGTTTAAATCGCACAGCCGCGGCGGCGGCAGCGTGCGATTTAAAGCACCGCGCACTTCCGGGTTGGTCTGAATGCGGAGAGTGCGCACATTTCAGCCTAACCCGACCTGTAGGAGTGCGGTTTGAAAAGCTGCTCGGAGCCCTTAGAGAGCAGCAACAAACCCTCCTGGGCTAGAACTAACTGTCGTCTTTAAATAATTTGTTTCTGTGCAGGAGCTAGGTTAAAACACCGATCTCCATAACAATCCACAGCTACCATTTTAGAGATATCAAGGTCAGTAGTCTAAAAAAAGAAAAGAAAAAATCTGCTTGTTTCTTCCCTTTGTTTGAAGAGATCACACGTTCCTTTGTGTATGTTGCTTCTTCCCTCCTTAAAGAACTGTTGCAAAGCTCTGCACCCGTGTGTGCATATAAGCTGTTTATCCATATAAAAATCTATGCCAACAGCCCACAGCATTTGCAAACAATCAATCTCTGAACAAACAGAGGATCAGACACTCAGCTCCTGTTTCTTAAAGGGAGCCTCTTCTGATTTGCAGGTTGTGGCTCAAAGTCTGCATCCCACTCCTCATGGAGAATCCCACCATGACAAGCCAGTCCACAAAAAGCATTTTGAACTCTGCTCGTGTATCACTCCTTTCATGAGAGGACAGTAAAGCGTTTCACTCGCTTACTGAAACTTCATGATGCTCGGGGCGATACTATTATTCCATTTTCCCGGTGTGGGACCTGAGAATGGAGAGACGCAGCTTGCTAACCCAGAACGAGTCAGTGAGAAATCCAGAAGCAGAACCCAAGAGTCTTGGCTCCTCTGTGCTCCCACTGCTAGGGGTGTTAACAAACGAGATGTTAGCCCACACCATGTGGGTGTGCACCTGTCTGTTTGCTCGGGGTTCGCCCCCACCTATGCTGGGGGTCTTGGAGAATGTGAAGCCCTCTGTGCAGGTGAATGTGGGATAACGTGCACCCGTGTGCCCAAACCCCAACGATTAGCTTGTGCGCAATGCCTCTGCGCTACAGGTCCGCCAGCACCATAGAGTCACGGGTGGAAATCCCAGACTGTCTCAGGAGCGATCGCTTCCTTGCCCCTCTCTTTGCTCTCACTGGTGCTGCCAGTGTGGGCTGCCTGTAAGCACATGAAAGACATGCAGGGGGCTGCCCGTTTATTAGACCGGAGATGCTAAACTTGTGAGTGGGGGCTGAATGGACCAAACCTGGACTGCAGCATCTCGTTAGTTAGATCACATTCCCTGCAAGAGGCAGAGAGAGAACCCAAAAGTCCTGCAGTCACACTGAACAAATAAAACCCAAATCGCTGTTATCTTGGGGGTCCCTCCTATATAAGAGAGATCCAGGGCTTAATTTGGGGGTGGGGGGGGAGGCGTGCTAGGGCTCAGCTCTGGCAATGAAATTCAGAGTGGTGGGGGTTGGGTGGCTGAGCCTCGAGAAACATTCCCAGTAGACGTGCGCACCCCAAAATGTGAGACACCAGGAAAGAGTGATAGTAGCCATTTCAGGGTTGGAAACAAAACCCAGAAAAACCATGGATGGTTCATTTGGCCTTCGTTAGTGACTTTCCTGCCCAACCCCCCTGAGCTGGTCATATAGATTCAATCCCAAGAACTCCTCTTTTATATTCAGCTGTAGAGACGAAGCAGGCTAGTCCAGTGGTTGGGTTGCTGCTGGAGACTGGAGTTCATTTCCCTGCTCTGACAAGCTCTGAGCCAGGGAGGCTTCTGGGGCAGGGGGTGTGCGCCTTCTGGGGCAGGCTTGGACCCCAGCAATTCATATTTTTTGCAAATTAAGCCCTGGAGAGATCGTGACTGTGTATTTACTTAGCATTGATCCAGGTTGACAATAACTAGTAGCTTGACTCACCCGAGCAATCAGTTCCCCAACCATCCCTGTCCAGGTGCCATTAGCCTCGGGGACACCGTATACGCCATCACCAACGAGCTGGATCTTGTAGTTGAAGTGCAGGATCTCCGCCAGCTCCCTCAGCATGTCCACGCAGAAGCCCTCGTAGCGGTCGTTCCCTACCAGTTCTTGGTGGTTCCCCTTGAGCATCAGGTAAGGGTTTTCCTGCATCAAAACTAGGCAGCTGTCATTCCCATCTTAGCCACAGGATCTCACCAGCACTGGATTGAGCATGAGTCAGAAAGCAAGGGTAATGCAGTAGAGAGGAGGCTCTGGCAAAGGCCAAGGTCCAGGATCTCAGTCCTGCTCTTTCCCCTCTGGCCTGTTTGGGAAGCAAAGGGTTCAAAGAGCCAAGCTGACTGACCCCATTACAGCCATTTCTGGGTCATCTTCTCTTGGCTTCTGGGGAGGTGACTTTCCAGTAACCTGACCAATCTATCTTGACTTGGGGTGGGGTGGGGGCATGTCTGGGGTGTGGCCGGGCTGCTTGTACCCCAGCAACACTGAGCTGGCTAGATGGTTGATAACATGAGTTTATAGCCAGAATATCATAGAACAGGAGTGGGGAACCTTTTCCCTTCCTGCCGCCATTTTGAAAATTGGTACAAGCTCTGAGGGCCACAAAAGAAGTTGCAGGTGGGTACTTAAGGGGAGTGCTGAGGAGGAGGAGGGTCCAGATCACGAATTGGTCCCCTATCCTTGTGTGCATGCCCACATCTCTGCTTATCCCTGAACTCAGTCTTTCAGTGCTTGGGGTTAGGAACTGAATCCAGGGGCCTGATCTAGGAACTGGAAAGGGGCCAAATAAAAATTAGCCGCAAGCTGCATTTGACCCCCTCCCCCACCGCCCTGCCTGAGGTTCCTCACCCCTGTCCTCAAACATTGCTGAACTTGCTCTAACTTGTGCTGGGGTCAGATTGTCCCCTAGTTGCCCCCAGTATTGGAAGGGCTCCAGGAAAGGGAAGGTAGTGCCATGCCACCTTGCATCTTGTGCTGAACATAACTTGGCTGGGACTACGGGAAGTGCGCGTCAATGGGTTTCTTGGAGATGCTGCAGGGCAGTGAGCCAAGAATGAATTGGCGCAGCGACGGCACTGAAGGAGCTCCAGATAGCCCCCAGCTGTGGTGGGAGGGGATCAGGGCAGTGAGTTTGGGAAGTAAGGACAGTGGTATATGAACACCAGCTCTCCTAAGTTATTAGAACTGGATCCATCTTCATGACTCTTAAGTGATTCTTTATGGAGCAAAGGGACAAGTCTCCCTCCCTAGCCACCAGCTGTATCAAAAACACGACCACCGTTCTAAGAGGAATTTAAAACTACAACTTATCCCCATCACAGCCCTCTCCCCAGCTGCATCTGAACTCATCAAATATCATTTCCATATGAAACATCAACTTGAGTTTAATTACACTGTCATAAATTGTCCTCAGTGCTGTAATTAGAGATTTGATCATCTGTTCTTTATGAAATCAACGTGTCACGCTGTGTGCGGCGGGGTAGGGTGGAATAATATCCTTGGCTGATGGAGGACTCCCCCGCACGAGGTGGCTAAAAGGGAGATAACGCCCCTGCCCAATCACTTACCAGGATAGTGGTGATGACAAGGGTGGTGTTGAAGAGACTGTCCGAGGTGTTGGTGGAGAAGATTCTGTTGTCCATGTCGAGCCCATCGGTAACATGCCAGTGCCCAATCTGTAGGGAGAAACAGCAGAATAATGAAACAGACAGTGCAAATTACTGTGGGCTCCTACTGTGGGCGTCTGTGACTGACAACAATTGGGCTAGCCCTGTAAAAGGTGTTTATTAATGCTTCATTACCTTTACAGTACACCCCACCAACATTGCGACAGGCAGGCAGATGAATTTGCTGGTATGCAGCCTGCATGCACCCCAGTAGCACAGAGATCCAACCGTTGCCAAGAGCTCTCTATCTCCCTGGGCTTCTGGAGACTGGTCTTTAACCACAATCCTGGAGCTGATTCTCAGCCGTCCACAATAGGTTGCTGTTGCAGCTAGCACCTCTCAGGGACACCTGGAAAACCAGCCTCCTGAACTGTGTACATCAGGGATAGGGGAGCTTTTCCCTCCTGGGGGCCACTTTGAAAATTAGTACAAGCTCTGAGGGCTACGCTGAAGCTGGGACTGGGGGTGCTTAAAGGATGCACTCGGGGAAAAAGAGAGTCCAGATCATGGGGCTGTGCCATAGATCTGTCCCCTATCCTTGTGTGAATATCCTCATCTCTGCTCTCTTACCCTGAACTCAGTTTTTAAACATAAGAACATAAATAGTTTCATACTGAGTCAGACCCATGGTCCATCGAGCCCAGCATCCTGTCTCTGACAGTGGCCAGCTAAGGTAGCTCAAGAGAAGTACAAGTCCAGGTCATGGAGGTGCGTGACTCATCTCCTGCTAACCACTCCCAACTACCAGTAACCAGGGTTTAAGCCCTGACTAGTACGCATTTATGGCTCTAGCCTCTAGGAATTTATCTAGTTTCTGTATGAAACTAGTTATGGTGCTGGCTTTCACCACCTCCTCTGGCAACAAGTTACACAACTGTATCGTCTGCTGAGTGGAAAAGTACTTCCCTTTGTTTTAAATCTGCTGCCATTTAACTTGTGAATGTCCCCTTGTTCTTTTCTTGTGAGAAAGGGCAAACAGCAATACCCTATTCCACAATTCCACACCACTCACGATTTTATCAACTTCCATCATATTCCCCCTTAATGGTCTCTTCTCCAGGCTAACAGCCCTAACCTACTGAGCCTCTCCTCATATGGAAGTCGATCCAACACTTCTATCATCCTTGTTGCCCTTCTTAGAACTTATTCCAATTCTATTATATTCTCCCTGAGATTGGGGGACCGGAACTGCGCACAATATTCAAGGTGGGAGGTCATACCAAAGATTATATATTTTCCCTTTTATTTTCTATTCTTTTGGCAATAATGCTTAGCATTCAGCTTGCCTTTTTGACTGCTGTCACACACTGAGCTGATGCCTCCAAGGAACTTTCCACAATGACTTCAAGATCCTTCTGCGTGGTTACACCCAGATCAGAATTATTATTATTATTATTATTATTATAAACATGTATATAGTGCCAGTCGTGTGATCTGGTGCTTTACAGAATATAGAAATAGACACGGCCCCTGCCTGTAGAATCTAGCATTGTGTATGTAACGTGAGGATTATTTTTCCCTATATGCATCACCTTGCACTTATCAGCATTAAATTTCATTTGGCATTTTATTGCCCATTCACCTAGTCCTATGAGATCCCTCTGTAGTTTCTTACAATCTGCCTGGATCTTAACTATCTTGAATAATTTGGTGTCACCTGCAAATTTAGCCACCTTACTCTTTTTCCAGATCATTAATGAATATTTTAAATAATACTGGTCCCAGTACTGACCTCGAGGCACCCCACTGTTCACCTTTCTGCAATTTAAAAAATGACAATTTATTCCCACCCTTTGTTTTCTATCTTTTAACCAGCTACCAAGACATGACAGAACTCTTCCTCTTATCCCATGACTACTTAGTTTGTTCAGAAATCGCTGGTGAGGGACTTTGTCAAAAACCTTTTGAAAATCCAAATATACTATAACAACAACTGGATCACCCCTATCCATGTTCTTATTAACAATCTCATCAAATTCTAATAGGGTTAGGTGAAGCATGATTTACCTTTGCTAAAAGTCATGTTGGTTTTTATCCATCCAATCATGCTTGTTAATATGCCTTGTAATTCTGTTTTTATTAATGGTCTCCACCAGTTTGCCTGGTACCGCTGTCAGCCTGTACTTTCCAGGATCACCTGTGGAGCCCTTCTTAAAAACCGGGGGTACATTTGCTAATCTCCAATGCTCTGGCACAAAGGTGGATTTTAGTGAAAAGTTTCATATATTACTGTTAGTAGTTCAGCAATTTCAAATCTAAGTTCTTCCGGTACTCTTGAATGAATACCATCAGGCCTGGGTGACTTGCTACTGTTTAAATGATCAATATGCAATCAAACCTCTTTTGGCATGACGCTAATTTCAGATAATTCCTCAGATTT
The DNA here is from genome assembly GCA_003113815.1 of Sphenodon punctatus. NCBI lineage: Eukaryota > Metazoa > Chordata > Lepidosauria > Sphenodontia > Sphenodontidae > Sphenodon > Sphenodon punctatus. Next base: position 9,095,293 of record QEPC01009472.1, on the reverse strand, counting down.
CTCACCAACAAAAAATAGTTCTGGTGTGGGTATTACCCCAATATCCTCTGCAGTAAAAACGGATGCAAAGAACTGATTAAGTTTCTCAGCAATGGCCTTGTCATCTTTGAGCGCCCCCTTTGTTCCCTGATCATCTAGCGGACTAACTGCCTCTCTCGTGCTGGAAAAAATGTTTGCAATTGGATTTGGTATCCTTAGCAAGTTGTTCCTCAAATTCCCCCTTGGCCTGTCTTATCATGGTTGTGTACTTTCTCTGCCATTCCTATTTAACCTCATTTAGAATAATTTCCCATTTTTTGAAGGACAATTTTTTTTGGCCTTTTGTGTGCTTGAGGGGTAGGAACTGGATCCAGGAACTGGAAAGGGGTCACATCAAAACCTTCGCATTCTGCTCCTGCACCTGTGCTTCCCCACCTCCGGTCTACATCATCTTCCCAGTGCTACTCAGTGCTCCTTATTCTACCAAGTTCACCGTCCAAGGGCGCTACGTTGCCAAGAACCATTCATGCCTGCAAATCCAAGGCAAAACAAATATCAGCCCACATCCCAGTGAATACACTCTCAGGACTGAGAGAATGTTAGGAGGCATGGAGGGGTAGTGGCCGGAAAACAAGAATGGAACACAGGGTCATTGAATCCGGCTCTGTCAATAACCATGCAACCTTGGGCAAGGGATTCCATCTCTCCGTCTGCCCATCTGAAGGGAACCACAATAATATTACACTGGCTTTTCAAGTGTGTCACAAGGCTTAATTATTGTAAAGCTATGGAGGTGCTTGGATGGAACGACCTGCAAAGCTGAAAGCATCGACGCTGTATATTGGCCTGATTGGCCAACAATCAAGCCCCAGCAGCCTGGTGCAGACACTAATGCATCTAACCCGACCGCATCGTTTCACCTTAATAATGTGCTCTGGAGCTAAGGAATGCTCGCAGCAGCACTGCACAGGAACTAATCACTCTGATCCCCCCACTCTCAGTGCCCGCTGGAGATTAATTAACCCCCAAACTACAGCACTTAGGCTAATCAACCCCAACAATTCTACATGGAATCTAATCCACCCTATCCAAGCTTTCCCCATATTGTATTAAAACTAATTTACCCTGTCCAATGCCATAGAACGGAGACATAAATCCTACCTGACACTATGGCATGGAGACTAATTCTCCCCACGTGCAGGAGTAACGTGACTCCATCTCAAGTGCAACGGGAAAGGCACTGGGATTCAGCTGTTCTATGCTCGCCTGGACACAGATGCTTCCTTCTCCAGCTGCGGAACTTCTCGGCGGCCCCAACCTGTTGCATGTTGCGGGACTTACGCTGGAGTAAATTGCCATGATGTTGCTGAAGCTAGCAATCATACCGTGCAGCTGCCCCAGCAGATAGGCAGTGACCCCCCCTAACGCTTAGGACCCTTCAAAGAGGAACTCTCTGCAGCCACCGCGCTGAAGCTAATCAGTTCCTCCTCGATACTCTAGTCCTGACACGTGGAGACTCTCCGACGCAGATTACCCCTTGCTGCGCCGCAATTTGTCAGGGCAGCAGAAGTAAATGGATTTCTCTTCTCAAAAATGTAATCTAACAATGTTAGCAGCAGGTTATGGGAGGGGAATGGGTAATGTGGATTATAGGCCAGATTCTCAGTTGGTGCCAATCGGCAGAGCAGCAGGCAGTGAGTGGAGTGACACCAATTTATACCAGCCGTGGATCTGGCTCCAGTTCAGCTGTTGCGTTAGCAACACTGTTCTTATCATGATGTCACGATAAGGGACACGTTGCTTACCTCACACGCCCGATCCGTGGAATAATAACAAGGCTGCTATAGGAACGAAGGAACGAGTGTCTCTGGGAGTCTGGCAGCATACAGGTTCTATCCTTTCTCGGACGTTGGTTCAAAACCAGATCAGGATTATTGAGCGACCTCGTAATGTCGCCATTCGATAGCCGGCCTGAATTTCTTGTTTTCATGTCCCCATTGCCCCCCGTTCAAGTCTTGCCTTAGCCAAAAACTCACTGGGGGACGTTGGGCCAGGCAGAATATTTTCTCAGTCTCAGCTACCTCGCCAGGTTGTTGTGAGGATTAAAAGTTGTATTAAACTGTTCTATGTAAAGTGCTCTGAGAGCCATGGTTGTGTGTGTGTGTGTGTGTGGGGGGGGGCTATATACAAAATATGTATTATTATTATTATTATTATTATTATTATTTTCAATTTCTATCCTACTCTATTCTTGAGGGCTCAGGGCAGCTATCATAATAAAAAACATAAAATACAAGATCAAACCCATAAAATATTTATAGCGCCCCCCTGCGGGATTGACCCTTGCCTGTTAAGTGCCTGGCCAAATAAATAGGTCTTGTGCTGTCTCCAGAAGATGCTTAGACCAATCTCCAGGGGAAGGGAGTTTCAGGATTGTGGAGCAGCCGCAGAGTGCCTGAGACAAAGAGACCTGAGCCAACGGCGGACTTGCAAGGGGACGTTCTCGGCTGATCTTCGATGCCATGGAGGGACATAAGGAGGAAGACGGCCCTTTTGATATACAATTTCTCTCTGTCTCCTAGGTTGGAGTGGCAGAGCATCAACGGGGCAGCAGAGGGACGACCGGTATAATCCCCCCAGGTGCTCTGCAGATAGCACAGGGAAAGTGCAGCCTCCGGGCTTGTCAGTCAAGCACCTTTCACAACATTAACATTGCTCTAATAAAAGCCCTTCGTGAAGCACTTGTCGTGCGAGTGCTTCATGCACATTAACTCATCAAGTCTCGCAGCCCCCCTGCGAGGCGGGGAAGGGTTATTATTATCCTCATCTGGCAAATGGGGAGATTGATGCTCCTTCGGAAGGGTGATGAGACCGACAGGGGGGTCGCCCTGTGCACGGGCAAGGAGGAAAACACAGGAGTCCCAACACCCGGGCTTTGCCCCCATGTGTTTGGAAACTTGTGCTGGTGCTACTCAGAATCCATCTGGTTATCCTGGCTCAGCCCCTTCATACAAATGCACTTATACTACTTGAAATTCCACTTCAGTTTAACACGGTAATCAGCTTAAGTGCAATTTAAACTGGTTCGAGTGTGTCTATAATAGACATTTTGCTCTGGTGTAACTGGATTGAATTTAAGTTACATTAGTATAAAGTTTTCTAATAGAGACACGGCGTTGATCTCTCGCTGTGACCACTGGGCCATGCTTCCTCCTGCTTTGACAGCTTCTCGGAGAGAGCAATTATCACTGATGAAGTGACAAATGACTTTTTTCAGATCTCATAACCAGCGATTAGTGACAAACTACCTTAAATTTTAACAACGCTCTTTGTTCTTAGATTCCTCCTTTTCCTGCCGGCACACTGACACTAATTGACTGCCTTCTCCTCCGACAGGATGGGACTGATGATTTGACCCCTTTTGTAATATAGCGAGGAGGCTAAATGCATCAATATGCCAAGCCTATTCCACCTCATGCTGCTTTTGCTCTGACTTGAAGCTGACCCTTTGATGCTACGGTAATGGCACTAATTCACTCCCACAATCCTCAGTGTTTCTGAAGTTGAGCATAACAGGAAAGATCTCTCTCAAATGATGGCACCAAAGAAACTCTAATAACGCCCCTTTATGTTAAGAACCTTCCTGAGAATCTATTTAAATAACCCTAAAAACAGTAAAGCTTTGTAGCCCAAACTGGAGGATCTTAGCAATTAAGGCACTGAACAGGGACCTGGGAGATTTGAATACAATTCTCTGCTCCGCCACAGATTCCGTGTGTGACCTTTGGCAAGTTGCTTATATTCTAATCCTGTAAACATGTCTACCTTGTTTGCACAATGGAGTTAGCTCTGACAACCTCCCTGTCAGGCACCACATGGAATCAGGACAGACTGGCAACAGGATCAGAAGCAGCAGGCAGGAGTTCCAGGAGGGCCAGGTGAACGTCAGAACCGAGGAACAATCCAGGAATGTGGTCGGGGTCAAGCAGAGGGTCAGGCTGAAGAATCAGTCCAAGCAGGAAGATCAAACAGGGGCTGGAATGGGAGCTGGTGGCAGGATACATGGGAATTAGGAGACCTAAATGTTGCTCTGCCTGCCTTCTCTTCCTGTCATGTGCCTCTTGTATTTGGTAGGCGTAACCAGCAGCCAATCAGAACCTTGTGGGTGGTGGGACCTCCAGCTTTCCAGGCAATGGAACCGAGCCTATGGGGCTGGACCGAGAGCCAGAACCTAGCCGTAATGGTAGCAGTGTTGAGTCAGCCACCCGCTCTGGGGCTCCAAGGGCGCTAGTTCAAATCCGGGTCCCGATAGTCCAGAAGAAAGAAACAGCTGTGGCGGCTTCTTCTTCCCATGGTGGTTTGTTGTAGCTGTGAGTCATGGCAAGGGGTGGGACACTGAGGAGGGGGAGTTGGTGGGTAGAGCATAGTGGGGAAGAGCGGCTGCACGTTTATTAGGCTAGTCACACTAGACTTGTGTGTGGGGACTGCATGGACGGACGCGCAACAACTACATGCAGGGGGCTGCCCGTTTATTAGGCTCTACATGCTGAGTGGGGGCTGCATGGGTCAAACAGGCCATTGTCTCATTTGTTAACACCCTAAATGTCCGCAGGAGAATATTTAAAAACACAATCTTGGAAGCCCAGATTAAATGTATTTCACAAGAAAAGAAAAAAAGGTAGCAAAAGGACCCGACATCTCCTGGTGTGGCTAAACGGTGAGGTGAAAGAGGGAATTCGAAGAGTGACTTGCTAAAGATGCAAAAACTAATCATAAAAACTTTTTCGAGTATGTCAGAAGCAAGAGGCCTTCTGGAAAGCCAGTTGGGCCATAATAGTAACAAATCACCAGAGCCAGATAGTATTCCGTTTCACCCAAGAGTTCTGAAGGAACTCAAATATGAAATTTCAGACCGACTATTGGTAATTTGTAATCTATCACTAAAATCTGACACTGTGGGTGAAAACAGACATGACGCTAACCACCCTTGGTGGTTATTTATGCATGTTTCAGGGCTGCATAGGGAACCAATACAGCCCTGCAACATGCATAAATAAACACCAAGGGTGGTTAAAGGGTGGTTAGAGTCATGTCTGTTTCCACCCTATACCTGAGGATTGGAGGGTAGCGAATGTAATGACAATATTTAAAAAGGGCTACAGAGGCAATCCTGGAAGGGACCAGTAATCCTGATGTCGATGCAGGACAAACTGGTGGAAATGATTGCTAAGAACAGAGTTACTAGGCATATTGATAAACAGGACATAATGGGGAAGAGACAACATGGATTTTGCAAAGGAAAGTTGTACCTCACCGATCTATTAGAATTTTTTGAGGGTGTAGATAAGCATATGGATAAGGGAGCTGGTCGATATAGTGTATTTGGATTTTCAAAAAGTGTTTGATAAGGTCCCTCATGAAAGACTCTTGAGGAAATTAAATAGTCATAGGCTAGAAGGAAGCGTCCTTTTGTAGATCGGTAACTGGTTAAAGGATAAGAAACAATGGATAGAACTAAATGGTCAGTTTTCACAATGGAAAGTAACTAGTGGAGTGCCCCAGGCAACTGTACTGGGACCAGGATTGTTCAATATACTCATTAATGATATGGAAAAGGTTGTAAAGAGTGAGGTGATCAAATTTGGAGATGACACAAAGTTATTCAAGTCAGTTAAAACCCAAGTGGACTGTGAGAAACTGCAGGAGAATCTTGCGAAATTGGGTGACTACGCAACTAAATTATGATTATTATTAACAAATCTTTCACCCCGCCCCTCCAGCTCCCGGCAGCTCAGGGCAGCTTACAACATAAAATAAATAAAACACAGAAAACTAAAAACAACACAATTAAAACACATTAAAATAGAAAGCACTAAACAGTCAATCCTACCCCTCCCTAGCCCACTCCCCCCACCCTACACCCCATCTCCCTCACCAAATGCCTGGCGGAAGAGCCAGGTCTTATTCATACGCTGGAAGGGAGGTCTGGGGGTCATTCAGGCCTCCGCCGGGAGGGAATTCCACAGCCTAGGTGTGGCCACCGAAAACGCCCTCTCCATAGTAGTCCCCCGGGTCACATGGGCGACCTCGAGAAGGGCGCTTCTGGCAGACTGCAGGGGCCACTCCAGAGAACAGGGAGTGAGGTGATCCCACAGGTAAGTCGGGCCAAGACCATGTAGGGCTTTATAGGTCAACACCAACAACTTGAATCAGTCCCAGAAGACTACTGGCAGCAAGTGCAGAGCCCGGAGCACTGGTGTAATGTGCTCACGGCGGGCCAACCCCATAAGGAGACAGGTCGCTACATTCTGCATTAGCTGCAGTCTCCAAACAGTCACCATTGGTAGCCCCACATAGAGCACGTTAGAATAGTCCAATCTCGACGTAATGAAAGCATGGAGGGTAGTGGCCAGGTCACTGTCTGAAATATACGGTCCAAGCTGACTTACCAGACGTAATTGGAGAAACGCACACCTCACCACCGCTCCCACCTAGATATCCATGTGGAGCTGCGGGTCGAGGAGCACGCCCAGTCTGCAAACCTGGGGAACCAGCGGAGGGGTGAATCTTGTCGACGACAGGGGCCGCCACATCCACCGCCTTACCCACCATCATCACCTCCGTATTATCAGATTTCAGCTTCAGTTGGCTTGCCCTCATCCAGTCCCCCACAGCCACCAAACACCGGGTAAGCACCGAGACTGCCGGGTCTGGGTCGGAAGAAAAGGAGAAGTAGGGTTGCCGTCTCACGATCTCACCGAGTGACTGCATATACAGATTAAACAGGAGAGGGGATAGAATGGAACCTTGCGGGACAACATTTGTGAGGTCTCGAGGAGTTGAAGAACAATCCCCGAGCACTACATGTTGAGTTCTTCCAGCCACGAAAGAGCAGAACCATTCAAGAACGATCCCGTCCACCCTGGCCCCGCAAGCGAGTCACCAACATCTCATGGTTAACGGTATCACAAGCAGCCGACAGATCTAACAGAATTAGCAGGGTCGAATGACCTTGATCTAATGTACAGCAGAGGTCATCGACCAAAGCCACAAGTGCAGTCTCAGTGCCATAACCCGGACGAAAGCCAGACTGTGAGGGATCCAGATAACCGGTCCAGTCTAGATGCCCCTGCAGCTGCTGGGAACCCTCTCAATAACCCGAGCTGCTCTGTGAGCAGGAGGGGGCAGGTTAGAAAAACAGCAAATAAATAAATAACCTTCCCTAAAAAGGGAAGGTTAGAAACCGGCCGATAACTGGCGAGGGAGTCAATGTCAATTGATGGTTTTTTGAGCATAGGCCACACCACAGCTTCTTAGAGGTAGCCCGGCACTCTGCCCTCTCGAAAGGAAACACTTACAACCCCCGCCAGCAGCAGCCCCAATGTCTCCCAGCTGTCCTTAACCAGACAGGACGGGCATGGATCATGTTCCCAAAAATTGGCCCTAACTGCCCCAGGAACATCCCCCGCCTCCGTGGGCAACACCCACTGAAATTGATCCCACAAAACTGGACAAGGTGGGGCTTCCACAACCTCTGGTTCACCCATTGTAATAAACGCGGCATCAAAGTTGTGGTGAATCCGAGCAATTTTATCCGCAAAACAATCAACAAACATGTCACAGCGGGTACTAGATGACTCCAGTTCCAGGTGGAGGGAGGGTGGACCCACCAGCCCTCTCACCAACTGGAAAAGCTCCCCTGGATGAGATTTAGTGGAGGCTATACAGGCAGCAAAAACTCCCTTTTTTTGCTGCCCTTACAGTTACAGCATAGGCACGTAAACTGGCCCTATGTCGCAATCTGTCGGCTTCAGCACGCAAATGGCACCACTGTTGCTCCAACCACCGATCCGCATGCTTCAGCACTCTCAGGCCCTCCGTGAACCACAGAGGTCCAAGGAGCTGTTGCCAGGGAAGCGGACGCCTCGGAGCCATCCCATCAATGGCCTCTGTCAGCAAGGTCTTCCATGAAACCACAAGGTCATCGAGCAGGTGGTTGTCAGGATCAGAGGGTAACTTCCCAAGAGCATTTCGGAACCTCTCAGGTTCCAT
>QEPC01009472.1:9045168-9062089 GCA_003113815.1 Sphenodon punctatus | reverse complement strand
GGCCAGCCTGATCGGAGGGGGGCGGGGGAGCCGAGAGGAGCACATGTGTCCCTCTCCCCACCCCGACAAACAGGTGATCGAGGGAGGGGGCCCCCTGAGGAGCACGCACAGGCATTCCTCTGGGCCCCTCCTCCCTCGATCAACTGTCTGTCATGTTGGGGAGAGAGGGGCGCATGCCTCTGGGCGACCCCTCCTCCTGATCAGCATTTGATAGAAAAAGGAAAAATAGCTCACAATGGAAGGAATAGCTTTAAATACGAAAATGTCTGATTATCTATTTGTATCCTTGAAATAAAGACCAAAGTCTTAACCAGACATGGATGTTGCTTTAGTTTGAAGAAATAATTTTCTTAAAGAAAGTTTCAGTCAGAATGAAACAGCTGATGGAATAGTCCGTGTCTATGGAATGGACAGCTGATGGAATAGTCCATTTAGTAGGGATGGCCGTTACGGTTTCGGATTAATCCGAAACTGCCCGTAACATGCCGTCATGGGTTAATCCAAAAGATCCCACAATTACGCCCTACTAGTTATGGATCCGGAACAGTCCGTATCTGGGACCATTCCATCAGCTGTTTCATTTTGACTGACGCTTTTTTTGAGAAAATTATTTCTTCAAACTAAAGGAACATCCATGTTTGCTTAAGACTTTGGTCTTTTTTTCAAGGATACAAATAGATAATCAGACATTTTAGTATTTAAAGCTATATTCCTTCCATTGAGAGCTGCTCTTTCTTTTTCTATCAAACGCCGCTCTTTCTTCAGATGTAATAAATGTGTGTGATATATTTTATATAGGAGGTGTTTTCTTTTTGATTTGTTTGCTGTTAGACTAATACACCTCATGACTTCTGGTTTTGCCTTTAAAAGTGTAAATCCCCTCATATTCATGGATTTACACTGACTGAGGATTAGGTGTCAATCCGCACCAATTTTTGGTGGTGGTGGGGGGGGGGACCACCGGAACTGCAGCCCACCGGAACTGCAGTCAAGCTGACCCTGAGGCCAGTAAGAGGGCCCAAGGGCAGGGGAACCTGGGTCTATAACAGTGGATTCATAATTTTGCAGACTGCTCTTACAGATTGGTACGGATTACTCTGTAACAGCCCATTACCCGTAGCTGCCATCCCTACTGAGGATCAGGTCCACAAACATTCCTGTATTGAGCTGCACTCTGGTATGACAGGATAAAATAGCAAAAAAGTGATAGATGGAATTGTGTAAAGCAGTGTCTTCTGCGCACAAGCTGTATGTGGGTATCCACTGTGAGGCATGTAAGTACTGAACCTAACCTGGACTGTTTCTGGGTGGTCTGGGTAAGCGGCCACTTAGCTAGGAAAGATCTCTGGAACTCCAGCCAACCACCCTTTTATTAGAGCCATCGGGAGGGTGTATAAAAGTCGGGTGTTTCACAAAAGTTTTCCTTGCAATTTCCTCCCCGTCCAAACAACGCCGTCAAAAATTACAGTTGGTTTTTCCTCTCAAATGGTTGGATCCTACAAGGTACTGATTGCTCTCAGATTGCCCATCCCATTGACTGGGAGGCGAGGGAGAGTTCAGGACTTCTCCGGTGCTGCCCACAGCACCTTGCAGGCTCGGACCTGCAAAACAAACCTGGAAGGGTTGGGCGTTGCCAGTCTTACCTGTCGGAAGCCATTCCTTGTGTACTGCAGGATCTTAAGGGCATAGTTTGTCCGCTGACCTTTGCTGTTGAATTCGATGTGGCCGGTGAGACCTTCCAATTCTACCTGTCCAAGAGAGAGTGAGTTACAGCACCAAATTGAGATCGTTTCCCTTCTACCCTTGAGCAAACCGATGTGGGTCGCGGCAGCTGCTTACTCACTTAGCTAGGACAGAGCTGTGGCGCTCTGGACAACCGCCCTTTCATTAGAGCCGCGGGGACGGCGTATAAATCGTATTTTCGTGTAACAATTCTAATTGCTTTCAGAAATCTGTCGGGAGTGGAAAGGTCACAGACTCGCAGTGTTGAGGTAGAAATGCAGAACCACTTTTCTAGATACAAGGTTTCCCAGAATTTCACTTCTTGTGGGGATTGCGCTCTTTCTTATTCACTCCCCAGTACAGCCTCCCCTCTTGATCCACACCCCATCCTGCGACCTGATTTCAGCTCCGTGCCCCACCCACGGCTGCTGGTTTTTCAGCTGCAGAGTTAAGTGCTTCAACGTCCCCTGGGCTGGGACTTTGTGGCAAGTTATTACACGGCTTGGTGCTGCGTGAAGTGGCACAGCACCGTGTTAACACAAATCCGAAGAGATTTGAACTCCGCGTATGCTGCACGCTGCAGATTGAAACGTTGCTACTTGCTGCCAAAGCACCTTGCCAGTATCAACACCAAGGTAATGGGGTTCCTATGAGAGCAGGGAGAGAGAGAGCAATTTTGAGGTCCCTGGAATTAGTGTGAATGTTTTCTTGCCTTGGACTAGGCATGGGGCGATGTTGAAATCAGAATTACGGTTAAAATAGCTCTTAGATGTCCAAATGCCAGCTCGGCTGTGTTAGAGAACAGGCTGAGGTGATGACACAAGTTTCCCACCATTTGGGATTAAATCTCATGAGCATCGCTGTTCCCATCAGACCGGATTTGCTCTGCTGACAAATAATATTCAAGCCACACCCAGAAAACGAGCTTGTAACTAAATAGTAGGGGTGGTCCGCTAGGGGAAATTTAATTGTTTCGTGCCCCTGGGATTTCCATATTTAATTACGGATTCAGATTTATGGAGTCAGATTTTTCCCACTGAAGTCAATGGGAAACCGATCTATACTCCCATCCGTCCCAGGGCAGTGGGTCCGACCTCCCTGACCCCCATTCCCCGGTGCCCCAGAATGGTACTTACTGGCCTCGGCGGACTAGACTGAAGCACTGCCACTGCTATGGAGGGTCCGTCAGGCTCCCTCGCTGCGGCGTCCTCCCTGCTCCTTATTGCGCATGCACAAAATGACCACCGCCCATAGCCAAAATAATGTGGTCGCCATTTTGGCTGAGGGCGGCAGCCATTTTGGCTGACGGCGGCAGCCATTTTGCACATATGCAAAATGACCCTGGTGGCCATTTTGTACATCCACGATCTGGAACAGGGAGGACCTTGTGGCAAAGGAGCCTGTCAGAGCTCCCACAGCAGGAGCCGTGCTTCAATCAAGTCCTCTGAGGCTGGTAAATACCACTCCGGAGCCCCGGAGGATGGGGCTTGGAGGAAATCAGGATCCATAACTAGTAGGGCATAATTATGGGATCTTTTGGATTAACCTGTAACTGCATGTTACGAGCAGTTTTGGATTAATCCGAAACCGTAACTCCCACCCCAACTAAATACTGACCTGCAGACAGGGGAGTAGCTACCATGGAGCAAGTGGGCTCAATTAAAACTAGGCCCTGGACAAGAGCGGGGGCCTCTGAAAATGGTCTAAGCACTGCTTGGAAATGTTCAGAGTGAACAAAGGAAGGAAAGAAGCCAGCACTCCGCCTCCACCCACTCTGAACATTTTCTAGCAGTGTTGAAGCCACTTGCAAAAGGCTCCACCGAGAAGGAAGTTTACATAGTGGGCAGAGGTAGAATGTTGGCACCACTGACTCAAACTTCCTAGTGCGGCTGCTGCCTCTCGGGGGCTGGGGGGATTCACTAGGAGCCAGGCCAGCATTACAACCTTTTCAGGGGGAGGCCGGCACTGACCAGGAGCCTTGCGAGGGCCGCCATTTAGGAAGATGCTGCCCTCTTGGCCTTAGGGTGGCCCATAATTGAGACATGAGCCCAGGCCCACCGCAGCCTTTCCATGCCTCTGCCTGTAGACATGACACAACCATGTCTGTTACAAGAGGAAAAGCTTTTCAAACTAGGCTTGCTGTCAGCTTTAATCTCCAGACATGGCAGAAGGGAAGAGACTGACTTAAAAAGCATCATACGTCTAGGGCTGATGTGGCAGCAGCTGTTACCGCGCCATGATTCCATTCCGCCATTTCGGAATTTCCCACGCCACATCGCGGCTTTTCTGCTGACATTCCGCTAATTGTGCCAGCATTCTGCAAATTCGGAAACTATCGGAAAAATTGCGGAATTGTCGGAAACTGTCGGAAAACCACTGTTCCACTATTTTGTGGCACTGGCAGAATGGCGGAAGTAGCGGAAATGTCATGTTTCCGCTATTTTGCAAAGCCTTGGAAGTAGCGGAATGAAATTAGCGCAACTGCAGAAATAGCGGAATGAAACTAGCAGAATGAAAGCCTCTGCCACGCCGTACCACTAATTGCGGAAACACTGTTTCCAGCGGAAATAGCTACCGCTGCGACATTCCGCTACAGCCCTACATACGACTGTGTTCTGGAGACTGTAAGAAGTGGAATGTTCCTTGCCCAGTCTTGGGGAAATTGAGCATCTTCCAGAGGACCTGAGCTGTCCTGTCGTGATCTGAAGGCATAGCCACACAAGTCTGCCTAGACAGGGGTTATCAAACATCTTGGACCAATGGATCATTATCAATCCTCATTTCTCCTGGGCTCCCACAGCCACCTCTGGTGGAAGGGGGTAACTGGGGGTTGGCCATACTGCATATATGCTGGGTGTGGCTTCCTATTACTTGTGGACCACAATTTGGGAACCTGGGGCCTAGGGGAAAGATTGGTCCATCTCCCTTCAGAGCTGACCCAAGTGGGGAAGAAATTGTTTGTGGTGGTGCTGAAGAAAGAGACGGGGATCTGAACACAAGGATTTGGATTAGCCTGGCTTTTTAGTTAGTTAGTTACGTCCACCAATTTACAAAGGACTGTCTCTCCCCTTATGCCCCCTCACAGCCACTAAAATCAAATAAGGGCACCCTCTTGCAAGCTCCGCCATTGCATCGTGTCCAGCGTACGGCAATGGCGCAAAGGGAGGCAATTCTTGGTTGCTGCTCCACAACTTTGGAACGCCTTTCCCTTGGAGGTTTGCCAAAACTCGAGCACCTTCCGGAGGCGATGTAAGACTTATCTGTTTATCTTTGTATTGTATATGTATTTTTATGCCGTTAACCACCCCTGAACCTTCAGGGATGGGTGGGATAACTAATAAATAAAGCCCCTTTTGTTTTTTTAAATACAACTAAGAGGTAAGTAATAGGAAATGGATCACTCCATTATGACTTATTGTGTACTTGTGTAAAGTGACCAAAGATGACCACTGTCGGAGACAGGATGCTGGGATGGATGGGCCACTGGTCTGACCCAATACAACACTTGTTATGGTCTTCAGTTTTGATATAGTAATTTGAACTAAACCTCTCCAGTAGTTTAAATGGGCTGACTTATGAAGTTCAAAGACTCTACGAGAAATTCATCCCAAGCAGCTGAGCTTTGAGTGGTTCCAATGCAAGACTATACATCAGCTAATATTATTTTAAACCTGCATTCAAGGCTCACAAAGCTTAGCCCAGATTTGTTGAGTTTTGCCTTCACAGCAAAGCCCAAAGCTCAATGAGTTTCCTGTGCTTCCTAGGTTGGCTACCAACATTCCCCGTGGCTTTGTATTCTTTATTCCCAGAGGGACTTTCAAAGAGGCTGGCTGCCTACACTGTGACCGGGCTTCACGGTTATCATTGAATACATCTCCGGCTTCTGGTTGGGTCTGAAAGTTTGCGTTGTCTCACCAAGAGGAGCTGATCTAATAGAAGATAAGCATCTGAACTACTTTGCCTGCATCTGTCTGGCTTCTGGCAGGGAGCAGCAATGCCAGGCGATAAGTCAGCAAAGTTCAGTCCCTTCTCACCATTCTCAGATAGTTCATCAGGCTGGTGCCATGCTGCCAGATTTGGGCAGACCCGCAGGACAAGGGTTTCACGCCAATCTCTTGGCTCCGGTTCAGCTCCTGCACGGCGCTCACCACGGCATAAACGGCATCAAACAACAAGGCAGAAGAGAGCTGCAGAGATATAATGGCAAGAAAGAGGACAATGAAAAAAGGGCTGTTGTGCACAGCATGGATGCACAGAAACCGATTCAAACATAAACCCAGACAGACAGACGAACATAGTACAACAGTGGAGACACTCGAGAAGCCTCGATTCACTTTGTGGTGTGAAGAGTTGCCCAACGTGATGGTCAACATTTCTACAGGCAGGGATGTAGCGACAGTGGAGTGAGGGGGCTCAGTTGATCCCAGGCTCTGGACTCTGGTGGAGGGGGCATTTGCAAGAGGTCAAATAATAACAACAAAACAACAACCCATTTTTGTTATTGTTTGGTCATTTCCAGCCCCTCACCTCCTCTGTTTCCTCTTTAAGAAAGAGAGAACTTAGGAGGCCTGACTCCCGCCCCTTCTCCCCATCAAATCTACTTGATCCCAACCCTTTAACAGAGAACTTGGGACTCCTGGCTTCCAGTCTCTCCACCCCACTCTAACCCAGTAGGCTGCATTCCCTTCACAGGCAACTCAATAGTCCTGGTTCCTAGCTTGTTCTCCTCCCCCCTGCTCAGCTCTCAACCTTGTAACAGACAAGCCAGAAGTCCTGGGTCCAAGTCGCGCCTCTAATCCTCTAGCTCCCTCACAGAGAACTCAAAAGCTCTGGGAGAAATACAATGTTTATCTGCGTGTGTCATATGGAACAGAAGGAAAGGTGTGTGTGGAATGACAAAAAAACCCCAAAACAAAACAGGAGAGGAAGTGGAACAACAGGGAGGGAGGCTATTGGGACTCAAAGGATAGGGTGTCAGCTATGGTCAATGGGTTAAACGATAGGATCAGTTCCCCCTGGGATCCCATCAGTCTTCTGAATCAGTTATTTCACTCAGAAACATGTTATTGTAACTATTTCTAATTCTTCCTGTCATTCCACCCTCTTACTTGATCCTGCACACTCTTTGTATTTTTCCCTGTCATTCCAACCATTCCACTGACTGCATCTGGTGCCTTCCTCATTATTTCACACCCTCTTGCCTTCCCCATGTACCCCCAAAGATGCACCTGTGTTGTATTATTTCACAGTCACTTAACTGGATGTTAGAATTACAACTGTATTTATTTAGAAATTGGCACTGCTGTTGCCTCTATTCCGTCCAATGGCGATTCCATTTATATAATTTCAATGCATACCCAACTTAAAGTTTAAATTATACATTTGTATATGACTGTACTCAGATTCAGTGTGCTCTGGGAGGGCAGTGGGGAGGGGACGAGTGGGTAAGAGGGAGGGTTGTGAGACGTTACTCAGCTGTCCCATTCTCCCCAACCGACATGAAAGAATAGAGGGAATGGAGGGGGTGAGGGGCAGCTCACCTGCTCCTGTCCCCAGCTTCAGTGTTGCCCCCAAACTGCGGAGGAAGATGATTCGGGTTGAAAGACGAAGGCAAAATGTGGGTGCATGGAGCCTAAGTTGTAAGTGAGCACAATATGTGAGACTGTACAATGTCTTCACTGCTAACATGGCACAGATGTTAAGTCAGGAGCCTTAACTTGCAATTTCCATGTTTTTTAGTGCATGATTGAATTTGAAAGAGCCTTAACTCTTGTAAACTGGAAGTTTGACGACTATGGAAAATCCAAATTTTTTGTTAAATACAAAGCACTGGCCCTACCCTCTCTCCCTTGCCCCCCCCCAAAAGCATCCCTCTGCCCTCGCTCCCCCACACCCAAAGCGCCTTCCTGCCCTTGTTCCCTTGCCCCTACCCACCCAAAGGGACTGGGATTCAGCCGGTCTGAAAGCCTCCCCGCACGGTTATGCCAACAAACACACGCAGAGATACAGAGCTAGATTTCAGACCAGTCAAACCCTGTGCAGATTCTGGCTCCTGCAGTCTCTCATGGAGTCAAAATATGCACGGGGGAGGTCGTGTGAAAGTGGTCTTACTCGCCGCCACCCCTGACAATCCCATTTTGCATGTGCTTGAATTTCACACTCACTAACGATCGGTTGCATAAGGGGCAGGACAACTGGCCTTCTTTACAAATATTGCAGGCAGTGCTAGCAGAAAATAAACTGTCCCTGCTCTGAGGACTGCAGAAAGACACTGTTCTGGAGCAATACGGCAGTTGCTGCAGTCAACCTGTCTTTACCATGACTCTGACAGATTTTTTTACCATTCCAGCAATCCGGCAGTTGCTCCAGAGCAACTGTCATTTACTTGGGAGTTAATTGTCCCGGGGCAAAAGGTTGCCTGGAACCTTGACTTCTGTGCCCTGAGAACATTTTGTTACAGAGTTATTGTTGACCTGGACGGCAGTGGACGCTGGGTGTTTTTAGATGGATGCGGGGGTGCTCACCCACGGACCTGCTCTGGGGGTGCACCCCTGCATCTGCCCAATTGCATCCCTACCTGGGACCATTTTAAACAGACCCGGCACTACTGTGGCCCATGGTCCCCCACGCGGCACCCCCTTCCCCACACCATAGAGCTGTGAGCATATCAGCCACCGCTCTAGGCTGCCATCCGCATCTCTATGGCGTTGCCTGGGGCAACCCCTGGCCAGGAGCGGAGCTGCAGAGGCTATCTGCCGAGCTGATGGGCCACAGCTCTGCCTCTGGTCGGTGCCCCATGTTTAGGCGGCCTGCTCCACTTGCGATGCTCTGGGATGTTCCAGAGCACCGCAAGCGGCATAGAGCGGAGCAGGCAGCTCCTGCTCTCCCTGCACATCTGCCTTTATCTGCGCATCTGCCTTTACTCAGATGGTCCGCTCGGGTGTGAGGCACGGCAAAAGTGGGTGCAATCCGTGTAAAAGCACCCAATGTAGCTTACTGTGGTTGGCCGAAAACACATTGCAGTTCCTGATTCTAGCCCAGCCATTGGAAATTTCATTCTTAAATCCTTCCCACCGCTGACCGTTTCTTTTTTCAGTTCCTTACACCCGCAGCATCTTTTCTTCTGTGCCTGACCATTCACCCTCCCTCCCTTCTTCCAACCTCATCCTGGCCACTGAATCCCTGGGCATTTTTACACACACCTTAAAGTGCTTGTCTTTCAGTCTTCTGGGTTTACAAATTCACAAGTAAGTTCTGGATGCATTCTTCACACATACACGCTGCCCTGAGGCAGTTCCTGGATGCATTCTTCGCACAAACGCTGCCCTGAGGCAACCTAAAGTAGCCGCAGCTGTAGTCGTGACAGGCTGCCATGGAAACCAAGTGACCACAGCTGCCTGGAGCAAAGCAGTTTACCAGGAGAACATTTTACACACAAACGTTCTGGGGGAAGTTCTGTGCAGAAGTTCAAAGAGCCAGATGTTTAAAATCTGGGTGGGTGATTTAGACACACATGTAACAGCAAACATACACGAGAAATGTGTGTGTAAAAACACTCACTGTTACACATCAATTGCTAGTTTTATTCCTACAGTTGGACTTTCATCTGAAAACATTAATCCTGCAGGAGACTTTGAAATTCATAGCGATCGTCTTGCTCGGACTCATTTGACTCTAATGACCTCTATTTATCCATCAAGTCTCTCGCACTATGTTATTCTACCCGTGCCCAGCGGTTCCGCTGTTTTTGATCTAATTATTAACTGGTTGTTTCTCTCTCCCTTCCTTTATTGTTATGACTACAATTTCACTTTGAATCGTCATTACTTCCTGGTTGAGCTAAATGTTAGTTGATGCAGCTCGTTAGAATTAAAGCTCCATTTCCCTACTAACCCTTTCAAAGGAGCATCTCTATGTCATTCCAGTGTGCAATAACATTTTCTCTTTTAACCTGTTTAGTCTTCTCACTGTATCCAGGGTGAACGTTTACAATTACATTTTATCTACTACTGCTCATATGCTTTTCAAAGCTTGTTCATGCTGTTTCACTTCTCAGACCCTCCTGCTCACTTTAACCATCTGAGCAGACACAGTCACTTTAATAGCATTACTCGCTTGAGTCAAGTGAGTCAGATAGGATCTATTAAGGTCCTGCTCCTGTTAAAATCATTCGCAAAAATCCCACTGTCTTCAATAGTGTCCGACCAAGCCATAGAGTTTCAAACTGTACAAGCCAATGCTGCGGAAAGCTAATGATCCCAATGCTTAATGCTTGCAAAACCTCATCCACCAGTTCTAGCCATGTCAATAATCCTCCTTCCCCATCAGATTTCCATTGCCTGTTCCTCAAACTCATTTTCACCTGCTCTGGGGAGAGTGAGTATAAGGAAGGATGTACAAATTTCCTCCTTCCAGAAACAAGTAGCGTTTATCTCAAACCTTAATCACAGATTATCCTTCTTTTTCTTGACTTCACCAGTTTCCCCCAAATCTAACAGTTTATCTGACTTCCTCCATCTTCTCACTCAGGATTTATTTTGCCTGTGACAGTGACAATACTACTCTCTGGAGCTGAAATGAAGAGTGGATTTGGTATTCATGGGCAGTAGTCGTATTTTCAGAACCCAAGTGATATCAGCAACTGAAATGGATATTTGCATTGCCATCTCAATAGCCAAGTAATATCCACAACCGAAAAGGATATGACATCCAAATAGCCAAGTAATAGCCACAACCAAAATAGATATTCACATTGACATCTAAATATCTGCAACCAAAATGGACAGTCACATTGCCATCCAAATATTTGAGTAATATCTGCAACCAAAATGGATATCCGTGTTGCCATCCGAATATCCGAGTAATATTTTCAACCAAAACGGATATTACTTGGCTATTTGAATATCCACAGTCAAAATGGATATTCACATATTTACTTTTCAGGTTTCCACTGTTCAGTTATTTGATGTTTTGGCTACTGTGCTTGTACAGATAGCTGGAATGAAGTTACCAAATAATCAAATACCTAATCAGATACAATATTTGCTGTGGATATTTGTTCCAGCCCTGCGATTCTCTTTTCTTATAATACCTTCCATCTGAGGGCTTTAAGGGACTCTATTAATATGGAATGATTAAGGTCCAAAGTGTAGTTGTGAGAGATTATCTTTCTCCCCAGTTTACAGGGGGATAAACTGAGGCACAAAGAAATTGAGTCATTTGCTCAGAGACACATGGGGAGTTCATGGCAGACAGGGCAATGTAACCAAGGTGTGCTGCCTACCAGTCCCCTTCCTCTAACCACTAGATAACAGCTGCTTCTTCTATCAAGAAATAAAGTTCCTTGCTCATGTTTGATCTTCTGCTGTGCTGACTTTCTCCGTTAACATTCACAGCCTTTTGGAGCATTTCCTGTGGCTTCAAAGTAACCAGTCTGTTCCCTTCCCTGTTTACTCAAATTGTTTCCATGCAATCAAAATTCCATTGCTAGTTACTACAGCTAAGATTTCACAATTCCCATCTGCACACCTTGATCTCTACTCAGCAGACCACTTCAGCGTAAACCTAAGTCTCACTCGAGTCCACAGGACTCCATTCTAACACGGTGTTCTAAGCAGGTGGAGTTTCGCCAGGCTAGGTGGAGCCGCATCTGCTTAGCCCAGGTCTAAACATTGGCCCGTCATCCTTAATTATCTCCCGTCTGGCTTTCATTTCCGTTTTCTCTGAGCTGTTAATGATCTCTTATTAGCTACTGAGTAAGATGCTTGTAGATCTTAGTGAAGCATTTGACATTATTGATTGGGATATTTTACTCCTCAGCCTCCGAACAATTTGCTGGCATTTATGGCCTTGCCATTATCCTCTCAAAAGGCTCTTTTTGGTTTATTTGTTTTCCTGCTGTGCGCAGATCTCTGCAGTGGGGACAATTCCTCTTCCCCGCAAGAATCTGTTGTACCTCGCCTTTTCTCTCATTATCGATTGCTCCAGAGGTGCTGTGGAATGTGCAACATTTTGTTACGCTAACAGTCGCCTGTCTGCCTCGGGATTGGAATTGTGCTGTGGTTCTGTATGGCTGTTGCAGACCAGATTCCAACGCTGTTTCGCTGACAGGAGTGGCCTAGGATCATTGTAATCTCTAGGCTAGTAAGCACCCAATTTTCCAAAGGAGAGGAGTGTTTGTTTACAGAGACAACAGGAATGAACGGGAGCATTGGGAGCTCAGCATTTCTGAGAAAAAAAGCTGTTTGTTTGCTTTTAAGAGAGAGATTTTCAAAGACACAACTCTTAGGAGTTAGGCACAGGGGCATAGAGCGAGGGGGCTAAGTTAAACAAGGGTCCTGGACTCTCAGGGGGCTCTTTGCAAGTGACCACCTCCATGTACTCTGAAAATTTCCTAGTGACACTTAGGTGCTTTCCTGGTGGGGCTGCTGCTGTTCATGGGGCATAGGGAGTAGGCCTAAAATGAGAAATCCCAGTAGGTGCAGTTTCCGTTGGAAGCAGGGCATTCGCCAAGATTTGGACAACGCGGAAACTTACCGGCTTTCCTGCTGTTTTCGACATTTCCCGTTATTTTTCACAAGTTGAATGGGGCTGCTACGGGGAGGTCCCAAGTCCTGCGTGTGCCCTGCGTGCACCCCTGGGGGCTGCGGAGATGAAAACGTGCCAGCTACGCACTGGGGAATGACGGCAATTGCTATAAAAGTGCTATTAAAATGCCGTACACTTCCTGGAAAGGGACAAAAAGTGACGCAAAAGATAAAAAGCCCTGAAAAAATGACCAATAATGCTGAAAAAATGGCAAAAGTGCAGCCTCAACCGAAACGGATGAAATAGTAGCCGACACTCGCAAGCACTCCCGAAAGTTCAGTATTTCCCTTCAGAATGGGAATGCTTGCTCCTCTGCTTAAAAGTGCGCCGCCAGATGTGGAAGCGGAGCAGGCATAGCCCCATTTGCGACAGTCCAGAACATCCCGGAATACCAGCTGCAGAGCGGGCCGGACAAACCCGAGGCACTAGCCTGAAGCAGAGCTGCAGTCCGTCTGCTCGGCGGACCCACGCTGCCCCTCCGTTTTGGGACGGCCATTGCCCCAGGCAACACCATAGAGTTGCGGGTGCCAGTCTAGAGCGTCGGGTGATCCGTCCACAACTCTATGGTGTGGGGGCGGGGCATGGTGCAGGTGGGCTACAGGCCGGGGAAACCGCTGGGTCTCCAGGTGGGGCTGCAAGCAGGCATACGTGGGGTTGTACACCTGGAGCAGCTCTGGGGGCAGGCAGCCTCCGTGTCCACCCAATGTCTTCCATCTGTCTGTCGCCTCCCTCGAGATCCATGATACCTCACAACATGTACAAACAAATATATCCATAAATCAGGAGTGGGGAGCCTTTCCCCGGTTGCAGCCACTCTGAAATTGAGTCCAAGGTCCGAAATCTGACTAGGAGTTGGGGTGCTTAAGGGATGCACTCAAGATAAGGGATGGAAGGAGAATGTCCAGACCAGGGATCTAGGCCACAGAACTGTCCCATTTCCTTGAGGGTACGCCCCCCTCTCCCGGCGTTCAGTGCCTGAGGGTAGGAAATGTCTCCATGTGCCTGATCCAGGAACTGGGTCAAATAAAAAAAACAAAACATCCATGGCCCAGAGGTTCCCCATCTTTGAAATAAACCAATGCTGACTGTCACGAATCCCACTCGCCTCACCAGGCCCCAGCACCCCCGTGTCGTGGTGCTCCGGCAAGCACCAGGACACAGGCAAGCTCACGCAAGTGTACGCCTGTCCTGCAGCCAGCTAGGGATCACCTTGCTGGGCAGGCCCCTGGGAGGTAAGGCTAAGTGGGGAAATCTGCCCCTCTGGGGCTGAGAGCGAGATTCCCCCTCCTCTGGAGGTGTCGACCTGGAGCAATGACCAGACTCACTCCGGAGTCTGCTTAACACACAACGGGGCTATGGGTAGAGGTTAGGCAAGGTACAGCACGCAGACAGAATCAGCAAATACAGACCAAAAAGTAGGGATGGGCAATTGCAGTTCGGAAGTTTGGACGACCGAACCCGAATCCAAACACGAACTGACCGAACCGAACTCGATTCCGAACGTCGAAATGACCGAACAGTTCGGATCGCGTTCGGGTGGCAAAAACGTGTCACCAGAAGGCAAAACGTGACAGGGAGGGGGAGTCAGCTGAGGAGCAGATTTCCAGGCACCAGGGATGGAGAGGCTTGGAGTAGCAGCCAGCCTGCCCACTCACCATCCCTTTTCGCCTCAGACCACTGGCTTCACAGTCTGCGATTGGCCACAGGCTAGGCTGCACGGAGCCAATGGGGTTTGTGGTGAGGCGGGTGCAGCAAGAAACAAAACTGATTGCCTCCCCCCTTCCCAACACCTTCTAGCTAGTCACTGTTCCTAAACAGCAGGCATTTCAGAAGGCTCCCTCTCTCCCAGCAGTTTTGTTCTCCTCAATCCATTGCAATCCTCCTCCTATTTCACCCATCCAACCCATCTACCTCCATATTATCATTTATTTAGATTAGATAGATTTAGGTGTTATTTTTTGTTTTTACCCCTCCCTGTGTTCAATGTGTCCAATCTTCCTTCCTTCCTCCCTCCCCCCCTCCATTGAATTCTTTCCCTCTCCCTCTTATTCCATCCCTGATTCCCTTCCCCTGTTTTAAGTTTTGGATTTATTTAGAGTAGGATTATTATTAGATAGATTTTCATTTCAGTTTTGTACCCCTCCCTGTGTTCTTTGTGTTTCCCCCTGTGTAATATTGTATGTATAGATAGATAGTTATTAGATAGATACTAGTTACTAGATAGATATACATAGTAGTTAGCTTAGTTATAGATATAGAGATACATTGTGTTTGTAGGACAAGACCTTTGTAGTTAATTATTAGGATATTTAATTTAGTTCAGTAGGTTTTAGAATAGTTAATAGCAGTTAAATGTAGTGTGTATGTGTATATATATATATATATAATTAGATAAAAACAATTTAAAAAAATAAAAAGTTGTTTTTATAAAATATTTGTGCATTCTTTTGGTGGGAGAAATGGAGAGGGGAGGTAGGAGAGGACAAGGCCGGTCTGCTGCCCGCAAGCCAGGCAATGAGGCACGTGGCAGAGCTGGCAGGGGCCGTGCCAGCAGCGTGCCAGCAGGCAGAAGCAGCAGCCCATCACCACGCCCCAAGCTGCGCAGGCCTGAGTGTGGGTCTTCCTCTCCCAGCACTAGTGACACTAGTGCTCCTAGTAGCACTAGGGGCCAGAGGGTTAGGCGTCGCCTCCTGGCAGCGTCCTCCACTGCCACGCAGGGCACGGTAATGCCTGCATTGCAGCGGCTGAGGCTGTCTCATCTGTGGCTGCAGGTGCAGGCGACACAGTGCCTGAAGCTCCTCAGGGGTCACCATTGTCCCCCGACTCCCCCATAATTATAGAGACAATCCCCCGAAGCAGTCCAGGGCTGATGGTTCTCACCCCAGCTGCTAGAGTCAGGGCCCAATCCCCGGGCAATGGAAGATGGGAGCGTAGCAGCAGCAGCAGCAGCAACAGCAACTATAGGGGGCAGGGGGAGAGTGCTGCACAGAGTGGGAGCCTCCGTCACTCTGTTTGGGGATGGGGAGAGCGATGCAAAGATTTCTGTGGAGGAGGTCTCTGTGTCTGGTGCTCATGAGGTGATGGGTGTCCCTCAACGAGCTGTGCCGCCAGTGCCACCATGTCCTGCCCCTCCCAGGAGTGAGTCACCCGGTGCAGGCCAGAAGGCAGGAGGGGCTAAAAAATCATGGGTCTGGGAGCATTTTAAGGTGCAGGCAGATGATCCGCGGGAGGCGCAGTGGACTTTGTGCAATAAGGTGGTGACGCCTGGGCAGGTGCTCACCAACCTGGGGACAACCGCCATGTCGAGGCACCTGAAATCGTGCCACAGTGCTGCACTGCTAAGCGGGGAGGCAGAGTCAGTGGATCGTAGCAGGTTCCCGACCCAAGCGGCTAGTCGTCCGCCTCCTTCATTGGGCAACTGTCCTGCTCCAGCGGCTGCGTCTAGGAGCAGGAGCAGTATCGCTGCTAGGGGGGAGCAGCAGTCTCGTCAGCAGCGTCAGCCCACAATGCAGGAGCAGGGATGGGGCAGCTGCCAAGGCCATCGGCAGTTGGAGGGCGGCGTGGCTTTCAAGAGAAAGCCACATGCCTGTTGGGTGAGATGATCGCTGTCGATGGCCAGCCCTTCTCCATTGTCGGGGATACCGAGTTTAAGCGGCTGTTGGGGTTCCTGGCCCCCCAGTTTAAGCTGCCGTCCCGCACCGCCCTGAGTCGTACGGTGGTGCCAGCCCTGTACGGGGCTTTGAAGGAGCGGGTGAAGGAGCAGCTGGCAGGGGCTGAGGGTGCCACTGTCCATTTCACCACTGACCTGTGGTCCAGCCAGAATGCACAGCACGCGTACCTGGCGGTGACGGGGCACTGGTGGCAGGACCCAGAGTCGGCATTTGACAGTGGCATGAGGGGTCCTGAAGCAGGGTATAGGTGGGCCCTGCTTCAGGCGGAAGGCATGGACTGCCCCCACACTGCCAGGAACGTAGAGGCAGCCCTGAACGCTGTGGTGGGGGAGTGGGTCACGCCAGGTGCACCGTTCACCCCGGGGTGTGTGGTGACCGATAATGCGGCCAGTATACTCAAGGCAGTCAGCGATGGGGGCTTCACAAGCATCCCTTGTGCCGCACACACCCTCCAACTGGTGGTCAAGGACACTCTGGGCTTGGGGGATAAGGGGATTGGGGAAGGCACCCTTAGATCCCTGATCCAGCGGGAGAGGAAGCTGGCTGGGTTCTTTAATCGCAGCGTGAAGGGCAGTGAACTCCTCAGGGCCAAGCAGGCAGAGCAAGGCCGCCCAGTGCACCAGCTGGTGCAGGATGTCTCCACCAGGTGGAATTCCACCTTCCTGATGCTTGAGTGGCTTGTGGAGCAGAAAGTCGCCTTGCATCAGGTGCAACTGGACACAGACAGCGGGGCTCCTCCTGGCTTCAATGGGGCAGAATAGGAGATCCTCTCCCAGATAGTCTTTGTTCTGTGACAGTTCCTGGAAGTGACGGAGACCATCAGCTCCTCCATGGCCACAATCAGCCAGGTGACCCCTCTGGTCCAGAGTCTCCACCGGAGCCTTGAGGAGATTCTGCAGGGGCAGGATTGCGGCCCTCGGGGCAAGAAGCTGGGGGCTGAG
>QEPC01009472.1:9024140-9043717 GCA_003113815.1 Sphenodon punctatus | reverse complement strand
GATGCCCACTGTTTGTGCCTGACTGATGCCCACCACCCACGCACCCACCCGCACGCCAGTGAGCTCACTATAACAGATAGAGCCTTAAGTTTCTTGTCCTCAAAGTAAAAAAAAAGTTTACAAACCTGGCAGCAGTGGCAGCAGCACCTCCTGTGCCCGCCGGCTCTGGCTCCTACTCCACACCGAAGGTCCAGCAGCGGCCGGAGGAACCTTTTCCTCCACCACCGGCTCTGCCACCTTGGCCTTCCCCCAGGCCCGGTGTTTAATGGTGGTGACACTGGTCACCTTCTTCTCCATTTTTTTTTTTTAAACAGACACACAGGCAACACAGAAGACACAGCCCCCACCAACACTCACCAACCAGCCAAACCAAAACTAACACACCCCACACAGCCAAAACACACACAAATAAAAAACCAACACCCAGCCAGCCACAACACACGCTCTCACCCACACAAGCTCTGCACGCACTCGAATTTCCGGTTTCCGGCATGATCACAGGCTCTCGCGATACTTTTTCTGAACACCCGAACCGAACTCGACTGAACCGAACCCGAATGTGGCGAAGGAACTGAATGGCCGAACCGAACAGGCGAACCGAACCTGACTGAACGGCCGAACCCGAACCGTGATCTGTTCGCCCATCCCTAGAAAAGGCAACTGCCTGTGGTTCCATCCTGCAGTTCCTCCTCCATGGCGCTCCCTCCCCAGTCAGCCCGGAAAGAGGGGTACAGTCCAACAGCCAGGCCAGCTCTCCCCAAGCTGCAGCTCTAGCTCCCAGCTCAGGTTCTAGATCTCAGCAGCTCCCACCTGCAGCTTCCAGCTTCCTTTGTTCCAGGGTCTGATCCTGAACTCCCCAACACTCAGAATATTTCAGGCCAATCAATCCCACCCAGTCCATGTATTTGGCTGCCGTGCGCTTCTGTTTACTGTAAACGACTGATTCCCCTGGCTGCCTCTCCAGCCACCCCCATGTTCAGTTCAGTTTCCCCCACCCTCCAACCAGATTTCTGTTCATTTCAGGATACCGCTGTCGAACCCTGCCCTGGATTCCCTCCAGCTAACACCACGCCAACTCTCCCCAGCATGGATGCGACAGCCTTCCTCTCTACAGGCCCCGACATCTGGAATGGTCTCCTGCGTCTTTCAGGCTCATCAGCGATCCAGCTTGCTTCAAAACCCAGCTGAAAACAGTATCTCTTCTCTTGCCTCAGCCTCCTAATTGCCAGCCCCCTCTGGCACTATTTATCTGCTAACTCTGTTAACTGTATTTAAGTTGGCAAAGCAATTTGGGATAGAGTTTGTATGAAGACGCTCTACAAGATTAAGTTTTATTCCACTGTACAAATGCAGTTAAGCGACTCTTTTGGACTCTCCTGTGCATATGGTTTACAATTCATCCTTTCCCCGTGCCGCTCCTATCGAATCTCCCACTCCAAAATTCTCATCCTTTTCACTTTGACGTAGGAAACTCAATTTGCAACAAACACCTGATTCTCTAATTTTTGTATATTGTTTAATTGCTGTTCATCTTCTTTTCATTCCACCTCTCTTTATAAATAGTTCCACAGTAAACTAGATGGGAAAGATACTCAAGAGTTGAGAGCACTTCTCCTCCTCCCCTTTTTATAAAATCATACGACTGTCAGAAAGAGTAAGTAGCAACTCGCTACGTCTTGTGTGTAGCCCATGGAAGTCAAGAGTAGGGAACCTTTTCTTTCTTGCTTTGAAAATAAGAACATAAGACATGCCGTTTACTGGGTCAGACCAATGGTCCACCTTGCCCAGTAATCTGCCTCTGACAGTGGCCAGCCTTGGCTGCCTCGGGGAAGTATACAGCAAGTTTCAAAGGAGAACAACATTATTATTATTATTAATAGACATTTATATAGCGCCAGTCGTATGACCTGGTGCTGTTCAGAACACAGAACTAGACGCGGTCCCTGCCTGTGGCTTACAATCTAAAAGACAAAAGGGGGGGAGACAGGGAGAGGGGACAGTGGGAGAGACATGGGAGAAGACAAACAAACATTCAAGCGGATGCGAAATCTCAGGTGCGTATCCTTGGCTTGGTTACAAAGAGGTTGGTAGCAGCAGTCATCAGAGGAGGGCAGACAGTAAGAGTAAGGGGAAAGACTAGCAGGCATTGGGAAAGGCAGCAAGGAAAAGGTGGGTCTTGAGGAGGGATTTGAAGGAGCGGAGGGAGGAGGCAAGGCGGATGTGGGCAGGGAGGGAGTTCCAGGCATGGGGGGCAGCGAGGGAGAAGGGTCGAAGGCGGTTAGGCGAGCAGGAGAAACGAGGGAGAGTGAGGGAGGGGACAGAGGAAGAGCGGAGAGCGCGTGCAGGAGTGCGTAGGGAGATTAGGTCCGAGAGGTAAGGGGGAGCTTGGTCGTGGAGCGATTTGAACGTGAAAACCAGGAGTTTGAACAGGATACGTTCAGGAAGGGGGAGCCAGTGAAGGGAGAGGAGGAGAGGCTGCACATGGTCGAAGCGACGGGCAGAGTGAATGACCTTGGCAGCGGAGTTTTGGATTGCGATAAGGGGGGACAGGTGAGAGCGAGGGAGGCCAGCAAGGAGGAGGTTGCAGTAATCGAGGCGAGAGATAACCATGGCATGAACAAGGGTTTTGGCCGAGGAGGTAGAGAGAAAGGGGCGGATCCGAGCAATGTTATGGAGGGCGAATCGGCAGGATTTGGCAACAGAGTCAATGTAAGGTTTAAAAGAGAGGTGCGTGTCAAAGATGAAGCCCAAGCTACGGGCTTGGAGAACAGGATGGATGGTGACTCCATCGATGCAGATGGGCAGGTTAGAGGGAGAGGAAGAGGAGGGAGGAAAAATGAGGAGTTCGGTCTTGGCCATGTTGAGCTTGAGTTGACGTCGGGACATCCAGGCGGAGATATCAGAGAGGCAGTTGACGAGGCGTGAGTGGACAGAAGAGGAGAGAGAGGGGGTAGAAAGATAGAGTTGGGTGTCATCAGCGTAGAGATGATATTGGAATCCGTGGGAGGCAATAATTTTGCCAAGGGACAGGGTGTAAATAGAGAAGAGGAGAGGGCCAAGGACAGAGCCTTGGGGGACCCCAACCGAAAGGGGGAGGGAGGAGGAGTTTGACTCGGGGAGCGAGACTTTAAAGGAGCGGTCAGAGAGGTAGGAGGAGAACCAGTCAAGGACAGAGCCACGGAAGCCCAAAGAGTAAAGCGAGTCCAATAGGAGCAAGTGGTCGACAGTGTCAAAGGCAGCAGAGAGGTCAAGGAGGACAAGAATGGAGTAGAGGCGCTTAGATTTAGCGACAAGTAGATCATTGGTGATCTTGGCCAGGGCAGTTTCAGTAGAGTGGAGGGGGCGGAAGCCGGATTGGAGAGGGTCCAGGGAGGAGTTGGCAGAGAGGAGGTCCAGGCAGCGGGAGTAGACGACACGTTCCAGAAGCTTTGAGGCAAAGGGAAGGAGGGAGACTGGCCGGTAACTAGAGGGGTCAGATGGGTCCAGGGTGGGCTTTTTGAGGATGGGGGAGACAGTGGCATGCTTGAAGGCAGAGGGGAAGGAGCCTGTGGAAAGGGAGAGATTGATGACATGTAGAAGTGGGGGAGCGACAGTGGGAGCAACAGAGGTCAGGAGGCGGGAGGGGATCGGGTCAAGGGGGCAGGTGGAGGGGTTGGATGAAGAGAGCAGAGCAGAGATTTCCTCGAGAGAGGCAGGAGGGAAGGATGTGAGGAGAGAGGGGGGAGGGGAAGGGGGTGGTACGGGAGCGGGAGGAGGAGGTGGGTGGGAGGCAATGTCCTGACGGATCTTGTCAATCTTTGAGGTGAAGAACGATGCAAGATCCTGAGCAGCAAGGGAAGAGGGCGGAGGAGGGCAGGGGGGTTTAAGAAGGGAGTCGAACGTAGAGAAGAGGCGGCGAGGGCCGCGAGAGAAAGATTCTATCCTGGAGGCATAATAGTGTTGTCTAGCTAGGGAGATAGCCGAAGAGAGGGACAATGAGTTCTACAATTTTATTGTATGTTGGGTGAAAAAGTAGTTCCTTTTGTTTGTTTTTAAATCTGCTCCCTGTTAACTTCATGGAGTAGAAAGGGTCAGTAGCAGTTCTCCATTTCCCTGTTCCACACCTTTCATAATCTTGTAAATAGGGCTGTAGCGGAATGTCGCAGCGGTAGCTATTTCCGCCGGAAACAGCGTTTCTGCAATTAGTGGTACGGCGTGGCAGAGGCTTTCATTCCGCTAGTTTCATTCCGCTATTCCGCAGTTCTGCTTATTTAATTCCGCTACTTCCACAGGCTTCGCAGAATAGTGGAAACATGACATTTTCGCTACTTCTGCAATTCCGCCAGCGCCACAAAATAGCGGAATAGCGGTTTTCTGCAATTTTTCCGCAGTTTCCGCAATTCCGCGATTTGCAGAATGCCAGCAGAATTAGCGGAATGTCCGCAGAAAGGTCACGGTGTGGCGCGGCCAATTCCGAAATGGCGGAACGGAATCGCGGCGCGGTAACAGTTGCTGCCGCATCAGCCCTACTTGTAAACTTCTATCATGTCCCTTCTTAGCCATCTCTTCTCTACGCTGAAGAGCCCTAGCCTAACAAGCCTTTCCTCACATGGAAGCCGCTCTATGCCTCGGATCATTTTTGTTGCCCTTCTCTGCACCTTTTCCAGTTCTGCTGTGTCTTTTTTGAGATGGGGCGACCAGAACTGGACACAGTATTCCAGGTGTGGTTGCACCAGAAATATATATAGGGGCATGAGCTCCACCAGTAGCATAGGAGTTGGATGAGGGGTGCTGAAGGAGTGTTGGTGGAATGTGGGAAGGGGAAGACGTTCCAGATCATGGGTCTGTGCCATAGATACTCCCCCTAGCCTTGAGTGCATGCCCTCCTCTCCACTCCTTTCCCTAAGCTCACTCTGTCAGGGTTTGAGCGTGAGGGCTGGATCCATGGGTGAGAGGACTGGCTCCAGATCGAGGAATTTATTTATTTATTTTAAAAATTAATATCCCTCCCCCTCCTGCCAAAGCAGCTTGGGGCAGCATACAATACAAAAACAACAATATAAAATATATAATATAAACACATAAAATGAAATAAAAACAGCAATTCTTCCCTACAGATCATCATACCCCCCCCCCCAATCCAACCCCATCTCCCTCACTAAACGTCCGGTAGAACAACCAGGTTTTACATTGACGCCTTAAGGAGGGAAGGTCCCGGGCCACACGAACCTCTGCCGGGAGGGAGGTCAATATCTGAGGCGTGGAAACAGAGAATGCCCTCTCCAATGTGGCCCCCCGTTGGACATGGGGAACCTCCAAAAGGGCGCCCCTGACTGACCGCAGAGGCCATTCCAGAACCCTGGAAGTGAGGCGGTCCCACAGGTAGGTGGGGCCCAGACTGTTTAGGGGTTTATAGGTAAGCACCAACACTTTGAATCGGGTCTTGAAGGCTATAGGCAGCTGGTGCAGAGAACGGAGCACCGGTGTTATGTGCTCTCGGCAGCCCGTCCCTGTAAGGAGGTAGGCCGCCGCATTCTGCACCAGCTGCAGCCTCCGGACCATCACCTCGGGTAGCCCCATGTAGAACATGTTACATTAATCAAGCCTTGAGGTGATGAAGGCATGGATGATTGTGACATGGTCACAGTCTGAGATATATGGCCGTAACCATCGTACCAGATGTAATTTGTCGTATGCATCACAGAAACCTGGCTGGACACTAAGTCGGGGCCTATTTTGGCTGACTTTGTTCCGGCCGGGTATTCCGTGCAGCATCAACCACGGTTGGAGGGACGGGAGTGGTGGTGTAGCCATGATTTTTAGGGAGTCTTGGGCTGTTCGGAGGTATCCAGAGCAATCTATGCCTCCCTGCATGCTTTGGCGGAGTTGGTGTCGGGGGTGGTGTTGCGGTCCCCAAAGACGATAGTCCTGGGGGATTTCAACAGACACACTGATGCCGACCTTGAGGGTGCAGAGCATGAGTTCATGGCTGCCATGGCAACCATGGGCCTGTCCCAGATTGCTAATGGTCCAACGCACCAGGGGGTACATACCTTGGACCTTGTATTTTGGTCTGGCCTTGAGACGGGGGGGGGGAGGGGAGGGGGCCTTGGTGGGGGACGTCTCTGTGGTTCCCTTGTCATGGATGGATCATTATCTCCTGCAGGCCTCTTGCCTGGTGCATGTCTGCCCTTGGAAGGGAGTGGAACCAATTTGAATGGTGCGCCCCCAGAGACTGATGGAACCGGAACGGTTCCAGGATGCTCTGGGGGTAATACCCTCTGAACTTGATGACCGTCTCATTGATGACCTCATTGAGCTGTGGAACACCTTGCTGATGGAGGCCACTGATTGGATGGCTTCGAGGCATCCGCTTCCCAGGCGGCAGCAACATAGGCCTCCCTGGTTCTCGGAGGGGGTGCAGGTGCTGAAGCGGGAGAGGCGGTGGTTGGAATGACGATGGCATCATCCCTGTGCTGAAGCTGACAGATTGCGGCATAGAGCTCTTTTATGAGCCTATGCCGTGGCTATGCGGGCAGCAAAGAAAGAGTTCCTTGCTGTCCTCATAGCGTCCGCGAACTCCCATCCAGAGGAGCTGCTCCAAGTGGTGCGGGGGCTGATCAGTCCGGCCTCCCTCCACCTGGGAGTGGAGTCATCTGGTGCCCGCTGTGACATGTTTGTGGATTACTTTGCGGATAAAATCGCTCGGATTCACCTCGATTTTGATGCCGCACTTTCTGCATTTGGGAAACCAGAGGTTATGGAAGCTCCGCCTTGTCCAATGTTATGGGATCAGTTTCAGTCGGTGACCCTGGCCGATGTGGAGGATGTTCTTGGTGCTGTTAGGGCTACCTGTTGTGAATTAGATCCATGTCCATCCTGGCTGGTTAAGGCCTGCTGGGAGACAGTGGGACTGTCTCCCGGCAGCTGGGGTAGTCAATGCCTCCCTCCGAGAGGGCAGGGTGCCGGGCTGCCTTAAAGAAACCATTGCTGGACGTTGACTCCCTTGCCGGCTATCGGCCAGTCTCCAACCTTCCCTTTTTAGGGAAGGTTATTGAACGGGTGGTGGCCTGGCAGTTGCAGGAGCATCTGGATCGTGTTAGTTCTCTTGATCCTCTGCAGTCTGGTTTTCACCCGGGTTATGGCACCGAGACTGCGCTTGTGGCATTGGTCGACGACCTGCGCCGGGAATTAGATCAGGGCCATTCGACCCTGCTGATTCTATTAGATCTGTCGGCTGCTTTTGATACCGTTGATCATGAGATGTTGGTGATGCGCTTGTGGGACCGGGCAGGGGTGGGTCGCACGGATCTTGACTGGTTCTGTTCCCTCCTGGCCGGAAGAACTCAGCGAGTGGTGCTTGGGGATTATTTTCCCCCAAGCTCTCATGCGGAGTCCCACAGGGTTCTGTTCTGTCCCCATTCCTGTTCAACATGTATATGCAGCTGCTTGGTGAGGTGGTCAGGAGGTTTGGCGTGCGGTGTCATCAATATGCTGATGACACCCAGCTCTACCTCTCTTTTTCATCAGACCCTGGCCCGGCAGTCTCGGTGCTTACTGGGTATCTTGCAGCTGTGGGGGACTGGAGGAGGGAAAATCGACTGAAGCTGAATCCTGACAAGACGGAGGTGATGCTGGTGGGTACGGCGGTGGGGGTGACAGCGCCAATCATTGATAGGGTCTGTCCTCCACTGGTTCCCCTGGTGCGGAGTCTGGGGCTGCTCCTTGATTCATAGCTCCGCCTGGATGTCCAGCAGCTGATAAGTCTAACAGGACCAAAAGGGTAGACTGTCCCAGATCTAGAGCATGGCACAGGTCGTCAACTAAGGCCACAAGTGCAGAAGCCAGACTGCGAGGAATCCAGAAAACTGATCTGGTCAAGATGGTCCTGGAGTTGCTGGGCCACCACCCACTCAATAACCTTCCCTAAAAAGGGAAGGTTAGAAACAGGTTAGTAGCTGGCAAGTGTGTCAGCATTAAGTGATGGTTTTTTGGGCAAGAGTCACACCACAGCCTCCATAGGTGACCCTAGGATCCTGCCCTCCTCAAGGGAGGCATTGACCACCGGTGCCAGAACCAACCCCAAAGTCTCCCTAGCGGCCTTAACCAACCAGGATGGGCAAGGGTCTAGTTCACAGGTTTTGGCCCTAACAGCCCCTAGGACATCCCCCGCATTGGCAGGGGTCACCAACCAAAATTGATCCCATAAAACAGGACAAACCGGGACATTCATAGACTCTGGTTCCCCAACTGTAGTGGCGAAGTCATGGTGAATGCGAGCAATTTTATCCACAAAAAAGTCAATAAATCTATCACAGTGGGTCTGGAAAATCTCCACTTCCACTTCCAGGTGTAGGGAGGGAATTGGAAAGAAGCCAAATAAAAGCCAGCCATAACAATTATGTGTGAGAGGCATGAGAATGGGAATGAGTGGATGGCAGGTGGGGGCTGAGATGGGGTTTTACTTAAGTTTTATTTTGTTCGTATGTTGTAGGCTGCCCAGAGCCAGACGAATAGGGAGGGGTGTAATTCTGATGATGATTAGGGTTGAAATTGGGATTTTGTCTAGTTCCAATTTTATTTGGAACCGGACATTTTGTTCATCCAAATGCAATTGGACCAAACAATTTTTATTTATTTATTTATTTATTTATTTTTTAAAAAAGGACCATTAATGTGCAAAATAACACTGCCCATATCCAAAATTGTGCAAAGTTCTGCTGCCCTTTTATGCATGTGCATATGGCCTTTTAAAAAAATTGCCTGGGATTCTGAGTGGAATCAGAATTTCAGCTGAAATAAAAGACAACTGTTCCATTTAAGTTTTGGATATAAGTTTTGAATAATAATTAAAACTTTTTCACAGAAATGTCTGTGAAAATCGAACAATTGTTTCAATCCAGCCATGATGATGATGATGATGTGGCCAGATGGGGCCTGCAAACAAGGGGATCCTCCCCAGCCCAACGTTTGACCAAAATTTCAACTTGTGAGCATACAGGGACTGTCATAAGAGAAGTTCACTGGAAAGGGACAGAAAGGGGAAAAAAAATAAATAATAATTTATTTATTTATTTATTTAAAGGTTCATCCCGCCCTTCCCCCCTAAATCTCTGGACGGGTTACTTACAACATGTCTCTGCTGCCTGCTGACCAGGTGGATTAGAGGCACACGCCGCACCCTGACTAGTAGAGAGAGATCAGCTACTGAGTTACTCTCCACTGGGAGTAATTTACTAGAGCGGGCTGGAGTACTAACCGCTGGCTCCTCCTTCTCTGAATATCATCTTGACAATACAGGGCCAGTTGTGGGAATGCTGTAAAGTACCCAGCAGACATGAGATGCTCAGGGATGATGAGCAGTGCCTCCCTTCGTCCCTTCCAGAGAAGTTCAGCTCTTCCCGCAAGGGTGTAGCTGGTACAGGGACAGGTCCCACAAGCTGGGTCCCACAAGGGAGGTACAACCACATCTCCAGCTGCTGGGGGGAGGGAGTTGAGGAGGTCCATGCCACCTTCTGCACCAGGGCTCATTCCAACCTAGCTGCCATGTCTCTGCTCTTCCATGCCCCCCATAGCAGCACAGGGGCTAAATGTCCCACTCAATCCCAACAGAGCAAGTTTATTCTATTCTAATTTACAGAGGAGATTTTATTTCCTCGTTTTACAGGAACCTCTTACATAAAGGCCATGTTTCTTGTTCTCGGGGGAACGTGAACAGGTTACCCTTTTTCTCATCCCCGAAACAGTGTCATCTGTCTCTCTGCCCCCAAACATAAACACAGAGGATTAAAACCATTAAAATCCCGTGAAGTAGACTTTACAATCTGGATTTTATTCAATGAAATAAACACTTAATTACAAACATCTGCTTTAGCCTAAATTCTAATTACCTAATCTAGCCATCTGTAATTTTAATGATTTTCTCTGATTCCTTTCTTTGCAATGTGATTAATGAGCGTGGCATTTGAACAAGCAACTCCCCTCCTCCTTTTGAAAACACTTCTCCTGTCTCTGGCAAGAAAGCTTGGGGATTGTGCAGCTTACATGGAGCCTCCTGTCAAGTCCAGCTGTTCTGCTTTGGTTTTTGGGAATGCTCCTGGGAGATAGGCACTCCCCTGGGCTACAGGGATAAATCACCATAGAAACAGTCCCTTTTTGGAGATGAGTGCTGCTGGGTTTTAACTGCAGCAGGTGTTTGCAGTGAAAAGATGGGCTAATTCACGGTGTGATGGTAATGATCTCCCTAGTGGGTGGAATAGGAGCAAATAATCACTCTGCTAGTGCTTGTTCCATTCTCTGGATACATAGGGACATAAGAAGTGCCATGCTGGGTCAGACCAATGGTCCATCAAGCCTAGCATCCTATCTCTGACAGTGGCCAATCTCAGTCGCTTCGGAGAAGTGCCCAACAGGTCATGATTGGATGGCTCAGAGACTTAATAATGGCAATGAGATATACTATGGCGATGTAAGATGTAAGAACGTAGCAAGACAGATCTCACTGGTCACCAGAGTGAATCCAGTCCAGGAGAAGGAGGATTATTTTCTGGAGGAGGCACTGGACTGGGGCTCCGGAGATCAGAATTGAATGTCTGGCTCTGTTGTACACTTTCTGCACGGTCTTGGGCAAGTCACTTTGTGGTAGTTCTTCAAAGACAAAAATGGCACTTAGTGCCTAATTCATCCTGAAAGTCAATAGAGTTTAAGTACCAAAGTGTCATCTTTGCCTTTGAATATCTCCCCTTTTATTGCTCTACACGGGAACCATCACCACTCTTCTGTGTGTGTCTTGCCTATAAGGCAAGCTCTTTGTAGTAAGTGGCTGTACAGAGCCCAGCCAATTGGGGTCAACCATGACTACAGTGACTAGCAGCAAAAGTTGTACCCTTCTGATAGACGTTGGATGGCCTGCGTGGAAGGCGTTGGCTGGTTGCATTACAATTCCCAAGCGGACAGGCATCCACATGGAAATCAGTACGAATTGGTATCACCACCGGCATTCTCAATGGAGACACCTCAGGTCCAGTCACACCTCATCCCGTCACAGCATCATGGGCTCTGCTCCGTGTTGACTTCCCAGTCACCACTTGGAGGATGGTGTGTGAATGGGCCCCTTGGTGCATTCACACAACACTCAGGTGGGTAGTAGCACAAACCCACATTTTGACTGTGGCATGAGATCCTTAACGTTTTCACTGCTCCCTTGTTCTCTTCCACTTGATGCAAAATGTTTGCTTGCAAGGATCTGAGCCTGTCCAGCAGCAATGGTATTGGGCGAATGGCTTTTCCAGGAGTAAGCTTTACTTCTTGGTATATTATTTCCTGGATGTCACTTCCTGCCTCTGAGTGACCACAGAGAGGTAGGGCAAGAGAGTCCC
This sequence comes from Sphenodon punctatus, assembly GCA_003113815.1. Lineage (NCBI taxonomy): Eukaryota > Metazoa > Chordata > Lepidosauria > Sphenodontia > Sphenodontidae > Sphenodon > Sphenodon punctatus. The sequence continues at coordinate 9,032,360 of QEPC01009472.1, read as the reverse complement.
GGAGAACGGCTCCCTGTTCCACTCTGTGCTCCATGCCATTTCTAGACAATGGTGTGTAGGGGTATCACAAGGACATTCCCCTGTGCCCAATGCATTGTGGGAAATACTTCAGGGATGTGGAGGGGGCAATGAAACAGTTGTGTGTACGCATTGCTACTGGGGAAGATAAACGCCCATTAAGGAACATGTGGTGAGTTTTTAGAAAGACAGACTGATCACAAACCAGCCTCCACCACTCTTCCACAAGCACAGAAGTCATTCAAAAATGTAAATCAATAACTGTTTTCCATCCTTTGCATGCAAAGAGTTTGCTGCTCGTTCAAGGAATTCTAGAGGGAAGAGGCTAGAAGTTTTCTTACGGCAGCTTGTGTGATTGCCTTATTAGAAAAGCTTTAGTTGTAATGCAGCTCCACAGTCCAGCTGCTGTCACCCGCAGCAGTTTCAGAGAAGACAGCGCATCAGGATATAGAAAGCTAGATGGGTGAGCTGGAGAGCTGTGCTAGGGAAGGGAGGGGGCAGGCCAGACAGGAGCGGGTTTGAGTACGTAGCAGCAGCAGCAGCAGCAGCAGCAGCAGCGGGAGCTTGGAAAGCAGACGTGGCCGTAGTCAGGTATGAACTAGGATTGGCACTTCATGTCAAGCAAATGCCAAGTGATGAGCGCTCCTAATTTGCCTGCTTAGGGCCCATTTGTAGCGAGAGCGGGACTTTCAGGAATGCACAGGCTGCCTCGGGAAATCCAGGAGATTTTTATTGCAGCTGCCAAGTTACAAATGGTTTGGATGTTGGCTTTTTTTCTGACTTTGGTTTTGTCCTTTCCCATTTCCCAGAGCTGGCAAAGCTGCTCTGAAAATCTCCCATGTGAGGAACAAAAAGCCACCCCAAGGAGCTTCACAGGCAGGGCAGCCTTACTGCGGAGTGACCCAGGGTAACCGTCCCAGGCCCTGTTATCTTCTGTACTTCAGGCCCACTCCCTCCCAGTGCAGCCCCAAACACAACCCCCTTCGAGGTTCCAGTGGAGGGGGCAGGGCCAACAGGGGCCCCACATTTTATCTGCATCCTGGGCCCTGCAAAGGCCGGCCCTGTTCACAGGCTCACCAGCCAGACATGGGAGCATATGATGTAGTGTACGCTGGGGTTACTTCAGCCCTTTGGTTTTCAGCTGACCCCTGGGAGGCTCCCTCCCTTAACTACCCCCAACTATTGGCAGCCAGTGCAGAGAGTGAAGCACCGGTGTAACGTGCTTGTGTTGGGCGTACGGGGTCATCAATAGGCTGATGACACCCAGCGATAGCTCTCTTTTTCATCCCACTCAGGCCCGGCAGTCTCGGTGCTTACCCGGTGTTTGGAAGCCGTGGGGGACTGGATGAGGGCGAACCACCTGAAATGAAGTCCCGACAAGACGGAGGTGATGGTGGTGGGGAAGGCTGGGGAAGTGGTGGCCCCCATCATTGATGGGGTTCGCCCTGCCCTGGTAACTCAGGTTCGGAGTCTGGGGGTGCTCCTGGACCCGCAGCTCTGCCTGGATGTCCAGGTGGCGGCTGTGGTGAAGGGGACATTTCGCCAGCTACATCTGGTACATCGGCTTCGGACGTATATATTGGACTCGGATCTGGCCACGATCGTCCATGCTTTTATTACCTTGAGACTGGACTATTGTAATGCACTCTACGTGGGGCTACCCTTGGTGCTCGTTCGGAGACTGCAGCTGGTTCAGAACGCGGCGGCTCGCCTCCTAATGGGGACGGGCCGACATCGGTGCGCCGCTCTCTACACTGGCTGCCAATAGTCTTCCGGGCCCAATTCAAGGTGTTGGTGTTGAACTTTGAAGTCCTAAATGGCCTGGGCCCCGCCTACCTGTGGGACCGCCTCACCCTCCGGATCTTGGATAGGCCCCTGCAGTCAGCCTGGGGCGCCCTCCTCAAGGTCCCCCGGGTTTCTCGGGTATCGACCTCGCGGAGGGCGTTCTCGGAGCTGCAGCTGTGGAGCTCCCTCCCGCTGGAGGTCCGCTTGGCCACCGACCTCCCCTCTTTTTGTAGACAATGTAAGACCTGGCTGTTCTACCGTACCTTTCCTGAGGGAGATGGGGTGGGTGGGTTGGGTTAGGGAGGGGTATGGGGTAATCTGTGGGCTTTTCATTGTACTGTTGTTGGTTATTTTAAACTGTTTTAACATGTTGTTAGCCGCCCTGAGATGCTTTTAGCAGGAGGGCACGGCATACAAATGTTATAATAAATAAATAAATAATAAATAAATAAAAAATAAGCCTCCCCTTTTCTAACAGTTCCACTCCTCGATGCACTCCGTTGGGGCAAACCCCATTGAAGTGAGTGACGTTTGCACTGGCAAAGCCCTTTGAGGATCACAGTCTAACCCTGCATTTCTAACCCAGGTGCATTTAGCGTCTGTTACCTTGTCATGCAAGTAGCTTACCTGTCCCGTTGGCTCACTTCAATGTATCTTCCCTGCCCCTGCAGCCCCGCTCTTTCAGCTCTTCCCTGCTCTATCTCCCCTTCTCTCCAGGTTACTGTATAGGCCATTGAAAAATCTCCTTAAAATGCATGCGTCCAGCCCTCTGAATGCAAGAGCCTGACTAGAGAGGCTCTTTCAGCTACGGGCAAAATTCTGCCCTCAAACACCCGCACGAAACTCTCGCTGGCATCGACGGAGGAGAGGAGAGAGTTCCCTGCCCACCAGCTGTGTCCCGGTAACGCTGACAGTAGCAGCCAGAATACACTGCACTCACCTGAAACGAAGCCAAGTGTAGGGGGGAAAGGAGGAGGCCACCAGGAAACACGTTGAATCCCTTCACTCCACAATCTCGCTTCCATCCCCTTCCTCTCCATGATCCCACCTTCATCATCGTCAACGATGTCAATCCACCTTGCTACTTAGCCCCACCATTCCTTCATTGTTTTCCTCATGCTCTCCCATAATTCTAACCATGATCTCTCCTCCAACAGCTCATTCATCCATCCCCCCGCCATTCCCAGCATTCCCTTCAATCCCATTCTTAGCTCTTCCCCATTTGAGCTCCCATCATTCTCCTGCCTCCCTTTCCCACTGCTGGAGCAGGTGGAAGTGGAAATTGGTTGTTTTACTTACAGCTGGCCCGTTAAAGGGGGCGTGGTCACAGTTCTCCTGCCAGGACTGGTTGAGGGTCTGGGCAAACTCTTGGAAGAAAGCGTGGGATTGGTTGAAAATGGAAAATCCCAGGATATTAACCCGGTCATCCAGAAGGCCGTCAAATCGCTGGAGGGAAAATTCCTAAAGTATCCCAACAACAATAATAATAATAAAAAACAAACAACCAGAAAAAAAGCATTAGGAGATGGAATAGAGCAGCAGATTCTTCAACAGCTCTCAGCGCAGATGAAGGGAACCGGGCCATTGGCTGCGCACACTAGCAGTGGCATACAAGGGCTGTCATCTCTTGTCAACTGATCAACTCCGCTACAGTCAGGGCCTAGTAGTCAACAATCTTGAGGTTAATGTTAGCCTTGGAAGAATGGATGGTCTGGTGCTTATAGTGTTCACTTGGAACTTGAGACCCCTTCTCACAGGAGGAGGCAGCAATTGGCCACACTCTGAGCCCTGCCCCCTCCCCGACCCCAGTAGCTTCAATATACACCCTTTCCCAAAATGGTGCCGGCAGTATTGGCGCCATTTTGGAAAAGGGCAGACAGTCTGCACATGTGCAGCGGTCACTTTGCGCATGTGCAGACCGCCTGCCCAAAATGGCGCTGCCGCTGCTGGTGCTGAAACCATATTGGAAAAGGGTTGCACCTACATAGAATGATCCAGCGGCCATTTGCGCATGTGCAGTAATTATTATTTTTTAAAACACTATTTTAAATAAAATAAAATGGAAAAAAACAAAACAAAAACAGTATGGGTCATTTACAAAAACTCCTGAAAATGAATGATGTGCCTGCTGCACACCTCTAGCAGGTACCCAAGGGTCCAGAGCAAGGCTAGAGGTTCTGGCAGGAACACACAGGTATAGGGGACGTACCCAAGGATCCAGGCAAGGCACAGTGGTTCTGGGCAGGAGGTAAGAGAGTTCAGAGCAGGTCTGAAGCTGAGAGCAAGCTACTCTAGTAAAGAGGGGATGGCAGTCAGGCAAACCACAGGAACGAGAAATGCAACACGTTGCTCTGCCTAGTTCCTGCTGCTGCCAGCCAGCCTTATATGCTGGCGAGCAACCAATCGGGAAGCTGGGGGGGCGTGGCAAGGGCTAGAGCAGGGGAGAGTCCGCAGAGCAGTGGCCCGTTTGAGGCAAGGGTCCTCGCACTTACACCCACTCAAACGCTGGCTCCCCCAAGTTCTCAATTCATCTTGTGGCAGCCCAATTTTCACTGCTAGTCTCCTCGCACCTCGAAAGGGAACGGCTGCACCTTAAAAAGAGAAGGGACTTAAGCCTGGGAACGGCTACAGCCCGTTGGGTCTAACTGCGACCGCACCAGAATGTCGCCAAGGGACAGCAGTAACCTGGGAGACACAACTGTTCCCTGCCATGCTTGAAAGCTCAAGACAGGCAGAGTGCAAGGGAGACAAGCTGTCTAGCCAAACTCAGGGGATTTCCCTATCCTCCCGGGGTGACGGACCATGGAGACACATGTGCTGGCAGAGGCCCAAGCTAGGCCTCGGACTCCATTTTTTTTTTGACCTGTGAAATAATCACTGCCTGGGTAACAGATGAGTTTACCCCAGTGAACATTTCTGCTGTCTCCCAGCTAAGCAATATCAGAGGCTTTCCTCTCCTGCTAGAATTAAAACTGACATTTAAAAAATAAAACCAATTAAAGTAGCCCCACGGTACAGAGCTGATATGGAGCAGTTGCGCCTGTCAGTCAGATCAGATTACTGTCCATATCCCAGACCCGACCATAGCCTACATCCCTCGAGACACACAAGGGAGGTGGGGAGGGCCTTGGATCACTTTCAGACATGCCCCCCCCCCACGTATTTGGGCTACGGGGGGGGGGGGGGAATCGCAGCCCAAATATGTGCGGGGATCGGCCGGTCTGAAAGCCCCTCCTCCCTCCCGCACGGCTTTGCCAACAGAGACGCACTGGGATGCAGAGCTCGGTTTCCTGCTCTGCTTCCCTGCGCGTCTCTGCAGGCAAAGCCATGTGGGGGGCCTTTCAGACCGGCCAATCCCCACGCATATTTGGGCTGCGCATTCCCCCCTGCAGCCCAAATATGCACCGGGGGGGGGGAAGGGGGCATGTCTGAAAGTGGCCTTCTCTCTTCCCTGGAGTTAGCGTGCAAGAGAAGGCGGCAATAAAGTGGACGGGGCTTTCCAAGAGGAGGGTCTTGTGGGCAGCCCCCCAGGGTTTATTTTATTTATTTATTTATTTTAAAATTTTTACTACCCTTCCCCTCCTGTCACAGGCAGCTCGGGGCGGCTCACAATTCATAAAACATTAAAACAACAATTAAAAACAACTAAAAGGAGGAAAGAACAAAAAAGTAACCCGCTACCCAAAAACCCTCCAGCCCCTCACCCATCTCCCCCGCCAAATGCCTGGCGGAACAGCCAGCTCTTACAGCTTATCCAAAAAGAGGGGAGATCCGGGGCCAACCGGGCCTCCACCGGAAGGGAGTTCCACAGCTGTGGTGCGGCCACCGGAAGACTCGGGGGACCTCGAGCAGGGCACCCCCAGATGACCGCAGGGGTTGATCCGACACCCGGGGAGTGAGGCGGTCCCGCAGATAGGCGGGGCCTAGGCCCTTTAGGGCTTCATAGGCCAAGACCAACACCTTGAATCGGGCCCGGAAAACCACCGGCAGCCAGTGCAGAGAGCGGAGCACTGGCGTAATATGCTTCTAGCGGCCCGATCCTACCAGAAGATGGGTCGCCGCATTCTGCACCAGCTGCCGTTTCCGAGCCGTCACCATGCGTAGCCTCGTGTAGAGCGCGTTACAATAGTCCAATCTAGAGGTGATGAAAGCATGGATGAGGGTGGCCAGGTCAGAGTCAAACAAACGGCCGAAGCCGTCGCACCAGATGCAATTGGCAAATGGCGCTCCTCACCACGGCCTCCACCTGGTTGTGAGTTTGATGGCTTGAGTTCCTTTCTCACTCCCTGGGTGAACTTAAACACATCACTCTGGCTTGGTGCCTCAGTTTCCCCGTCTGTCAAATGAGGATAAATACCACTCTCCCCAAGGGGGTGCATGGGAGGCCAGGTTAGTTATGGCTGTGAAAGCCTACCAGGAGGCTCAGATCGCAGAGACTAAAGCAATGACAAAATATTTCACTGGCTACAACACGGGAAGCCGCAACGATGCCAAAATCCTGATCCCTCTTTACAGGGAAGGCATCATCTCCTTTTATACACATCACCCTTTGACCCTTTTTATACAGACCACCGTGGTGTGTGTGTGCGCATCTGTGTGTGCGCCGCTGCGGGGGGCAGCACAGAGGTGCAGGTGCAGACAGGCGCACCTCCACTCATCCCCATGCAGAGAGCATTGCTCTGTGTGTGTGTGTGGGTGGAGTGGGGGGGATGTGTGGTTCACGGGAGTGCACACCCAACTAGGGCTGTAGTGGAATGTCGCAGCGGTAGCTATTTCCGCCGGAAACAGCGTTTCCGCAATTAGTGGTACGGCATGGCAGAGGCTTTCATTCCGCCGGTTTCATTCCGCTACTTCCGCAGTTCTGCTAATTTCATTCTGCTACTTCCACAGGCTTTGCAAAATAGCGGAAACATGACATTTTCGCTACTTCTGCCATTCCGCCAGCGTCACAAAATAGCGGAACAGCGGTTTCCCGACAGTTTCCGCAATTTTTCCGCAATTCCACAATTTTCAGAATGCCGGCGGAATTAGTGGAATGTCCGCAGAAAAGCTGTGGTGTGGCGTGGGCAATTCCAAAATGGCGAAATGGAATTGCGGCGCGGTAACAGCTGCTGCCGCATCAGCCCTACACCCAACGCACCTCAATTTACATGAGACGCTCTCCCACGTGGACGATGGGTGTCCATGCATGGGAGCCTCTCATGTACAAAGGGCCTTTGTTTGCTGTTAGAGGAGAGAGCCAGAAGACGGTGTTTATAATTTTGAGAAGCTGCAGAGTGCCTGTTCCCTCGCACGGATGTGGGCTGAGAATTTTGCAGCCCCTCCTGCCATTATTCTGGGTGCTGGATTGCTAATACATTTTTAAATCTCCCTGACACTTCAGCACAGCGTGCTCCGAAAAGAACAAGATGAGACACAGGATTAAGTGAATTTTAGACACCGCCACATTAATGTTAGGTAACATGAAATTGCCTGTGAACTATTGATTCATTTGAATGATATTATCCTCCTGTCTCCCTGACAGGTTATCCATTTGCGCGTGGCATCCTGTCAATCTGCAGCACAAGGGCAGATGGCTAATGAGAGTCGGGGCCCGGGGAGATTCCGTATACAACGCAGCAAATGATCTGCCAAAACCTGCCCAAACAATTCCCTTGCCCCTCTGGCTAGACAGGGGAGGGGCGGCCAAACATGGGGCAAGGGTGAAGGCAACGAGAGTCAAAGGCCTCAACTGTCGCTGGTTTCATTGTACAGAGGAAATTGAAGACAATTTGCAATCCACCCCTGCTTGCCCTTTGCATGGGGTCTGTGCCTCGGTTTCCCCCAAATAGGCCCCAGTCTCCCAGTAATCCAGTCAACAGCTTTTATTCTGGTTCCTCAGTCCTTCCACCTTCTTTCCAAGTCAGACACATAAAGCATAAATCAGGGTGAAAATAAGCGCTATGATAGCGGGTCAGAGGCGGTGGTGGCCAGACGTTCTCCACCGGCTCCTTGGATCGTGATATTTATTACAGAGGACGGTTCCAGTGTCTGCTGCTGGGTGGAGGAATAACTAGTGGTGCTGGGAGGTTGTTGTTCACCTCCTTCAAAGAATATAGCTGGCCCCTTGCTTAATCATCTGGACATGACATATTCCTAAAGTAGGTTTCCATTAAAAAGACAAGAGGACAACACACCATTGCTGGCCTTCCCATCAGCAAACCTCTTTTTTACCCAGGAGGCTGGCTTCAATATACCTCCGGGGTGACTTCCGGTGGGAGGGGGTTAAAGGACAGGCGGGACGGTGTTGCCGCAGGCCACGCACCTAAAGGCCACGCCGAAGGGCCCTTGGGTGCGGCCCTTAGGTGAGGGCCGGTGTGAGGGGGGGCTTCGACCCAACAAGGGGGGGAGGGTTTGGTCCACCTGTGGGAGGGGGGG
>QEPC01009472.1:8992721-9024030 GCA_003113815.1 Sphenodon punctatus | reverse complement strand
TAGGAGAAGGAAGATGGTGGGGATATGGGGACATAGAAGGGGTGAGGGGTTATGGGGTTGAGGGTTGGTCTCTGAGGGTCCAGCAACTGGAGGGGAGGAGGGGGAAAGGGCCAGGGGGGCCCCCACAGCCATTGGAGTCGTGATAGGCTGGGGCAAGTATGGTCAAACTGGGAGGCAAACAACAGCAATTAGAAGGGACAGGCATTTGACTCCTGTCCCTTGTATAGGTCCCCAGGAAGGTATGACAGGGATCGAGATCAGGGGTACCCCTGGTCTGGGTCTGTTGCTGTTGAATGTGAGGGAGGTCGATAATAAATCAACAACGATCCGGGAGTTGATCCTGGATCGGCCGGCCGACCTCGTGTGCATTACAGAGACCTGGCTGGACAATGAGTCGGGGCCAATATTGGCTGACCTTGTCCCAGTCGGGTACTCTGTACAGCACCAGCCCAGGGTAGAGGGGCGAGGAGGCAGTGTAGCTGTTGTTTTTAATAATAGTTTTTAAGACTATCCTGGGCATGGAGGGGGTCCATCTTGTGTTCGATTTGGCAGGAGACAGATTAGGGCTGTTGCTGATATACCATGCACCTACCTGTACGGCAACATCCCTACATGCTCTAGCAGAACTGGTGTCGGAGGTGGTCTTACGGTCCCCGAGGACTTTGGTCCTGGGAGACTTCAACATCCATGTTGACGCCAGTCTTGGGGGAGCAGAGTGTGAATTCATGGACGCCATGACAACCATGGGACTGTCTCAGATGGTTGGGGGCTCGACGCATGAGAGGGGACATATCCTTGATCTGATATTCTGCACAGGTCTTGAGGCGGGGGATCCAGTGGGGGGGGTGAAAGGGGGGTTAGGTCAACTTTTTGACTGAGGCCATCGACCAAACGGCCCCTAGACGTCCACTCCCAGAATGCCGATGGCGGGGGTCACCGAGGTTCACGGAGGACCTGCGCTAGATGAAGCAAGATGGACAGCGGCTGGAGAGATGGTGGCGCCGGACTCGGACTGAAGCTGACAGATTGTAGTATAAAGCTAGTTTAAGAGCATATGCTGTTGTGGTGCGAGCAGCAAAGAAAGAGTTCTTTGCTGCCCTCACTGCATCCGCAAAGTCACGTCCAGCGGAGCTTTTCCAAGTGGTGCAGCGGCTGGTCAGTCCGGCTTCTCTTCACCTGGAACTGGAATTTTCCAGTGCCCGCTGTGACATGTTTGCTGACATTTTGTGTGGATAAAATCGCTCGGATTCATCATGATCTCGATGCTGCACTTATGACAGGTAGTGAACTAGAGGTAGGGGAAGCCCCGTCATGTCAGTATTCGTGGGATCAGTTTCAGTGGGTGTCGCCCGCTGATGCGGCTAGTGCGGGCCACCTGTTGTGAGTTAGCTCCATGCCCATCCTAGCTAGTGAAAGCCAGCCTGGAGATATTAGGGCCGCTGCTGGCGGGGGTGGTTAATGCCTCCCTTGGGGAGGGCAGGGTACCGAGCTGCCTCAAGGAGGTGGTGGTGTGGCCTCTGCTCAAGAAAGCATCTCTGAATGTTGACTCCCCGGCCAGCTATTGGCCAGTCTCTAACCATCCCTTTTTAGGGAAGGTTATTGAACGGGTGGTGGCCCGGAGGTTACAGAAGCATCTGGACAGAGTCGGTTTTCCTGATCCCTCGCAGTCTGGCTTTTGCCCAGGGTTCGGCATGGACACTGCGCTTGTCGCCTTGATCGATGACCTACGCCATGAATTAGATCAGGGCAGATCATCTATTTTGATCTTGTTGGATCTGTCGGCGGCATTTGATACCATTGATCATGAGATGCTGGTGATGTGGCTGGGCGACCGGACCGGGGTGTGTGGGATTGTTTTAGAATGGTTCCGTTCATTCCTGGCATGGAGAACTCAGTGAGTGGATCTCGGGGAATACACGTCATCTCCCTGGGACCTCACGTGTGGAGTCCCGCAGGGTTCTATTCTGTCCCCTCTCTTGTTCAACGTGTATATGCAACCCTCGGGGGAGGTCATGAGACGGTTCAGCATATGATGTCATCAGTACACCAATGATACACAACTTTACCTCTCATTTTCTGGAGATCCAGGCCTGGCAGTCTTATGTGGGGGGGGGGGGAAACTCCTGTTATCGGCAAGGTCTGCCCCTCTCTGGCCGCTCAGGTCCATAGTTTGGGGGTGTTCCTCGATCCACAGCTCCGCCTGGATTGTCAGGTGGAAGCTGTGGCAAGGGGAGCATTTTGCCAGTTACATCTGGTGCGACGGCTGCGGCCGTATGTCTCCAACCCGGACCTTGCAACCATCATCCATGCTTTCATTACCTCTCGACTGGACTACTGTAACACACTCTATGTGGGGCTACCTTTGAAGACAATCTGGAGGCTGTAGCTGGTGCAGAATGTGGCGGCTCATCTCTTAACGAGAACGGGTCGCCACGAGCACACTGCTCCTGGGCTTCGTTCTCTGCACTGGCGGCCGATAGTCTACTGGGCCCAATTCAAAGTGTTGGTGATGACCTTTAAAGCCCTAAACAGTTTGGGGCCTGCTTATCTGCGAGACTGCCTCAGGCCCCGGGTCATTTTGCGGCCCCTGCGGTCGGCTGGGGGCGCCCAACTTGGGACCCCCCCGGGTATCCCGGGTGGTGACGGCAGGGAGGGTGTCCTCGATGGCTGCACCAAGGCTGTGGAACTCCCTCCCGATGGAGGCCCATTTATCCCCGGACCTCCCCTCTTTCCGAAGATCATGTAAGACCTGGTTGTTCCGCCAGGCCTTCGGGGAAGGGTGGGGGGGGAGAGGGGTGTGTGTGTTTATTGCCTTTAGTATTTTGCCATTTAGAATTTTTTAATATTTTAATATCTAGTTTTATGTGTATTATTTAGATTGTATATGTTGTTCACTGCTCCGAGTTGCCATGGTGCAGGAGGATGCGGGGTAAAAATGTATTTAAAAATTTTTTTAAAAATAGCCCACATTAGCACCCACTACATGGGTGTTCACTTGCCTGTCTATTAGGCGTTTGCTTGACGTTAGCCCGCACCCCCCATGCAGCCCCTACTCATGGCATTGTCCAAGACATCGCAAGCCCGCGGTGTGGGCCAGTGCATGCTAATACACGCCCACATCGCCGCATCTCATTAATTAGCTTCGCCTGCAGCCTTGCCCGCATCCACGTCCGCCAGCACCATAGAATGGCGCCTAGCGTGGCTGCCAGAGGAGAGATGCTCTCTCAGCTGACAGGAGCCCATGAGACAAGAGAGATCTGATAGAAAAGGGGAGGGGGGCAGGGTCACAGCCAGAGAAGGCGTCTTACCTTGGCCATGACCCCCCTTTCCATCAGAAGCAGCTCAGGTGGCTTCAAGATGAGAGAGTTTGGAGGGGGGGGAGGAGAAAGGGCTTACTCCAGAGAATCTACGCCTGGCCACACTCCTCTCTCTGTTTGGGAAAGAAACTGAGGGGCACGAGGGAGGGGTGAGGCTCCTATGGAGGACCCACATGGCTCCTGCGCTCCCTTTGGTTCCTTTCCCAAATGGAGAGAGGAGTGCAGGTGTAGATCCTCTGGAGAAGATCCTTCCTACACCCCCCCTCACCTCTTGCAGCCGCTTCTCAGCTGAGAGTGCAATCACGCTCTCCTCTTGCAGCCACCCAAGCACACGAGTGCTGCTTCTGATGGAAAGGGTTAGGGTCATGGCCAGTGGGGGGAAGCCTTCTCTGGCTGTGACCCCCGTGGCCCCCTTTCTATCAGAGCCAGGACTGGGGAGAGGGAAAGCACTGAGTGGCGTTACCAGTGGCGGCTACCGCCAGCACTGGACTGTTCTGCGCATGAGCAGCCTTTCACAAAATGGCGTCGGCAGTGCTGCTGCCATTTTGGAAAAGGGCAGCTAGACTGAGCATGTGTGGCAGCCACTTGTGCATACTCAGAGCGGCTTCCCTTTTCCAAAACGGCAGCGGTGCCATTTTGGAAAAGGTTGCACAGGCGCAGAAAATCTGACAGTCATTTGCGTATGGACAGTAATCTTTAATTTTTAAAAATGATTTTTTTTTTTAATGTTTAATTGATTTAAATACAGATCTGTAAGAATCTGTATTTAAATCCGATAACTTTGGGAAACGAAATGAAATGAACATAAACCAAAACAAATTTTCATCCAAAGGATGACCACTCCAGCTGGCTACACTGGGCAATCAGGAATCTCTGACTGGCATCATTCTGAGCCTGTGCTGCTTCTTTTAGTGGAGCTGAAGATATGCAAACCTGCTGCCGTCTGGTACAGCTGCCAGTTTGGAGATTTTTGGAGGCCACTGAGCAGACACATCCAGGTCAACACCTCCCAGAAGACTACTTCAAGGTAAGGGCAGAGTGGGCGAGGGGCTGGGAGCTGTGTTGAGCAGGGAGGGGGGTCCGATTAGGGCTGTAGCGGAATGTTGCAGCGGTAGCTATTTCCGCCGGAAACAGCGTTTCCGCAATTAGTGGTACGGCGTGGCAGAGGCTTTCATTCCACTAGTTTCATTCCGCTACTTCCGCAGTTCCGCTAATTTCATTCCGCTACTTCCACAGCCTTCGCAAAATAGCGGAAACATGACATTTTCGCTACTTCCGCCATTCCGCCAGCGGCACAAAATAGCAGAACAGCGGTTTCCCGACAGTTTCTACAATTTTTCCACAATTCTGCAACTTGCAGAATGCCGGCGGAATTAGCAGAATGTCCGCAGAAAAGCTGTGGTGTGGTGCGGGCAATTCCGAAACGGCGGAATGGAATTGCGGCACGGTAATAGCTGCTGCCGCATCAGCCCTAGTTCCGATCAGGCTTGGAAAGCCCTAGAATAGATCAATTTGGCAGAGGAATTGGGTCCCAGGCCCAGCTCAGGGCACTTGCGAGACCTGGCAATGGGCTTATGCTCGGTAGGAAGGAGGCGGTCCACGAGGTTTTTGAGGAGGTTCCTAGGAGAGGATAAAAGGGCATGGAGTAATTATATGGGTCTGAGTAACAACTACCCCACACAATTTTGGAGGTGTTTTTCAAGAGCTTTGCTCCGGCTGAAAGGGGCGATAACATGAGAGAGGGGCTGTTTTGTAGGCGTGTACAGAAGGGATCAACATTCGTCGTCATTATTATCTTAATTTTCGTTTGTAAAAATTCATCCGTTTTCATTGTTTGTTTGGAAACCCATTCACTTTCGTTTTACGTTTGTATAAAATCTATTAAAAACATTAAGAAATAAAATCTAAAAGCATGTGCAAAATGGCTGCTGGACTGTTCTGCGCATGCACCCCCTTTTCCAAAATAGCACTGGCAGCATTGCTGCCATTTTGGAAAATGGTTGCCCTTTTCCAAAATGGCGACGATACTGCCTCTGCCATTTTTGAAAAGGGCGCACATGCCCAGATTGATCCGGTGGCCATTTTGTGCATGCACAGTGATTTTAAAAATGATTTTAAATATGTTTTTTAATGAAAACGAATGAAAGCAAAGGAATGTTTGCTTATTAATTCGTTTTCTAGTCTTTAGTTACAAAAACAAATGGGGCTCCATTCGTTTTAGTAACTTTAAAAACAAAAACAAATTGCACACACCTACTGTTTTGGTTTGACCGGAGCAGGAATTATGGAGCTGGGGAGGATCTTTTAAGGCTGCCAGAACCTCACAAAATCATGAACTCAAGAGCTCACTCTGCCGGCATAGCGGAGATGCAGATATCCCAGCTCAAAAGATGTTGCTTCAGTGCAAGACTTTTCTAGGCAAACCTTCAGCTCTGAGAAAGTTCCATTCTATTCCCCCTGCATCCAGTGCCATAGTCTCTTGGCGCCAGAAGACGTGCTGTGTGTATTCCACTCTCTCCGAAGTGTTTCCTTCAGCGCTTCACACGTACAGCGCAGCAGCAGCTCAGAGCACCAATAAGTAAATGAACCAGGAGTTGACTTTTAGAATGAGCTGTGGATTAAAATGTCTTGAGAGGGGACTCTTCATTTGGAATAGGATCAGAGGGATTGGGGAAGGTCAGGGGAGCTGCAAAGAGGGGGAAGGTGACAGCAAAGGACTGTTTTCGAAGATGCTTTGATCCCTATTTTTTTTTTTTTCTTCTCTCTGGTTGTTCACGGCGCCTGACATTTTCAAATCCGCGCTTTACAAACAACAACTAATTTACGATTCAACCCCAGCACCGCTCAGCAGTTTCCAAGAGTCTGAGGACCCATCACTCAGATCTGCTCTGCTTCCCACCAGCCGAAGGGAATATTCAGACTTACAGTGACTGGTCATGTCTGGAGGAGGCTATGGACTGACTGGCGTTTTCTGGCTTCCACGGGGGCAGCTGCACAGCAAAATGGGAGGGAAGCTTCCCTTAGAAACTGACGTTCTGGTATGCACCCCCCGTCCTCCGCCACGGCATCCAAGCATCTTGTCAAAGCATTTATCCTCATGACACTCCTATGTGACTGGAAAAGCACCACCCCCATTTTAAAAATAGGGAAAACAGAGGTGGCCAGACTTATGATGCATGCAACCTACTTACATAAGAACATAAGTATCGCCAGACTGGGTCAGACCAATGGTCCATCAAGTCCAGCATCCTGTCTCCGACAGTGGCCAATCTCTTTCTCTTGAGAGAAATACCCAACAGGTCAAAATGGGCAAATGCGTTCCCTGTTTTCCAGCCCCCTAAGAGTAAGAGGTTATGTTCCCAAAACCTACTTAGCTAATAGTCATTAATGGACCTACTCTCCAGGAATTTATCCAATCCCTTTTTAAACTAGCTACGCTACCGGCCGTGCCCACTTTCTCCGGTAGTAAGTTCCACAAGTTAACTGTGCGCTGAGTGGAAAACCCCCCCCCCCTCTCTCTTATTT
Organism: Sphenodon punctatus; assembly: GCA_003113815.1. Lineage (NCBI taxonomy): Eukaryota > Metazoa > Chordata > Lepidosauria > Sphenodontia > Sphenodontidae > Sphenodon > Sphenodon punctatus. Next base: position 9,017,188 of record QEPC01009472.1, on the reverse strand, counting down.
GTTTTAAATCTGCTACCAATTAATTTGCTGGAGTGCCCCCTTGGTTCTAGTGCTCTGAGAGAGGGTAAATAACCACTCCACATTTACGTGTTCCACTCCACTCAGGATTTTATAAACTTCTGTCATATCCCCGCTGTCGTCTCTTCTCCAAACGGAAAAGCCCCAACCTATCAAGCCTCTCCTCATATGGGAGCTGTTCCAGACCCCTGATTATTTCTGTTGCCCTTCTCTGTACCTTTTCTAGTTCTGCTATGTCTTTTTTTGAGATGGGGCAACGAGAACTGCACACAATACTCCAGTTGCAGTCGTATGTACATTTTCCCAAGGCCATTTATGGATAATACATGTTGCAGGGCCTGCATTGGTACCATATGTGCCAATGCAGGCCCTGCAACATGCATTTTTCATAAGCAGTCTGGAAAAAATATACATAGGTGGCAACCCTATGGGGTCATATCTTAGATCTATATAGGGGCATTACGATATTTTCAGTTCTATTCTCTATCGCTTTCCAAATGATTCCTAACATTCTGTTTGCTTTTTACACCGCCGGCCCGTCACACACCGAGCTGAAGATTTCAATGACGCCGAGATCTCTTTCCTGAGTGGTAACTCCTAATTTAGAACCCAGCATTGTGTACTCATAGTTTGGGTTATTTTCGTGCATTACTTTGCACTTGTCCACATTAAATTTCATCTGCCATTTGGATGCCCAGTCACCCTGTCTCGCAAGATTCGCCTGCAATTCTTCACAGTCCGCCTGGGTTTTGACTACCTTGAATAACTTTGTGTCATCTGCCAATCTGATCACCTGACTCTTTATTCCTTTCTCCAGGTCATTCATGAATGAATATATTAAACAACACCGGTCCCAGTACAGAGCCCTGAGGCACTCCACTAGTTATTCCTCTCCATTGTGATAACTGACCACTCAGTCCTACTCTCTGCTTCCTATCTTTTAACCAGTTGCTGATCCATGATAGGACACTGCCTCTAATCCCATGACTCTTTAATTTCCCTCAAGAGTCTCTCATGAGGAACCTTATCAATGCCTTCTGAAAGTCCAGATACACTATATTGACCAGCTCACCCCTATGCAAATTCTTATTTACACCCTCAAAGAATTCCAATAGGTTAGTGCGGCATGACTTCCCTTTCCTAAATCCATGTTGACCCTTCCCCATTAAGCTATGTTTATCAATATGCTCAGTAATTCTGTTCTTAACAACTGTTTCCACCAGTTTGCCTGGCACAGACGTCAGGCTCACTAGTCTGTAGTTTCCAGGGTCACCTCTGGAGCCCGTTTTAAATATTGGCGTTACATTTGCTACCCTCCAATCCTCTTGTACAGTGGCAGATTTAAGCGATAGGTTACAAATTTCCAATAATAGATCTGGAACTTCATATTTAAGTTCCTTCAGAACTCTGGGATGAATAACACCTGGTCCTAGTGATTTGTTACTATACAGTTTGTCAATTTGCTTGATCTGGGAGTCAGTCTTTGCTGGTCTACCAGGACCTCTTCTGGTGGCTCTCAGCTCTCGGACACCTCAGCAACTGGTCTCAAGTGGGGAGAGAAGTCTTTCCTGTTACCTTGGAGCCCATCTCCACCCTGGGGTGCCAGTCCTGATCTCCCCAGAGACATCTCTGAGAGACTGGTTCTCCTCCCCGCACCATGATCTACTGGAGACGAGCTTGTGATCTCCTAGTTAGATGAAGGTCTTCCTCTTGAATGTCCACTCCTAACCTTGGGTCTACTAAGCGGCTAGAGGTCTGTGGCAGATCTAGGAACAGAACCCAGATCTTCTGAACCCAGGGCTACAGCCCCAAAGGTGACCATCCTCTCGAGGGCTGATTAACATCCTTGATCAGAACTCCCTCCTTTTGGGGAACATTCAGATCAAAGCTTTGCAGTCTGGCCTCATCTCTCTGCAAAACTCGACCAATTCCACCTCTGATAATATCCTCTCAGGTTCCACCATTTCCCTATGGGGGATGCTCTTCATTTCTGGCATTTCTCGATTCCTGGCTGAGGTGAATTACAGTGATCCTTGAGAGGCACATAGGGTTGGCTCCTTGCACACTTGGCCCTCTTCCTCCACTTCTCTTGTACTCACTGCTCACTCTGCTCCGTCTTCCTAATATCTGTGTCAAGGCCTGTGCTTTCACAGACGGGAAGATTGCTTTTCATGTAATAGCTCCCATGAGAGATTAGCTACTGGGAGACTAATTTATACCTGTCAGCAAATCCTATTTAATGGGAGTTTCAAAGACTTTATGCCCCCCCATGCCCCCATTTTATACTCCCAGCCTCCTCCTCCTCTGTGCAGTCTCTCAGTCACTGATCTCCTTGGCCGTAAGCAGGTCATGGGGTCCTTCCAAGAACTCTCCTATGCCAGGTCTTTGTCATCTGCCCTCAGCTGGAGATGTGTGTGTCCAAGAAAATACCTTGGCAACACAGAAGCAGCTGCAAGTTACAGGCAAACCCCCAGATGGTTGCAGGTTACCCACACACAGTCATACACTGGCAACAAGCAGGGCAGCAGTACAAATGTCACAAATGGATTCTCTTTCACTACCAAAATGAGAATAAATCATTAGTACTTTGTATTCCTCCTGCATCTTCCACTGGAGACTCTTAAAAGCATTTTCCAAACATGAATGAATGAAGCCTCTCAGAAACCCCACAAGGTGGGTATTCAAATATGGGAAATCTTAGGCACAGAGACAGGGCCGGCCTTAGAATTTGTAGGGCCCAGGGCGAAGATAAAATGAGGCTTTCTTGGTGATCCCACTCCCTTCCCTGTGGCTTAGCCCCCTAGGGAGGCAGCCTCTCTGTGGCCTTAGAGGTGGTCGTGTTTCAGACCCTGCTGTGAGAGAGTGGGTGTCCTGTCCCCTGCCCTGGTGAAATCTGAGGCCACTTCAGGGTCCCCGTAAGTGGTCATCCTGTGGCAAGGCCAGCCCTGAACAGAGAAACTGCAGCCAAAAAAACCTTCCAGATACTCCTCCCGTGTAGAGTCCCGCAGGGTGCCATTCTGTCCCCCCTCTTGTTTAACATCTATATGCAGCCGTTAGGGGAGATCATGAGGGGGTTTCAGGGCATGCAGTGTCATCAGTATGCTGATGACACTCAGCTCTACCTCTCCTTTTCCACCGACCCAGGCCATGCAGTCTCCTTATTTTCCCAGTGCCTGTCAGCTGTGGGGGCTTGGATGAGGTTGAGCCATCTGCAACTGAATCCTGACAAGACGGAGGTGATGTTGGTGGGCGAGGGCTTGGGGAGCCTGGGGGTGGTTGAATCTCCTCTTGTTGGGGGGGTTCGCCCCCCCATGGTGTCTCAAGTGCGGAGTCTGGGTGTGCTCCTTGATTCGCGGCTCAGCTTGGAATCTCAGGTTGTGGCCGTGGCGGGGAGTGCGTTTCGGCAGTTACATCTTGTCCGGCGGCTTCGGCCGTATCTCTCAGACTCCGACCTCGCCACTGTCATCCATGCCTTCATCACCTCGAGGCTGGATTACTGCAACGCGCTCTACGTGGGGCTGCCTGAGAAGCTGGTCCGGAGGCTGCAGCTGGTGCAGAATGCCGTAGCCCGTCTCCTTACTGGGGCGGGTCGCAGGGAGCACATGACACCAGTGCTCCGGGCTCTGCACTGGCTGCCTATAAAGCACCGGGCTAGGTTCAAGGTGCTGGTTTTAACCTTTAAAGCCCTTCACGGCCTGGGCCCTGCTTATCTGCGGGATCGCCTCACTCCCCATGTGCCCGTGTGACCCTTGAGATCATCCGTGGGAGCCTTTTTAGAGGTTCCCCGGGCGAGACGGGGGGCCACTGATGTGAGATCTTTTTCAGTGGCTGCCTCTGTGCTGTGGAATTCACTCCCGGAGGAGGCTCGGTTGGCCCCCACCCTCCTGTCGTTTCGACATTTGTGTAAAACCTGGCTGTTCCGCCAGGCTTTTGGCGAGGGGGGTGGGGGTGGGGTAGGGTTTGGGAGGGAGGGTGAGTTTTATGATTTGTTTTAAAATTTGTTTCTTAATTGTTAAATCTTTTGTGTCGTTCGCCGCCCCGAGCTGCCTTTGGGCAGGAGGGGTGGGAAACAAGTTTTAAATAAATAAATAAATAATAATAATAATCTGGGACACCCAATTTGAGATCCCAGAGTCCCTTTAGAAGTTTGAGCACCTCCAAATGCTACTGTCTTCAGTGGGAATCTGGGGGGGGCTCAGCACCTAGGTTCTTTGGGCCCTGCATATCTAAAGCTGGATGCTCAAAACTAAGGAACGAATCTGATAACGTCAGCCTTGCAAACAACAGGGAATCTGCATCAAAGTCAGGGGACAGAATGCAGGGAACTTCCCAAAGTCAGGGAGCTTCCCATCCAGTGCTATAGCCACTATATAAGTGCAGTTAAAAAGCGGAGTGGTTATCCTGTGCATTGTATTTCCAAAGCGCTAGACCTCGGCTAACTACTGAATAAGTTAGCCCGGACCGGTTGGCTTTCCAACAAAGTTGCAAAACCTGGCTCTTCTGTCAGGTATTTGGTGGGGGTGGGTGGGCTGCCCCGAGTCACCTGTGAGCGAGCGGGATGGGGTAAAAATCCAACAATCAATCAATCAATCAGTTCCCTGGGAGACACCATGCAGGAGTTATTCCAGGCTGATGTCATCCTTGGGCCTCTGTTGCTTCTTGTCCAGTGCTTGACCGCTGCAGTTGAACATTATGACTTCAGGAAAACCCTTGGAGCAACCTAAACCTTTAGCTCATGGGGAATTTCCTGCCAAATAAAAGCAATACGGAAAAGCGATGTAACTTGTACTTTCAATGTCATAGGCTTGAACTTGGTGTCATCACCTGCTGGGAATTACAATCCAGTGATTTATGGGACGTGCTCTCCATTCCGTTTGGAATATCAACCTACCAGCTTCGAGTCTATTGCTCAATGCAAAGGCCTGACTCGCCCACGGTGATTAAGGGATTGATCCGGAGTGGTGCTGAGCATCCGATTCTAGACAGCACTGGATTCTGTACCTGCCACGTTACTTTAAACAGACATACGCCTTAGCACACTTTAACACCTGTTTAGAATTTCTTATGCATGTTGCAGGGTTGCATAGGGCGCCAGCGCAGCCCTGCAACATGAATAAGAAATTTTAAACCGGTGTTAAAGTGGTGTTAAAGGATGCTAAGGTGAATGTCTGTTTTCACCCTTTGATTGAAATCTTATCAAGTTGTTAGAAACTAGTTGTTTCGTTCCACTTCTAAAACAAAGTATGATATTGCTTTCGTGCTGTGTTTCTCAGCGTAATATCACAAAGAACTTTATTAATATTATACTGACTAAACCTCTCATGTGGCTCTGTCAGGTGGTGTATGCCTACCTTAAATGTGCAAACGGAAGCATCGGCTGAATGACTGAGGATCTGTCCACATAATGGGGGTAAATTACTATGCTCTACCCCAAGGGGAGGTCCGGGGTAACGTGAGGCATTTTACCACCAGGGGGAAGTTACCCCTGGGTAGGAGTGGCCACACAAACAGTCATTAGCCTTACCCAGGGGGTCACCACCTGGTAAGCTCCATTGTGTGTGAATTAGAAATAAATAGTAAATTATATTGGTGGTTAATATCTGCCAATTTGGATAGTTTGGTGATTACCCAGTCAATCGCCAATTACCACGACAGCTAGCCATCAAACTGAATAACCAGAGAATACCACAACGGTTAACCGTATTACCCGTACCATATTACCACATAACTGAACATTACCGTTACTAGTCTGAAAGCACGTTCAGAGGAGTGAGGGGATTAGTCTTCTCCCCTGTCTCTCCCACTGTCCCCTCTCCCTGTCTCCCCCTTGTCTTTTAGATTGTAAGCCACAGGCAGGGACCGCGTCCATTTCTATGTTCTGTATGGTGCCAAGTACATGACTGGCGCTATATAAATGTTTACAATAATAATAATAATAATAAATAGTAAAGAGCAAAAAAGGAATTATGGGCAAACAGTAAATGGCACTACGGTAAATGGCTTTATGTGGTAACAAGGTAAAACAGTTAACCATTGAACAATAAACGGTAACTGATTCTTGCCGGATTGGCTCAGATACTGCAGGATCCAGCCTGGCTTCCAGAACAGCGGCAGAGAGCCATTTCAGTTCTAGTATGAATGTGGCCTAAAAGTGTGATCCTGCTTCCCCTGATGTCTAAGGAGATGCTCCCACAGATTAAAGAAAAAGGAGCAGGATTGTGGCCTGAGGCAACAATTAATCAAAGAACTTAAACACATGGTTAAGTCCCACTGAGCTCATTGTTGAAGTGCTTTGGTGAATACAACCTAGGTGGTGGATTTTTCAAGGACAAAAGCAGGGTTTAAGAGCCAATCTTCCATCGCTCGCTAACTGAATTGTCCAAAGTCTCTTGACCACCAATGGTAGAAACAAAGCAAGAAACCAGAGACATTTTACAGCCTCCTTAGCCACTGGACATACTGGCTATGATCCCACAAACTACTGATTCCAGGCTTATCAGCTTCAGTGGGACTACTTGTCCCGTAAAATTGTGGAACTTATTGCCAGACTATGTCACGCAGACAAGTAGCATAGCAGGCTTCAAAAAAAGGACTGCATGAATTTTGAAATGAGCCCCGTTAAGGGCTACTTGTTGGTTTGGCCAGGGGTATGAGACCCTTGACTGTTGGAAACTGGGGGAGGATGGCAGGTAATGGATTACTCCATCGTAATAACCTGCTGTGTCCTCCCCTGAGAAAACCGGTGCTCCGAAATCTGCACTGGTTGCGTATTGTCTTCCGGGCACAATTCAAGGGGCTGGTTTTGATCTTTAAAGCCCTAAATGGCTGGGGACTCACTTATCTGGCAAATCGCCTGAACTATCACGTCCCATTGCGGCCTCTGCGGTCAGCTGGGGATGCCCATCTGGACGTACCAGTTTTTAACCTGGCCTCCATGACGAGGAAGGCGTTCTCGGCAGCTGCGCCGCAGTTGTGGAACTCCCTCCCGCGAGAGGTTTGTTTATGCCCAGGCCTGAACACCTTTAGGAGGCTGTGTAAATCCATCTTATTTGCAAGGGCGTTTGGCAGTGGGGGCTAGGGTAGGGGGGCTGTAGGGGGGGTAAATGGAGGTGTAAAAGGGTTGGGTGGATGGTTTGGGGTTCTGGGGCGTTTTATGTTTTTTGTATTTTTTTAATGTGCATTCTTTTTATTTTATCATTGTAAGTCGCCCTGAGCCACCTTTGGAGGGAAGGACAGGGTAAGAAATATGGTTGGCCATCGTCGGAGACTGAATGCTGGGCTGGAGGGCCCATTGGTCTGACCCAGTACTGCACTTCTTACGTTCTTACTCCAGAGTAAGCAGTTTGCGAATTGCGGTCACCAGCTTTAATAGTGAGCGGAGGTGGCTTTATCTGTGGGGATTTCCTTTGACCTTATTCTTTTCAAAAATATATACCCCCTCATCCCAACAATCTCAACACTGAATGAGTTTTCCCCTTACAAGGAGAGGCTGGTGGATCCGCAGTCAAGATTTGATGGTGCTGTTCCCAGCTCTGGCTGGGAGAGTTTGGGGTAAGCCGCTCCTGATCTCTTTTGCTCAGTCTTCCTATTTGTCAGAAGAGGCTAATAACACTCACCTAGCCCGTGGGGGAGTTGTGAGACTTAATTAATGTTTGCATAGAGGTTGAAGATCCTTGGATGAAAGCGGCTAGACAAGCGACGTATTATGACTATTGTAATAACCTGATGATAAGCAAGCGTATTTTAAACTCCAAGCTCAGAACCATTGGGGTTTATCTGCACTGCTGCATGGTCTTGCATCAATGGCTGGCTTCTGGTAATTACTTATCTCTGAATGTTGAGAAGGCTAGCTTGTTATTGTTAGGTGCCGCGCATTAGCTATTGAGCCCCTTCTCTTTCTATCGATTTTCCTGGCAATATTGTTTGCCTCCCCTCACACCTGCAGAATCTCACTCCTTTGCTAGATCCTTATCATGCTTTTAATAAGCCAGATCACCTGCAAAGCAAAGAGACGGACATGTCTCCTCCCCCCTGGGAGACACTGCCAAGATTGGCTTGTTTAGATTTTCAGTGACGCCAAGACCTTGACACACACGCATGTATCTTCCTCTATTCATTACTGTAAGGGCTTCATTGGATTTCCAGATCTACTGATTAACAGCCTCCAAATTGTCCCCAAATGCTGCTGATGCTGCTTGCAGGGGGTTTAGATGAGATTATAAGGCAGATTTAGAGGCAGGGGAAAGCGGGCCTCACTCCGCCGGCTTCAGACCAAGAATTTACACTAGTGAGGCGCTGCCCTTTATGCTCACAAATATGGTACTCTGGTTTTTCTCTTTGTGGTGTTCTATAGGGTTTTTAAAGGAGAGGGGATCCTGAATTCCTTACTCCATTCTTATCTCATGAAAAAATGCCATGGGTCTCAAGACGGATTCAGTCTGAGGTAAACCACGTAGGGTTTAGTGGCCGGATACTTAAAATGTTGGGGTTTTTAAAAATGAGAGCGGCAGGAGGAGGGAGGGGTCCGTGGTTGGTGTGTGGGGTGTCGGCATGGGAAGCGCGTGGGGAGGGCTTCACACGGGCGGCTCCCAGTATGGCTGGCCCGTCCACAGAGGCGACCACCCTGGCCCGCATGGGACACTCTGCGTTTTTCAGGAGTGGTCCGTGGGTGGCTGGTGCGTGGGTCCCCACGCACCAACATGGATCGGAGTGGGGAGGGCTTGCGTGGAGGCATCTTGTTTTAAAAACACCATCCAAAATAGCATGGGAACTTTCATGGAGGAATTCAAAGTACTTTACCAATATTGGGTCAGTTCCTCGATTCGGCGTGATTCTGCCGGCTTCAGTGCCAGATGACGTCAGCTGAGGATCTGACCGACTGAATAAGTAGGGTCGTTTACATTATTATATCCATTGCAGCGATGTGTGAGATGAAGCAGAAATGGTTCTATCCTGAAGCTGCTCTGGGCTACCGTGAGGTAGGAAGAGCGGGATACAAATATGGTAAAATAAATAAATAAATAAATAATAAGTCCTCCCATAGCCAAATATTCTGTCACTGACCATTAGGACCTGCTAAATGTTACAGCCCGTGGTTCAAAGAGGCAGAAGGCACGGTCCTGCTCTCATTTATACCTGAAATGGCTCCACTGAAGTCTGCACAGTCCAGGATATATGAGCCAATTCTGCATCCAAGGGATCTTTCCAAGACTGCATGGCACGAATCACTGGTCTGAGGCAGGACTAGAACCTGTCAAGGTCAAACTGCAGGGCAGAAGGTATGGTAATTCCATCGTGGCAGAAACTACGTACAGCCAAGCCGTGCACTGAGGCTCTCGCAGTGGCTGCCCCTCTGGAGCTCCCTTCCCTTTGAAATTTGCCAAAGACCAAGCCTAAGTATCGTCTGGAGACAGTGGTTGAAAACAGACATGATGCTAACCACCCTTTAACCACCCTTGGTGGTTATTTATGCATGTTGCAGGGCTGTATTGGTGCCCTATGCAGCCCTGAAACATGCATAAATGACCAACAAGGGTGGTTAAAGGGTGGTTAGCGTCATGTCTGTTTTCACCCAGTGTAAGACCTTCCTATTTGACCAGCCATTTGGTGGGCAGGGATAGGGTTGGGGGGGTTGCAAGCACAACAGTGTGGGCGTTTACATATGTGTATGTTTTGGTTATGTTTTTTTAACTCACCCTGAGCCCTCAAAATAGGGTAGGGTATAAGTCCAAATAAATAAAATAAGAAGGACTACAGAACAAAATGAAGAAATGAACAATGCAGGATCTTTTCTTTAGTGTGAGTATTTCTTAAGCTCAGTTCTTTGAGCCTCTATTTCTGCTGTAAAGAGTTTCAATAATAAACACAGCAAGGGGCCTGGAGAAAAGGCCAGCACAATTACACTGGCGCATTGATTTTATGGATGGGATACTTGCAAACTGTACAGCTTTGGGCTCTTGGGCCAAGTCAATTTCTTATAACCCTGGCACTCGTCCCATGAAGGCGTGTGCGAGACCTCTCCCAAACTAGGTAATAACAGGCAGAGGAAGACCTGCCTTTGGAAGCCGAGGCTCTCCCTCTGTGAATTCAGTTGCCTTCAGGGTCTATAAATGCTGAACTGCCATGTCTATTAATCATTCCTAAGCCATTCTAAAAACATATTTATTTATTCACTAAAGTGTACAAGATTATGCTAAGTGCTTTATGGCTTTTTTTTTAAAGGTTCAGTACATTTATAATATATTGAGTGTGTCAATAATTATATAATAAACCACACGTGAAAATCAATCTCCCTGGCAGAGGGAGTCATCTTAACAATAGATTATGGGCTTTTCATTCTGCTGATGGGAAGGGAAGACGTTCCAACATAGAGGGTTTCCTGAGCATTTTGGTTATTGTAATCCTAAAGACCTTCACGTTTGGGCTATTTGAACTATACTGACGCACATCATCTTAAGTGACAGGTGGAGTCTGTTTAGATCAATGTCGAAAAATTCAGATCCTTACTCCAAGTTAACCCAAACTCTCCAGACCTCTTTGACCAGAAGCATCATCGCATATAGCTCACCTGGGTTTAAAGGCATCACACCAAAACCTTCTTCATAGATTCAATGTTTTTTAAGGCCATTATGATCATATACTCTGACCTCCTATACGACACAAGCCCTGGATTTTCCTTGACTGTTTCCTGGACCAAGTTCACAGCTTCAGCTTGTGCCGAGACACATCCTTTTGGAAAAGTCTTGAGTGAAGGCCTTCAAGCAATGACGAACCCAACACAGTGCAAGGTAAGCTGTTCTAATGGTGAAATTACCTACACCGTTAGAAAAGTTTGCCTTACATAGCTGCGCAGTTTGGAGAGACATGGAAGGGCAGGCCTGAGTTGAGGTTATCGAAACTGACTAAGAGATGTAGACAAAGATCTCCCATTAAAAATGATACTGTGGAAATCTCAACCAAGGTCTTCGAAAAGTTTCTAGGTTTTTCCCCCTCTTTTCAGTCCCTCTATGAATCATGGGAGAGCTTTTTCCCTCTCTCTTGCTAATGTCTGGATTGACAGATGTAGGGGCCCTCAACAAAGCCATCTACTACACCCACCCGCACACAGCCCAGGATTAGAACTGGCGTCCTTGGGGGGCGGGGGCGGGCTAACCCAGAGTGATTAGCTCCACTACCTTTGTGTTCTGGTTCTGGCCTCTCTTCCTCACCTACTAGGCTCATGATTCTAGCCCCCTGCTTGGATTCCCTGCCCACAGAGTGTCTGATTGGCTGCTACTGGTTTAAAAACCCACCTGACAGGAACAGGAAGCCAGGAGGAGCAATGCATAGCCCCTGTTCCTCAGCCTTGCTAGCTGCTTTGAGCCTGTTCCTGCTTCCAGCCTCCCTGTCACATTCCCCTGAGTCTGTTTGTCATCCACCTGCTCTGTTCCCCAGTCTGCCTATCCCAGTCCTTGTTCCTGCCCACACTAATTCCTGTTCCTTCCCAGTTGATGATCTCCTGATACTGTCTTCTTGACTTTGCTTTTTTCGACTTGTCATTTGGTTTCAGCTGACTCCTGGCTTGTCTTTGATTATGTTCATGGATTGCCGAACCCTGGTCTGACCCTTGCCTGGCCCTGACCCCGACTGACTTATGCTACTCTGCCCGGGCTCGGATTGGGGCCACACACACTCCTGTACAGCGAGTACAGATACTCTCCTCACACACTCTACTATACAGCGACGTTAGAACATAAGAACTTCCATATCAGGTCAGACCAATGGTTCATCAAGCCCAACATCCTGTTTCTGGCACTGGCCACCCTTGGTTGCTTCAGAGAATAACCTAACTGTCATAAAGGAGCGATCCATTCCTTGCTATTTGCTTCTGTCTGGCTCCCGACAGTCAAGAGGCTACAACCCCAACTAGCTTGACTAATAGCCATTCACGGACCTGTCCTCTTAGAACTTATCCAATCCTTTTAAACACCAAGCTGCGAGACTGGCCTTCACAACATCCTCTGGCAACAAGTTCCACAAGTTAATCGCATGTGAAAAAAAGTACTTCTTTTTAATTTGTTTTAAATCTGTTGCTGATTAATTTCATAGAGTGTCGCCTAGGTTCTAGTATTTTTAGAGAGAATTAATATCAGTTCCATATTTACCAGTTCCATGCCAGTAATTATTTTGTAAATTTCTAACATATCTATCTCTTCAGTTGTAAGAGCCTTGAGCGATTGATCCTCTCCTCGTCCAGAAACCATGCCACGCCTTTGATCATGGTTGCTGCCCTCCTCTGCATCTTTTCCATTTCTACTATACCTTTTTTTGAAATGGGGCAACCAAAATTGCATGCGATATTCAAGTTGTGGTCACACTAGAGGTTTATACGCACACACACAATCCACTATACATTAGATTTCCGCGCCCATGCAGACATAGGGTGTTTTCACACGGACGCAAGGGGTGCTTACCCCCAGGAGCAGGGTCAAGGGGTGCACCCCCGGCACTTCCTGCTTACAGTCCAGCTGGGTTGGGTTTAAACAACCTGGCGGCGGCGGCAGCCCATGGTCCACCCATGCAGCACCCCTCTCCCACACCAGAGTTCAGCCTTTTAGTTTGCTGCTTATTTCCACCAACGTGGCTCAGTTACTCCCACTCCCTTCCACTTGGCCGAAACACTCCCTGCTCACACCTTCTCTGCCTGGTGCAGTTCCTTCCCACTGTCCCGTGCAGAAGCAGTCAAACCGGCTAACTGTATGTTAGGGATAATTAAGAAAGGGACGGTAACAAAATGGAAAATATCATAATGCCACTATATAAAACCCATGATGTGACTGTGCCTGCAATACTGTGTCTTATTCACCTCACCCCCCAAAAAAAAGAGATAATGCGTCGTCCCAAGTGGTCCCGGGTCTGCTGGCCTTATTAATTATTATTATTATTAACAAACATTTATATAGCACAAGCAGTGTACCTGGCACTGTACAAAGTAACAAAATAGACACGGTCCCTGCCCTAGGGCTTACAATCTGAGAGACAGGAGCTGGGGGAGAGACTTAGGAAGGGGAACATAGGGAGAGACAAGGGGTCTAACATTCATTAAGATGCGAGGTCTCAAGTGCACGTACTTGGCTTGGTTACGATGAGAATGACAGCAGGCAGGTCCATGTGGCAAGGATAAGGGTAAACACTTGTAGGTATAGGAAATAGTGGCTCAGCAGGCTAAAGAGTCAGACAGAGCAGAGTGAAAGAGGTGAGTTTTAAGGAGAGATTTGAAGGTATGAAGGGAGGGGGCAAGGCGGATGTGGACAGGGAGGGAGTTCCAGGCATGGGGGGCAGCAAGTGAGAAGGGACGAAGGCGCTTAGGGGAGCAGGGAAGGCTTGGAAGGGTGAGAGAAGGGACAGAGGAGGAGCGAAGTGCACGGGCTGGAGTATGGAGGGCGATAAGCGCAGAGAGGTAGGGGGGAGCGAGGTTATGAAGAGCCTTCTGTCGGGCCTCTAAGACCTGGCTGTTCATCCAGGCCTCTGGGGAAGGGAGTGGGTAGGGTGGGGGGTTAGTTTGACTGTTCTTACCCTATTTAATTGGTTTTAGTTTCCCTCGTTGTCTCTGTTTTTTATTGTATTTATTGTTTAATGATCTTAAAATGTAGTCGTCGTGAGCCGCCCCGAACCGCCTGTTGATGGGAGGGGGCGGGATATACATTTAAATATAAATAAATAAATAAAGCGAGAGAGTGGGAGACAAAATGGTTCGAAGGATCTCTTTTTATTGGACCAACTGCTGTTGGTGGAAATGAGCAAGCTTTCGGGTCACACAGGGCCCTTCCTCAGGCGTGGAGCACAGCCCATCAGAAATATATAACCTGAACAAATGTAGGGCAGGTCTATATGAGGAGGCATGGAATGGGAAGGAGCAGATAAGACAAGGTAACTGGTGGAAGGGTGGAAAAGAGAGGGAGATGGATGGATTTTATACATCTGGCACATCTCCCTCTCGCTTTACCCCCCACACCTGTTACCTTGTCTTATCCACTCCCTCCCCATCAAGACCTGTCCTACATTGTTCAGTTTATATATATATAGCCCCAGAGGGTTGGGACAGAGGGCCCCCTCTAGTGGTGAGATAGTGACCAACCTCCCACAAGTTCATGAGCCTGCTACTCTCAGAGCAAACTGAACCAGATCTTTTAGCTTAGAGGGTAGCGGCTCATGCAGATGTAGCTGAAATCCCCAGTTCAAATCCCCACCCTGGCCAACTTTGCAGGGTGTAAGGGTTACATATATTTCTGATGGGCTATGCTACATGCCTGAGGAAGGGCCCCTGTGCAGCCCAAAAGCTTGCTCATTCTCACCAACAGCAGTTGGTCCAACAAAAGAGATCATTTGAACCATTTTGTCTCCATCACAAAAAAAGACATAGCCAAATTGGAAAAGGTAAAGAGAAGGGCAATAATGATCCATGGCATAGAGCGGTTTCCATATGAGGAAAGGCTCAATAGGTTAGGGCAGGGGTGGGGGAACCTCAGTCCAAGGGGCCAAATGCAGCACCTTTCCAGTTACTGGATCTGGCCCCTCGATCCAGTTCCTACATCCAACCACTGGGAAACCAAGCTCAGGGTAAGGGAGCAAAGATGAGGGCGTGCACAGAAGGAATGGATACGGAACAGATCCAGGGCACAAATCCATGAAGTGGGCCCTGCTTTTCTTGAGTGCACCCCATAAGCACCACCGTCCCCAACTTGTGTGTGACCCTCAGAGCTTCTACTAATTTTCAAAGTGGCTGCTAAGATGGAAAAGGTTCCCCCACCGCTGGGTTAGGGTTCTTCAGATTGGAGAAGAGACATCTGAGAGGGCAATGACAGAAGTAGATAAGATCATGGAAAATGTGGAACAGGTAGTCCAAGACCCATGACTGTCGAAAACTGGGCGAGGACGGCAGAAAATAGATGACTCCATTCATTGTAACCTGCTACGTACTCCCCTGAGGGAGCCGGGGCTGGCCAGTCGGAGACAGAATGTTGAGCTGGATGGACCCATTGGTCGGACCTAGTAAGCGGCACATACGTTCTTGTGTTACCGTCCTCACTTTGTCCAATCACTCCCCACCCTCTTGCTCCGCCTGCCTGGCCAGATTATTTTTTATTGCTCGCTACCTAGACTGGTTTCTCCCCTCCCTGCCTGGCTGAATTGCTCCATATTTTCTTACAGGTGAGTGGCAGAAGCAGGAATTAGATCCCACCTACTGTCTCCCTTTCCGCCAAACCATGCCTCCTTTCTCGATGATCCTATTTACAAGCCATGGCTGAGAGCTTCAAACTGCACAGGAAAATCTGGATGCCTGGTTGCTATTCGTTTTTTTAAAAAAATTGACATCCAAATTCTTTAGCCAACCCTGAGAATCCTAGGGAAGAATCTTTTCACCCATCATTGAAAAGCAAATTCTTCTGGGCAACGGCGATGGAACACAGCAGCTGTTTTATCCACGCAGAGTAACATCACACGATACAGTTACGGAACAAAACCACATACGATGAATACGCTTGCCTGGCTCTGGGCACGACTCAAAATCTTTGAACCCCTTCTCTCCAGCGGTAATA
Source organism: Sphenodon punctatus (assembly GCA_003113815.1). Lineage (NCBI taxonomy): Eukaryota > Metazoa > Chordata > Lepidosauria > Sphenodontia > Sphenodontidae > Sphenodon > Sphenodon punctatus. Next base: position 9,001,592 of record QEPC01009472.1, on the reverse strand, counting down.
ATTTTAATAGTTTCAACCATTTCCCTCTGATTTTCCTGAGTCCTGTTTTAATGATTTTTTATGGTTATTGATGGTTTTAAATTGGTTTTATGTATGCTATTTTATTGTTGGAAGCCTCCCCGGGCTGCTTGCAGGAGGGGCGGGGTACAAATTTATAAAATAAATAAATAAATAAAATAAATGTTTGGAAACATAAACCCAGCCCCGGGTCCATATATTATATTTCAAAGAAGCCCAAAGAACAAGAAACTATGTGGAATTGACGTGCTACATGGAATTAATGCAATTCCACCGTTTCGGAGACATCCAAAACCTCTCGCGCGCTCCGCTCTGGTGGTTTCCCACATTTTGAGGACTAGGAGATCCAATTATTTCCTTGCAACTTGCAGCTGCCTATTTGTAATTCCCTATGCACGCATCATCATTATTACTATTATAAATCAAATGTCAACGTGGCTGCAATTTGTTGAGGCTTCTTTTATTTTCTTTCTTTTTTTTTTTAACAGTGATCAAATCAAATTTCTCAGCTAAACAAATTGTTTTAATTAAAAAAATTTAGTCCATTCCGTTTACTTTGGGCTCGATTTGGATATTGCCTCCATGACTCCTGGGGTTCGGCCAGGCTCCTATGGCAGTGCTCACACAAAACGCGCCATATGACGGGTAAAATAACTCAACCCTCGTAGCGACCTGACGAGCATTATTAACCCGCGGTAAAGCACCACTCTCCTATCCCAAACCTACATCAGAGCCTAATGTGAGACAGACAGCATCTCCCAGGATGCATCATTCTAAAGCATCTCAATGCTCCCTCGCTGCACTGTGGCAATGAGGGACTGTGGGAGTGACCCGAGGGTTTTGTATCACAAACACGCTGTTCCCTTCCCCAAAGTACATGTTACCCCAGGGTGTTTCCACCCAGCTTTAGACAACAAACTGTGTGGCTGCTACTGAACCAACCTGGAGACAGAGGGTGTTTTCAGACATGATGGGGCGGCTTTGCCCCGTCCCGAAAACAACCCAGAGATTCCCCGCCGGGATCACCCAGGCACGGCAAACAGACGTGCCGGGGATCCTGGCGGGGAATCAGGGAGGGGGCGGGGCTGTGCGGTGCAACGTGCGGCCGCACGGCCCCGCCCCCTCCACGCTGCCTCGCCGCCCGCCCTCAGGGGAGACGGGCGGGCGGCAAGGCCAATGCCGCAGCGGCGTCTGGCCGAGTTCACCACGGCCCGGAATCCTGCTGGGGATTCCAGGCCGTGATAGCCAACCAGACGTTACTTTTTTTTTTATGCCTGCCTGGAATCACTTTCACCGCGCTTCAGCCGATTTTCGCGCCGGTAGCCCGGGAAGTGTGGGTATTCAGCGTGGCGAATATCTGGTGGCCGCCTAACAGACGTGCAAGGCGCTTTGGCCCCATGTGGGTATTGACCATGGTTCGTCTGAAAATACCCAGAGGCTATTTAATCAAGGGCTAAGGTTTCATTCAGACAGTCGCTTCTTGGTGAGTTATGCAGGATTTAGGTCCAAAGGAATAAGCGAGCGCTGTATAGGACCGGCTTTAGAATTTGTGGGGCCAGGGGCAAAGATTAAATGTGTTTCCACAGTGCCCCACATGGCCCTGACCTCTCAGAGGCACTCTCGGTGGGGTCCTATCCTAGAGGTGGTCATGTTTGGGGTCACACCTGGAGGGAGTGGGGATCCTTCTCCCTGCCCTGGTGAAAACAGGTGTCCCCCATGGGCTTCCTGGAAGTAGAAAAAAGAATGGGTACTGGGGGCAGTTGCCCCTGGACACCCTGTGGCAAGGGCAACCCTGGTGCAATATGGTTTACCTGCTCCTCACCCCACACCAACTGAGTGGAGGCAGGAGGAGTGGGCAAAACTGTATCTCCTCCCATTAACATGCCAGCAGCTCAACTGAACCAATGTGGAAAGGGGACGTCAATATACAGGTTGGATCAACCAGCATAAAATGGCTATCCCTCTAGAACGTGAGAGGGAAACACAGGAGAGTGTCCATAAGAAGGCACCGTTGCCCCTGAGGTGGTGCAGAGCTGAGCCTGATCTACAATCTAGGGCTAGAGGTTTGCAGGACGTGGTTGTGTGGGTTGATTTTAAATCACACTGACCGTTATCTGCGCTCAGAAACCACCTACTGTCTGGGCATGAGTTCTGTCAGGTGAGCTACTGTGGTGAGCTCAGAAACCGCCTACTCACCATCCCTCCTCTAGTCGGCAGACAATGGGGTCTTTGCTGTGGCGGCCCCTCAGTGTGGAACTCCTTCCCTCCTGACGTCCGTCTCAGTTCCTCCCCCCATAGCTTTAAAAAGCACCTGAAGATTTGTTTGTTCTTCAGGTGCCTGTAGCACCCACGGCTGGTTTCCCTTAGTTTGATCTCTCCCTTCGCCCTTTAAATTGTTTTAAAATAGATTTTATATTGTTTTATCATATTATGTTGTGAAGCACTCGAAGCACCATTTGGTGGTGGTGGGATGCTACAGAACCTCTCTCGGTCGGGATTCCCCAAGGCTCTGTCCTTGGCTCTCTCCTCTTCTCTATCTACACCCATTCCCTAGGCAAACGCATTGCTTCCCATGGTTTCCAATACCACCTATACGCTGACGACACTCAACTCTATCTCTCCACTCCTTCCCTCTTCCCCCTCTGTCCAAGCTCATCTCACCAGCTGTCTCTCTGATATCTCCGCCTGGATGTCTCAAACTGAACATGGCGAAAACTGAACTCCTTATCTTCCCTCCCAATCCTTCCTCTCCCTCTTCCCTGTCAATTGCCCTGCCCTCATCCGCCTGGCTCCCACCCTCCGCACCTTCAAGTCCCTCCTCAAAACCCAGCTTTTCCGCTCTGCCCTTCCTAACTCTGCTAATCATCCCCAACCAGGATTATCCCCCACCTGTTATCTGCAAATTCCCAATTTACTATGACCAAGCCAAGAGCGTGTACCTGAGTTCTCGCATCCTCATGAATGCCACATCCCTCGTCTCTCCCTCTGTTCCCCCTTCCCTGTCTCCCCTCCCACTGTCTTTAGATTATAAGCCCTCGGGCAGGGACCGTGTCTATTTTATTCTCTGTAAAGCGCCAGGTACATCGCTGGCGCTATATAAATGCTGCTGCTGATAATAATAATACATTATTATTATTATTATTTATAGTAGAAATATATTTTGGGACTTCGGCTCCCTGCTCCCCCTCCCCATTTCCTATGTTTCAGCACTTTTTATCTTTACATGCATCAACTCACCTGACAAATGATAACACCATCCTAGAGCCAAAATTAATAGCTGTGGAAAAGATACCGTATCCATCAACTTTGCCTGCTTTGAACCATGCCCGACAGAGCGGATACAGATATCCGGGTGACTTGGTTAGTTTCCGGAGACAAATATCTGGTTCAACTATTTTGGTATGACACTATTAGCGCTAGTGCGTACCACCCTGGGGTACAACAGCAGTCAAAAGTTCTGAAACAAAGGAACTAAAATATTATTATCATCATGATTATTTATAGAGCGCCAGCAATGTGTCTGGTGCTGCACAGTCGTGATAAGAGACAGGTCTCTGTCCCGAGGGGCTTACAGTCTAGAATGGATAAGGGGAGGGGCAGATGGGGAGAGACAGGGAGACATTCATGAAGTCGAGAAGTTGCAAGGGCACGTGCTTGGCTCAGTTACAGTGAGACGTTATAAAGAGAAGTCTAAACAAGGCATTTAGATCTACTAAGAAATACGGCTATATCAATACTGTTTCCATGGTGAATAATTATGCAGATACGTGCTGAGCTATCTGAAAATATGAAGAATATTCATGAACAGAAACACGCCCATTTGGTTCAGCTCTACAATTTGCTGTCAGCAAAATGCAGCCATCTCTGGGGTGGGTAGCTGAAATGCAGCTAGTACAGGACACCTAGGGTAATAATTTCAGAATTTAAGGGATCACAGTCAACTACCCTGAATCACAGTAGATTCAGGGTGGTGGCTGTGATTGCGTGAACGTCTGTTTGAGCCCGGACAGATGTTCACCACGGTGAGTTCCTGGTGGGGTTCAAAGCTAACCATGGTTCTGGAGGTGAGGCCAGCCTCAACTCCAGGACCATGGTTAGCTGGACCACAATCAGGAATGGGGCGAAAGTAACGTCTGTGGTCTGGACCGCGGTTCTGGATCGGGCGCAGCAGCTGGTGGAGCATGGGGGGGCGGGGCTGAGCGGTTGCACGTTGCGCCGCGCTGTCCTGCCCCCTCCCCGATTCCCCTCCACAGGCCAGCACGTCTGTGGTCCTGACCGTGGTCTGGATTGTGGTATGAGCTTGGGCGCAGTGGCCGGTGGAGCACGGGTGGGGTGGGGGGTGGGGCTGAGCGGTCGCACGTTGCGCCGCGCCGCCCTGCCCCCTCCCTGATTCCCCTCCGCAGGTCAGCACGTCTGTGGTCCTGACCATGGTCTGGACCGTGGTACGGGATCGGGTGCAGCGGCCGGTGGAGCACGGGGGTGGGACGGGGCTGAGCGGTCGCATGTTGCGCCGTGCCGCCCTGCCCCCTCCCCGATTCCCCTCCGCAGACCAGCACGTCTGTGGTGCTGACTGTGGTCTGGACCGCGGTACGGGATCAGGCGCAGCGGGCGGTGGAACATGGGGGGGGCGGGGCTGAGCGGTCGCACGTTGCGCCACGCCGCCCTGCCCCCTCCCTGATTCCCCTCCGCAGACCAGCACGTCTGTGGTGCTGACTGTGGTCTGGACCGCGGTACGGGATCGGGCGCAGCGGGCGGTGGAACATGGGGGGGCGGGGCTGAGCGGTCGCACGTTGTGCCACGCCGCCCTGCCCCCTCCCCGATTCCCCTCCGCAGACCAGCACGTCTGTGGTGCTGACTGTGGTCTGGACCGCGGTACGGGATCGGGCGCAGCGGGCGGTGGAACATGGGGGGGCGGGGCTGAGCGGTCGCACGTTGTGCCGCGCCGCCCTGCCCCCTCCCCGATTCCCCTCCGCAGACCAGCACGTCTGTGGTGCTGACCGTGGTCTGGACCGTGGTACGGGATCGGGCGCAGCGGGCGGTGGAACATCGGGGGGGCGGGGCTGAGCGGTCGCACGTTGTGCCGCGCCGCCCTGCCCCCTCCCCGATTTCCCTCCGCAGACCAGCACATATAAAGGACGTGCCCTCCTCTGACTGCTCTAGTTAAAACCTTCAGTGGAAAGGTTAGGTTTATTACATTTATTCAAATGGATGGTTACCAACCTCCACCCACATCACAGGAAAAGGACACCTTCCTCTGTGGCAGGCTGATAATGATTTCAGAACTCCTCGTATGTGGTTCTATAGGTGTCCACTTCAGAGACGGCGCATTCGTGTTGCCAGCAACACTTGTCTGTGGATGCCGCCTTCTGCCAGAGGTTAATATTAGCTTTCGCATGCCATGCTTCTCTGCTGAATTGACTAATTAGCAGCATTTAAACCGAGAGTCACTGATCTTTATGTCTAGCAGCAGCAAGCCTCTCAACTCAGGATGTTTCACCAAGCTGTGAAAGCGGTCTCCATTCAGCGTTCTGAAGTTGACAAGAGAGTACACAACTTGCCGTCATTTGGGGAACTCTTATTCCAACAGCTGGAATAAGCGTACCGTTCTGCCATATAAAGAGAGATGCCATCAGTGCCTTGTGGTTGTGTCTAGCTCCACCTCTTAGTTCCTTTATGTCTTATTAGTCTCCCTGCCTCCCATTAGTTTAATATCCGTGCCTTTAAACGTACATATCATCTATCCCTCTTTCGACAGGTTTTTTCCCTTAATTTTGCCTGCAGTTGCAGACAGTGCTTCTCCATGATTTTATCTTTTCTATTAGGCAGTGATTGCAAAACCCCAGAGGGTTCATTAGTGGCTTGATAATCCCTCCAGATTTGTTTAAATTGCTCGCTCCCATCTCTCTTCCCTATTTAAATATTACTAATTTCTCTAAATATCTCTTCCATCTGTCCAGGTTTCACCAGCATCTCCTTCTTCCTTAATGACCCCTGTCAAAAATCCTGTTTTTTAGATTTTTTTTTAAAAATTTTTTTGTAAATGACTGGAGTAAACAGATACAGAACAAATGGGTCCTAGAAATGCAGTAGTTATTACGCCAAATTGAATTAGAGGAATGGGCTTAAACTACAATTTTAGACCCTGTTTGGGTTCAAATTTCTGAAACAGCACCCCCTGCAGTCAAAATGTTTGCAGCGTTGCTCATTATTAATTATATTATGGTGGCTCATTATTAATTATATTATAGAAACCCCACTCAGAAATCAGGGTCTTTTTGTGCTAACTGCTGTACAGAGAAGTTACGAAGATGAGAGTCCTAGTCTCAGGAAATTTACAGGCTACAAGTTGGAAAGCAAACACACAGCATGTCAACAAGAAAATGGGATGAAGATATATTGGACTGGAGACTAGGCTGAAATGAGATCTCACCCTTTGTGAAAACTTTGTCAAGAATGGCCCTCTTGGCAAGATTTCCCAGGTTGAGACTCTCGTGAGAATCAGCCATTCTCGCCACCATTCCTGTGAAATTCTCAAAAATATTAAAATACCCTAACAACTGCTCTGAACATATGCAAAATGGCCACCAGGGGCATTCTGAGCATGCGCGGCCCTTTTCCAAGATGGTGCGGGCTGTCTCAGCACCATTTTGGAAAAAGGAAGCTGGTTCTACATATGCGAAGACCATCTGCCCTTTTCCAAAATGGTCCCGACGCGGCTCACATGATCTTGGAAAAGGGCCGCACATGCTCAGAATGACCCTGGTGGCCATTTTGTGCATGCTCAGAGAGCGTTATTAGGGTATTTTAAGGTTTTTGAGAATCTTGCAAGAACTGGAATTGTTCTTGTTTCAGACCCAGCCTGGACCCATTACTACTGACTACTAGAAATAATAATAAAGTTTATTGTTTAGCTCCAGCTATTACAAGTAAGTAAATATACAAATATACCAAGTGTATATGATAAATAAATGCAATAAAATAACTCCGGGTCTCTTCTTATACAATAACCCAATATAAAAAGTAGAAAAGTAAAAAACTAAAAAACATCTTGCAGCCGTAGCAAATCATTCCATCCTTTAATTTAAATCACATAATTCACTAGTACAACCTACTAGGATTTTTGAGCGTCGGCATGCACACTCCTGATTCGAATCACTGCCCCGCAAAATTTAGCCACAGCCCTAGTCGAATCTGAATCAATAGGGTGCAGTAGTCATTTCAGCCTAGTCTCCAGTCCAATATATCTTCATCCCATTTTCTCGTCGACATGTTGTGTCTCTGCTTTCCAACTTGTAGAGTGTAAACTTCCTGAGACTAGGACTCTCGTCTTTCTAACTTCTCTGTACAGCAGTTAGCACAAAAAGACCCTGATTTTTGAGTGGGGTTTCTATAATATAATTAATAATGATATTATTAATATAATGAATAATGAGCCACCATAATAGTCTTAGCAAGGCGCTCTTCAGTTTATCCCCCTTCTCAAGGTAACCCCCCAGGAACCTGAATCTTGGTCCTTCAAAAGCAGAACAATGCATAATGATGTGCTCGGAGGTATCAACCTCTCCTGACTGACACATACAGCAAATTCGCTGTTCCCATGGGGTCTTCGCCTAACGTCCCTCGAGCATAGCGGAGGGGAATACATTTGCCCTCATCCTAAAAAAAGCTACACGGCAGTTGGCATCCTGCCATTCGAACCAATAACATTGGCTGGGCCTCTGTATGGTATAAAAGGGGTAGTGAGAGTTAAAATAAGGTGCCACCTCCTGTGCCTCACGCTGGGCATTTTCAGTTTGGGCAGCCTAATCCCACAGCCGTCTTTTGATAAGTATTTTACATGTCGCCCAACCCAGTCTTTCCAAATCTGTACAGGCAAACCCTAGCTTGGCAATTTCGTGCTTAACTCCCTGTATCCAGCTGTTTCCTAACCCTGCAGAAATTGTATCATTGAACAGCATATCATTGGGACAGGGGAACAGCACCTTTTTAAGACAGAAGTTCAGCCACTGCAAAGTGGCATGAACTTCCAGAGGTAGCACGAATGACTCTGCCCGCAAGATTACCTGAGGGGTTCCCCGGGGTGCTCCCAGAATTGTTCGCAAGAATATGTTCTGTAAGCTCCCCAGATGAGTAATATATTTCTAACACCCATACCGGAAATGCGTACAAAAGCTGACTGATTACTTTAGCCCTGAAAAGTTGTAGAGCCGGTAAGACAAGATGTCCCCCTTTACCGTAGTATAATTTCGTTATAGCTGTGACCGCTTTTTTTGCCTGCCCAACCGCTGCATCATAGTGGGCCTTCCAGCTTCCGTTGGCAGAAATTATCACGCCTAGGTATTTAAAGGCCTTACCCTGGTCTATCTGTGTCTCATAACCCAATGATGTTTTTTGTGAATTCCTCTGGAGCCCACCACCAGCACCTTCGTTTTGGCAAAGTTTATTGCCAGCAGCTCTAACCGGCAGTATTCCTCAAAGGCCTCCAGCGCACGTCTCATCCCTACTAATGTCTGGGAGATTATCACGGTATCATCCGCATATAGCAATAGCGCTAATTGGCGACCACCAATGGGTGTTTTCAGACGTTACGGGATCACGGTGAACCACGGTGAATACCCACCTGTGGTCACCGTGTCCCGAACGTCTGTTTGGCGGCCACCAGATGTTCGCCACGGTGAATCCCCACATGGGGTCTGTTTGAACCACGCTTCCCGGGCTAGCCGGGGGAATGTCCTGGGAAGCGTGGTCAAACGGACCGTGGGCAGGGACCAACGAAAAGTAATGTCTGGCCGCGCGCCACGGCCCGGGATCCCCGGCGGGATCCCGGGCCATGGCGCTTCCGGCCCGACGCGG
>QEPC01009472.1:8963221-8979965 GCA_003113815.1 Sphenodon punctatus | reverse complement strand
TTCATCCATTCCTATCGGGTATGGAATGGACAAAATTCCATCCAATTCTGATCAGAACGGACAAAATAATTTTTAAAAAGCCACTACGCATTCACAAAATGTCTGCCAGGCCTATTTGTGAATGCACATGGCAATTTAATTTTTAAAAAAAAATTTAAAAAAATTGGCTGGAATTCTGATAAATGTTTCCAGTGGAAATTCTAGTTGAAATAAAGGGTGTGTGTGTGTGTGTGTGTGTGTTCCATTTTTGTGGAAATGTCCACAAAAACAGAACCGTTCTTTTAAACCACCTTTAGGTTTCTGTGTACCTTGTCTTTTCGTCATTCTGCGGTACGAATGCCACTAGTGGATTAAATGCTGCTCCCGTACAAATGTCAAAGCAAGTTTTCCTTCTCATCTGAAATTTATATTGGTAGAGGAACTCTACAGCTCCCGGGCGCCCGTCCCCTCTCAATAATCCCTTCTGCTTCTGTTCCCCGGTACTTGTGGCTGTACCAGACACCTCCAAGAGACTCGCAGCCCAAGCATATCAGCTTTTGTCAACATGACTCTACATGCAGAGGAGACGAGCAGAGAAAATGTCTTACCAGATTAGTGAAGATGTACGTGTAATAGGCTGAGACCATTCCCAGTTCAGCTGCCTGTGAAGGAGAGGAAAGGAGATTAGACTAGAGAGAGCAACAATCTACCATTGCAGCAGGGTTGCTTTTGCATGGACATAAAGGTCCTTTTAAATGCACGGAGGGTTGCCATAGATGCCAACTTTTCTGGGACAATTATGAAAATACATGTTGCAGGGCCTGCATTGTCCCCTAAGGCCGTGCAACATGTATTTTTTCATAAGTGTCCTAGAAAAAACATGCATCTATGGCAACTCTAAATGCAGGAGGGTTCCTTTTAATTCCCCTATTAAGATTTTGAGAGGTGCTGAGCTCCTGCACCTCAGACTGAAGTCAATGAAAGTGGCAAACTTTTATTATTACCTCTTTCTATTGCAGCAGTGCTGAAGAATCTCCCCCCCCCCAAAAAAAAAAACCTATTGCCCCATTGAACAAACTAGCAAGAAAAACGATTAACACATTTTTGAAGCCAAAGGGAACAGAAGGACTGCCTAGTTTCTCCTCAGGTGTGGTGCAGGCCGCTGAATTCACCATACGGACTCCTGCAAATAGTTCCAATCAGGATACAGCAGGTTTACTCGCTCCCTACTGTTAAAAAATAAATAAATAAAATAATGGCGGAGTTACTCCCCGCAAAATCATGAGTTCAGTTGAAAAAGCACGAGATTGATCATTTACAGAGGCGGTTCCTTGTGCCTTTCAGTTTACAAGCCTAGGTTGCAGTCATGTCTTTCAAGCTGTTCATCATGACAAGGGCTAGAAACTTGCTTTTTTTAAAAAAAAAGGGGGGGGGGGGAAAGCTGAGATTGTTACTGTTGTTATCTATCAGGAAGCCTGTATGCTTCCCGCCCCAAAGCAACCTCTTCAGCCAGGTGCTAACCTAGGCCCCTGCTAACAAAGGAGCTAGCCCGCTGGTTCCAATAAAATCTAACTACCCCTTCGAAGAGAAGAGAACTCCCCAAACTGTTCTTAACCACCCTCAACTAGCCTCACCCTTGACATAAGAGAGGCTAGGCGCACTCATCAGTTTAGCACATAAACCTCAAGCCGGACACTTGTGTCTGTTTACACCCTGGAGTCAGGAAAACAAGGTTTGATTGTGGGTGGCTATGGGATCTTAAGTGTATAAGAATCAGAAGCTTGTCTGTGTCTCCAGTCAAATCTGTGTCTCCAGTCTGAAGCTCAGACTGCTGTGTGCTTGCTCAGTACAGTGCTCTGGTTTATGGCTGAAATGCAAAGCAATTTTGCTTCTCGTGAAAAACTTTGTTAGTTCACATACTTGGATTGAGATCTCAGTCCTGGTACGAACTCTTGATGAACTAATGAACTAGTTAAAATTATTTATTAATATAATAAAATAATAATAAAATAATAATAATAATAATAATAATAATAATGGAGAGGGCACCTGGCCTGCGAGCCCTACAGAACCGGCTTGTTAACTTCACCGCACCATGCTGGGAGTTCAGGGGGGCCCTGAAGAACCAGACCGGGCCAGTCAGGGCAGGGGGGGATCAGGACTACAAGCCCCAGCAGCCTTTGCATTGGCTCTGGCTATTGTCATGCAAAGGCTGCTGGGACTTGTAGGCAGCTGGCGCTTTACGGCAGAAGAGGCTGGAGGAGGCTTGTTTAAACCACATGCTGCTCCTACCAGCCTCGTATAACATTAGTCAGAGTCAGTGCAAAGGCTTGTGGGGTTTGTACTTCCAACCCTCATGCTGCCTGACTCAGGGCTGGCCCAGTTCCTTCCCCCCAAGCTCCCAGCATGGCAAGGCAAGCTGATCTTTGGGTCTGGGTGCTCTCCAAGAAGAAGAGGCTCCTACACTGTCTGGGCCAGCTCCTCAGGCCCCCGTGCGCGGCGCAGAGAAATTTACAAGCTGGCTGCGCAGAGCTTGCACCTGCTTCTGAACTCAGCGCCAGCCAGCTGATCTTTGGGCCGGGCTTCCCCCCCTCTCCCCCGAAGAAACAGAGGCTCCCCCACCACCAGGACTAAGGCCGGGCTGCCCCATCACCGATGCTCACAGTGAGTTAAAGTGTATTTTTTAAAAAATTAAAATAAATAAATAAAAATCGTCGGCTGTTTTTTTGTCGAGAATCACAGCGAGACGCTGCTGGTTCTTGGTTCGTTCCCGGGTCGCACCGAGAACCAGGATTCTCATCAAGAATGAGGGAAAAAAAAGCAGAGTTTCAGCTCTTGTCTCGACCGGTCTGGTCATATACGAGGCCCTGGATTATTATGTACAGGACTCTAAAGACAATATGACGGCACTATACGCAGCCTGGAACCTTACAGAATCCCCACATTTACCATTGCAAAGAAGGTTTTGAAAAGGGACCTAAATAACGAGGCAACGTATCAATAGAGACACGTGCATTTCATCAGCGGTAACCACTCACAAACTCTGCAGGACAGAGCCAAGCTTGTGGCCCCGCGCAAGGCATGTTTTTAAACAAACGAAGAGGAAGGGGCAGGAGCGCATGCAGGTGGCTACAAGGGGAAACTGGTGAAAACAGGCTGTTGGCCAAATCTTTCAAGCAATTATTCACCCTCTTCCTATCAGGCGATTCCATACTCCTCCCCGACCCGCTTCCGGTTTGACTCCATCACCCATTTGGGTGACGTCTCTTTTTGTAGCAGAAAAATACAAAAGTCACAATTTGTTGAGAAACCAGGCCTGTCTGCACGTTGGGTTATAACAACTCAGGAAAAGGGGAAAATTCTGGGTGAAAACCAAGAGGCATCTATAAAACCAGAATAATTACAAAATAAAATACCAAATAAAGTAGAACAGGGGCAGGAGCCAGGACTCCTGGGTTCTCTGGGAGGGGAGTGGGGGCTAGTGGGTTAGAGCAGGGGGGCTGGGAGCCAGGACTCCTGAGTTCTCTGGGACGGGAGTGGCGCTAGTGGGTTAGAGCAGGGGGGCTGGGAGCCAGGACTCCTGAGTTCTCTGGGAGGGGAGTGGGGGCTAGTGGGTTAGAGCAGGGGGTTGGGAGCCAGGACTCCTGAGTTCTCTGGGACGGGAGTGGCGCTAGTGGGTTAGAGCAGGGGGGCTGGGAGTCAGGACTCCTGAGTTCCCTGGGACCCCTCCCAGAGGGGGAGTGGGGGCTAGTGGGTTAGAGCTTGACATAACGGTGTGTTCCAGAGCTGTTTCATGGCACTTGCCAGAGGCTGGGTCACATGACAGAGCTGGGAGATGGTGCTTCCTGTATAGGAGCGGGTCATGGCCAATGAAAGGCGCGGGGAGAAGCCTCTGAACCAGCTAAATTAAAGCTCTGCTGAGAAAGACTTTTAGGGAGCAGGGGCAGAAGTCGCCGTTTAGGAAAGGTCTGGCAGCAAAAACTTTAACTTGAAAAAGAACAATAAAATCTATAGGAAAGATTTGCACCCAAGTTGACACTGTTGTCAATGAAAGACAGAGAGAGTGTTATTTTGATAAATAGAATTCAAATGCAGGGGGGTTAAGTAACACTTTTTGGTGAGATTGGTGACACTGAAGACAAAAGACTAGGACTTGGGCTGAAATGAGCAGCTAAATTGCTGCTCGCGAGAAATGTTGCCATGTCGGGAAACCAGAATCGATTTCCTGAACGTTACCCAATACAAGTTTCTCAATTCTTGCGAGATAATACCACAAGATCACATCCCAATTTACCAACTTTCCCCTTAACTGTTTTCCACATACCATTAATTGACCACATTACTGAAGGCACCAGCTGACTTCCATGTTTATTGTTTCTGCATTTCTGAGCCAATCACTGTGCGGATAGCCCCTTAACCTTCCCCCAGTGACCCTTAACATACACTCAAGTGCCTCCAAGAAGTACTGTTGTTCTGTATTATTCCCTAATCTACAATTGGATTTCAGATTAGTAAAGGAACCTGTATACCAGCCAATGAGTGAGGAAGAACAAGGAAAAGTACAAGGAAGTACAAGGGAAAACAGAGTGCAAGAAATGTGATAATGTGTTGGTATTCTCTCTCAGGAGTTGAAATGGAAGGCAAAGCAGTAAACGGAAACTTGGTAAGTAGAAAGTCAGTAAATAGAGAAACGAAGTGTCAGTTGAGACCTTACTGAATGGTTCTCGATTTTGACCGAGTCGTATCGGGAAGTGGGATTTCAACAAGATTTTCTGTTTTGGTGAAATCTGATTTCACCCTAACTGGGACCCTTGAGTTATCAAAACCCTGAGTTCTCAGGAAACAAGGAGTTGGTAGCTGGAACAGACGTTCAATAAGGTGGAGGATTAGAGAGCAGATCCTTGTGAAATCGGGAGATTGTGGCTCACTGCCAGACACAGCTGGTCTCAAATTCTACACATGGAATTTGGCCAAGAGTTCTTCTAGATTTTTTTTTTAGGTAAGTCTCCTCTTCATGCCTCTTCACGAGAGACTGGCAAGATCACAAAGTCGGTAGATGGAAACTGGAAACGGATACGCCAAGAGTGCCATCCACAACTAGTTTTATCACACAAGAAGCAGGTAGATTCAAATGTGTGCAATCTGGGCACGCTTCACTGATGGACACCCGCTGTTTCCCCCTCGTCTCTTCCCTCAATAGATTTCCAAAGTTATTAACAAACAAAACAGAGCTATAGATAAAAAAAACAAAAACAAAAAACGATAGACTTCAAGGGTTAAGGAAAAATGAAAAAGGAAGTTCAAAGCCCTGTGGTCACCAGAGCCAGTTGCTGGCCCAATTTTGGGGTGGTCTGGGAAGCAAGGAACAGAAGGAAGCAGAAAAAAACCAAACCCAGAGAAGAATCCTAATAACTAGAACTGAAATAGGCAGGAAGGAAAATGTTCACATTTCCTCTCCCCCTACCCCAATTTTGAGTAGCGCTTGCTTGACCCAAACGAGATTCAAATGACAATTGAGCACTTGTTTTTTCCCACCAGTTTTGTTTACTTTGATTTTTCATTTCAGTTTATTCTGTTTACTTTGTTTGTTTCCTTTTGTTTTCACCAGGAACAATGGAAACTGGTAACTCTGAAATTGCAAGAACAAATTAAATGAAATGCCTGAAGTTGAGAAAAACGGTTGCTCGATCAAGTAATTTTTGCTGCTTGGGTCAAATCCTCCAGATTCAATGGGTTTGTTCATTTTCAGGGTACTTGCTTTAGTAAACTAAGACGCTTAGTATGTATAGCATTAAAGAGAAGGCTTTTCCAAAGCAATTAGCGCTGGGTAACTTCTGTTCCTAATAAAGTTTTTGGGTAGTTCTACCATTGACCCCATAATATAAAACTCCCATTCGCTTCAAGAGAAGCTGAAATGGCTAACACTCAGGGAACAATCCAGCGGCCCGTGTATGCCGTCCGCAGGCATTGTGCGCAGACCAGAACGCGTGCTCTCAGGTGTGCCCGCATGGCACACACATAGCACAGCCACCCGGGGCTGTGATGCATGCACGGCACATGTGCGTACATTAGCGCATGTGTTCTGGCCTGCGTATGGTGCTTGCAGGCAGCATACGTGGGCCGCTGGATTGTTCCCTGAGTGTTTTGGAGACTCCCATCCTAAGACGTACAAGAGTGCTTTAGAGGCGCTACATTTACCTTCACAAATCACTCGGTGAGGCAGATCAGAAGGACAGCAAGGCACAGTGGCTTGGACAAAGCCACCCTAAATGGCAAAGTAATGACAAGAGCCCAGGGAGTTTTCAGTTGCTAGGAGAACACAGGGAAACTCCATCCACCATGGAAGCTGCCGACATCATCATGGGCTTGTAGCGGTTGAACAGTTGTACTGAATCAAGCAATCTCAGCGAAAGCTCTCTTTGTCGGAAACAGACCATTCACCTGTGCTTGCGCAATGAGGAAACGTACCGGCTTTTTCGCTATTTTTGTTCATTCCCATTCAGTAATTACCATTGTTTGGTACTACTGATCATTCTTCCTAGGCGTGAGCAGTCGCACACCATGTAACTTTCCTTATATGCTGCTTGTCTGCGATCACAATTTCACTATGTAACTTTAATAATTTCTCTTATTGGTCCTTGTTTTGGCTCCCTGTAAACTGCGTTTTGACTGATGTATTTCAACAGCTAGCCTGTGCTTTTCTGCATTCGGATGCTGGAAACTGACCTAAAATACTGGAAACTGACCTAAAATACTAGAAACTAACTGGCAGAAAATTACCAAAACCTACCCAAAAATGGCAGACAATCACAGGCGCCAATCTCAACAATAGCGGAAGCACGGATTCAATGGACAGCGAGGAAGTACCGGCGAACAGCCACAAGCGCTCCCGAAAGGTAGATATTTCCCGTCGGTACGGGAACAGTCATTCTCGCCTCAGCTCTATGTGCTGCTCCATGTTGGCGACTACCCAATAGTCTCCTCCCACCCAATGGGAAGCACTGAGCAGGACTGCCTGCTGGGGGATGGGTGGTTGGGGTGTAACCAAGGGCGAGCTGTGCCCCCTATTCAAGGACAGCGCTTCCCCCCACTAATTTCTCTCCTCTCTCTGCTATTGCTGTCCTCCTAGATTTATTAGGCTGGACATGGAAAACATTTGAGTGGGGGCCACACGGAACGAACCCAGACTGCAGCGTGTTATCTTGTTTGCTTTCATCCACAAATGCCTGGCAAGGCTTAATATACCCATAGACCTGGAGGGATCCTACAGCTAGTTGATGGGCGAGTCCTGGATATGTAGAATTGCCTGCTCTGCAGAGTGGGCCTGAAAGAACATTGGGCCCCCACCACACAGTCTGAGCAGCTGTCGCGGAGGTGAGATGCATGTTGGCACATACAGACATCCCGCCAAAGTGAGTCAAACACGTAAGTAGCAAAATGTCAACCTGTCAACCACCAACCAGTTCGGCGCTCCAACCATCACCTCTCATCTTCAGACAGATGCACAGCAATGCTCTGCACCTGATCATCACCTGGGGAGGGTGGCGGCATCTGCTCTCCCCGTGACCTACTTTGAAGTCAGCGACTTTGATTTCAAGGGCAGAAAATCAAAGAGAGCAACAAATTATCTCCACTTTCCATTTAACGTACACGTTGGCAGGTGGGAAGCCAGGACAGCCTGTCAGTACGGGAAGCAGCCATGTGTCTCCAGGCCATATGGGGAGAGTAAGATGCAAGACATAGTATCGGACACATCACCCAGGGCTGGTAAAGCTGGCAATACAAGGCCTAATCAAAACCCCATTAAAGTCAACAGCAATTTCCTCACTGATTTCAATGAGCTTTGGCTCACCCTCATGGCAAGTGACTCTCTTACGGTAATTATTTCCTATCTTGGCCCAGTACGCCACTTCCAGTTTGACCAGTTGCAAGACATTTAGAAAACAACAGAAAGTCATTTATTTTATATTTTCTTCTTTCATCTCCTCTTCTTGGAATCTTCCTGCCCAAGACAACTGCATTAAATTGTATGAAAATGAAACAAAAATCTTTGACATCTTTATCGGTCACAGCTTCAGAGTACCCCAGAGAAAGGACGGGAGAGAGTGCGTGTCCAAAGTGCCCCTGGCTCTGTAGCTGTGGACGATTACTATGGCAACAGACTGAAGGGATAGCCCTCAATACTGAGAGAGCTCATTCAAATCCTTTATTAACTAGGAGACAAAAAAACCATCTCACACACACACAAACAAAACCCTATCTCCAATTTCCTGCACAACAACTGCAGCTTCACAGGGTTTTTTCTCTAGCAAAATAGCAAAGGTCAAAAATGCTTGCCCCTTAGTGGAAAAGTACTCTGATGCATTGAGATGGGCAATTAAAATGACACAGGAAAGGGCTGATGAGATGTGTTAGATTCCTGAAGATCCAGCTGATATCGTTGGGAACGTGACGGATTCTATTAGCAGTCACAATTTGACCTCAGCCCGCGGCCCAGTCTGGCATCAACCTGCAAAGACTACCGATGAGAACAGTTTGCATGAACATAAATCTGCCAATGTGGATCCACAGCAAGAGTATTTGTATATGGAGTGTGAAATTCCTATGTCCCCAAACGCCACTGATCATCTTTCCATCGCAGCATAAAAGCAAACAGTAATCAACACCAGCAAGATGGGCAGACAGACACACAGTTCCCTGGTGGAAAGTTTACTTTGGGGTAACTTTTATCCAGGTCAGGAACCACTCTTCAGCAAGTTCAGGATCTGCATGCAGCACCTTCTTGGTCTGAGGCTGCTTTTAAACGAGGAGCGCTGAAGCGCCTCCTCAACGCCGCATTAAAGGAAAGCCGCCGGAAGTGACGTTCTCCCCGTTGCCGGCGGCGGCTGGAGACACGGGGCTTTGGAGCGGCGCGTTCTTAAGACTTCAATTATCTGGCTTAAGAACGCGCCGCTCCAAAGCCCCGTGTCTCCAGCCGCCACCGGCAACGGGGAGAACGTCACTTCCGGCGGCTTTCCTTTAATGCGGCGTTGAGGAGGCGCTTCAGCGCTCCTTGTTTAAAAGCAGTGTGAGACATCAGGCCTAGAAGACATACATCCTGTGTTTCAGACGGTTGTCATTTCATCGCTGACAAATTTCCTCCACCCATGGTCATTTAAAAATGGACCCAGCTGGGAGGCGAGTCCGTGTGCACGACTTCCGGTGAGTGGGGAGAGGGGAGACATCAGACGGTCTGGGATAGGTGTGTGGTCAGTGTGCCGCCACAACCACGCACCGCCTCTTCATGCCTCCGCATGCAGCAACTGAGAAAAACTCGGGTTGCTCTGGGTGGGAGATGCATGGGTCCCAGGAGCCCGCCTCCACCCATGCCACCTTCAGGTGGGCGCCCAGGTCCTTGTGGGGTGGGTGGAGGCGGTTGGGCATGTCTCATCTAAAAAATGGAAATTGTGCATAAAACATGTTTTTATTTGTGGATGAAAAATTAAAAATTTTAAGCTTTAATTTAATTTCATTTTGGCATGTGTGTTTGGGGGAGGAGTCTACTTCCTCTTATTTCTTTGGGGTGAATCTTGCCTTTTTTTTTCTTGCTGTAATGTGAGGGCTGGGGTGAAAAAATATTCAGAAAAAGGGAAATCTGCTTTTGCTCAAATGAATTGAATTCTCAGATATTTTTTTTCAGGGAAGCCGGGGAATGAAAAGGGCATTGGGAATAAGATGTGGAAAATGAAAAAAAGAAAACAAAAATCATGGTGTGAAAGAGAAAAGAGAGCGAGAGAGAGACTTCTTTGACAAAATCTAATTACATTCCATCTGTACACAAAACTTTGCCACACGACCCACCGTCCATAAATACATTTACCTCAAGCATATTCAGTGCCTCGTTTGATCTCGCACGCTTATCTCCACCCTCCCAGTTTAAGCCCATGGTTTCAACTCCAGTCAAGTGTTGTGCGGACAGACAGAACGGAGACCCCAGGTTTTATAGTTCTACTTGCCAATGAAGGTGCAGCGATCCAAGGAAGATGCCTCTACAACTTGGCAAACGAACCCAGTTCTTAAAGACAGCGGTGTGAGCGGAGGGCAAGTCAGAGCCTGGGGCTAAACCCAAGTTAAAATGGAGACTGCTAATACAATCCATCGCATTCCCAGCGGTATCAGCTAGATCTTCAGGAATGCACCCATTAGTGACTAAGCTCAGGATGAAGTACCTTGAGCACGGTATCTCAGGCTCATTTTGTAGACATGCCCTTAGAGCAGGGGTGGGCAACCTCTTCCCTCCCAGGGGCCACTTTGAAAATTAGTATGAGTCCCAAATGCCACACAGAAGTTGGGAGTGGGGCTGCTTAACTGGTGCACTCAAGAAAAGGGGGGCTCCAGTTCATGGATCTGTGCCATGGATCTGTTCCCTGAGCTTGTGTGCATGCTCTCATCTCTGCCCCCGTATGCTGAGCTCAGTTTTTCAGTGGCTGGGGGGTAGGAACTGGATCCAAGGGCCAGATCCAGGAACTGGACAGGAGCCACATAAACACTTGTCAGAGACTGCATTTGGCCCCCAGGCTCGAGTTGCCCCACCCCTGTGTTAGTGTGATGGCAATTCAGAGTTCTCTATACCTGATCCAAAGCTCAGTGAAGTCAATGGCTGGCTTCAATAGCGTTTGGATAACATGCCACCTTTCAGGTCACTGACTCCCATAGTTCCATACTTACGAAAGGTCCCTACTAACATGTTAAGTAGGGATGGGCGAACGCGGTTCGGAAGTTCCGAGTTCGGCCTGAATTCGGCCTGTTTGGACGACCAAACTGAACTTCCGAACCGAATGCTCGAACTTCCGAACAGTTCGGATGAGTTCGGGGTTGGGAAAAACATGACTTTAGGCGGGAAAAACGTGACTGGAAGGGGGAGGCAGCTGAGGAGCAGACTTCTGGCACCAGGAGTGGACACCAGGGGTGGTTTCAGGGCCAAAAATACCGCTACTGAAAATTTTTTGGTTTCGGTACCGATATCACTTTTTTGAATGTTCAGCCGAGTTCGGACGAACCGAACTCCGCCGAGCCGAACCCGAACTCGGGTTTCAAACCGAACATCCGAACGGCATTCTGTTCGCCCATCCCTAATGTTAAGTAATGAATCTATGGCTCCAAACCATTCACTTATGTTTTGTCACCAGTTACTTGTTTCTAGTGGAATGAATCCTGCACCAATGCTGGGGGCTGGAGTATATGAGCTCTGAAGTCCCTTCCAGCTCCTAGGGACTCTATGGGGCCAATCCTATGGCCTGCGGAATCCGCGTGCAACCCACATGTGTGGAAACCACATACAGGTCCACAGGGGAGACACTGGGTATTTTCAGACATTACGAGATCACGCTCAACCACGGTCAATTCCTGTGTAGTGAGCGCGATCCCGTAATGTCTGTTTAGTGTTACGCCAGATGTTCACCCCTGTGAATCATGGGGGGGGAATCAGATTTACCACGCTTCTGTCCCTACTCACCAGAGGTGAGTACAAACCCCATGGTTGAGCGTGTCAGCATCACATCTGGCCGCTGACCATGGCCCGGAATCGGCGGCGAGCACAGCCGCCGATTCCAGGCCGTGGTCAATGTCCCGGGGTGGGCGGGCGTGGCGGCCGCATTGGCCACAGCGCCCGCCCGTCTCCGGGAGGGTGGGCTGCTGGGGGAACGTGGGAGGGCGGGGCCGTGCGTTGAATTGCATGGCCCCGCCCCCTCCCCAGATTCCCCGCCGGGATCGGGCGGCACATCTGTTGGACGTGCCGCTTTGATCCCGGCGGGGAATCCTGAAGGTTGTTTCCGTGACGGGGCCAATCGGTCCCGTCACATCTGAAAATACCCGTTGTGCCACGCGGAATCCACGAGATCCTGCACGGATCCCATGTGGAGAGGTTTGGGATTGCGGCCTATGTGGGAAACCGTACAAAAGTTTAAAACCCAACTGGATCCAATGGAAAACACTGTCTGAACCAATAAAAAGCAACGGACATGGGGAAATAATCAATTTGAAAAGAAATCTGTTTTTAAAAAGGGGAAACCTTTTTAAATAGTTAGAAAAGTTCCAAAAAATAAGGAGACCAACACACTGATCAATTGATGTTCCTGTGTGTTGTACAACCCTATTCCCATTGGAATCAATGAGAGATACAAACATTAAGCACTCCTGAAAACCAAGCTACATGGTGCCTGGATTAGGCACATACAGCAATTTTTCTCTTTTTCTTCAGCCACATTCTTCTACCGAGAAAACCAATTGTGTGTGTGTGTGTGTGTGTCTCCCCCCGCCCGCCCCCGGGACTCCATTCTTCCCGTAGTACCTGAGATTCATTCCAGCACAGCAGAAGGTTTTAGGCTCTGGGACCATGCAATGTATGCATCAAAGGTTCACATTCAGGGGAAGCGATGACATTTAGGAAGCTATAATTTAACAGTTCATTTGCCACTTACCTTTTGGAGGATGATGTGGGACATGGAAGCATTAGCATGTACAATAATGGTGCCGATTTTGTCATCTCTGATCTCTTTTAGAAGAGGGGTAGGATCCCGGCTGTCATCCAACATCCGGACGGAAAGCGTGTCCTTGGAAATAAGGAACTGACGAAGCAACTTCTCTAGATTTAAAAGGCCTTTAAATAAGACAAAGATGACAGATATTTTAACTTACGTGCGCTCTCTCAAATTACGCCACTTCCAACAGCTGCTACTCTCAACCATAGTCAGCAGTCCAGCGCAAATGTGGGGGTGCAGGCCGTGATGTTAAAACGTGCTACAAGGCACAGACAGGGTTCAGGTTTTGAGCACTTCACTCCTTTTGTTGAAAAGGAATTAGAAGACAGGCAGATGCTCACGTCATTTTGCAGTCTGCTGAAGGATCAGCATGCAGGTCTCGGAAATGACAAAGGTCAACATAACAGGGGGCTTTGGGGGAAATAATTGTTTATCTTGATTTGGGAGGGCCAGAACCATCTTCTCAGCTGGACAAGCCTCCGTCTGCAATGCCTTAAGTATAGGGCCATCCTATCTTGGAGCTGGGGCTCAGACTAGATGGCCTTCGGTATCCCCTTCCAGACCTACAATTTTATGATTTTATATAATACACAGGTTTCAAACAGTTGAAATCTTTTTCTCTTGCATTACATTTCCCCACATTTTAATAGTTCCACTTTAAGCAACTCAAAATGCATTTTGAATTTTTTCATATATCGCATAGAAACCAGAAACGTTTTTCCCGTTTTTGTTCTGCCATAAATCTAAATTTTAGTGCTGAAGACCCAACCACACTGTTTGAAAGCTTAAAATTTACATCAAAACTACATTTTTGAGGGGAGGAAATGCCAAACAATTGTTAGCAAAAGGGGGGAGGGGGGATGTTAGAATCACTCTTTTTGCATTTTAAATGTATTAATTTGTTCATTTTTAAATTAAATCTCTTTCTGTTCAAATGAATATTTCAAACTACCTTACGTACAAGCTCCACCTTAGGGAAGTGGGAGCTTGATTACATGACTTCAATACCAATAAAAAATAACAATGACCCAGACGTGGTCAGGTGCTTTACAAACGAATAGGATGACAAAGTAGAGAAAGGGATTGAACAATGGACAAAGCATTGACCTCACAAGACTGAGTGATAGTCCATTTAACCCAATGGTCTCCAACTACTTTCCAAGTTCAATTCTTATGGCGAGCCACAACTTTATTTTTAAAATTATGTCAAACAAACCACCTTTTCCTGCAGCAGCAGCAGCTCAGGGCAAACACCTCCCTGCCTCCCCTCCCCGCACACACCTTGCTCTCTACTCACTGGACTTTTTGGTTGGAGTAAGAAGGCTAGCGGGGCAGGAGCACACTGGCTCCCAATCTTCCACCCAATTCTCCGAAGCATGGGCGTGCTTCGTTGGCACCATATTACCTTTTAATCTTTTCCTTTCTGGTTCCAAGGCCATGTTCTCTCACTCTCATTCTCTCTCGTGCGCCTGCATTTGTTTACTGAAGTGTCACGAGCAACATGAAAAGCCACTGTTGCTCACTAGTCTTGGGTCGGGGACCAGTGATCTAGCCCACTGTGTAGCCTGCTTAGATCATCTTTGATGCATTTTGCCCTAGTACACAAGCTCTGTGAAATATGGATTGTTTTATTTTAGATAAGAGAACAAAGTCAGAGGTCTCAGTACATCTAGAGATCTCTATGGGCTAGACAGAACTGGTACAGTTGGATGTTGTCATACATTCTTATGATACCATAAGTCCTATAAAAGCCTTACTGAAACTGTAAGTCTTTGTTTAGTAGTTTAGTGTCTCTTGGACACTGGTACACTGTTCCATCTTCTTTGGAAGGAACAACTTTTCTATCTTGAACTAAGAACTATCTTAATCTATTTTGTAACTCTGAAACTATAGTGTAAATATACTTCTACATCTTATTAAATAAAAGCTAAGTAACTAAGACCTGAGTCTTTGGCTTTATTTTGGTAATCTGGTAAGAAAAGAGATTCTCTCATAGGCCTTTTTCACACAGACAGTCTAACACTAATAAAATGGGTGTTACATTTTATTATGTTCCGGCTGATCTTGTTCCAGCTGGGTTCTCTGGTGAGCCTGCACTGGATACCTCCTAAAAGACAATGCCTCAGCTGGAGGGACGGGAGGGCGATGTAGCCATTGTTATCAAGGATACATTGTCTTTTAGGAGGTATCCGGTGCAGGCTCCACCAGATGTTGAGTACCTCCATCTTGTGTTGGATTTAGCTGAGGACAGATTAGGGGTGCTGCTGGTGTACCGTGCACCCAATTGTCCGGTGGCATCCCTACATGCTCTTGCTGATCTGGTGTCAGACGTGATCCTCCGGACCCCTAGATTAGTGGTCCTGGGGGATTTTAACATCCACACTGACACTGATCTTGGAGGAGCAAGACATGAGTTCATGGCCTCCATGACAACCATGGGCCTGTCACAAATCATCTGTGGCCCCACACATGAGGAGAGACATACACTGGATTTGTCCATTCAGGCGGGAGGTCAGTTAGTAGAAGTTAGGGGAGTGGAGCCTTTGTCATGGTCTTACCATTACCTCCTTAAGGTGTGCATCCTGGTGCATGTCAGCCCCCAACAGGGTGCAGGACCTATTAGATTGGTCCACCCCCAGAGACTTATGGACCCAGATCGGTTCTGGAATGCTCTGGGGGAGTTTCTCCTGGACCTTGACACCTGCTCGGTCGATGATCTCGAAGCCTTCTGGAACACCTTGTTGGCCGAGACCATTGACAGAGTGGCTCCCAAGCGTCCGCTGCCCTCCCAAGTCTCCTGCAGGTCTCCTGGTTTACTGAGGGCCTGCGGTGTTTGAAGCGGGAGAGCAGATAGTTAGAGCGCCGGTGGCGCCGGACTCACGACGAGTATGATTGATCGCAGCATAAGAGCAGTTTAAAGGCCTATGCTGTGGTGGTGCAGGCAACAAAGAAGCAGTTCTTTGCTGCCCTTATTGCATCTGCAAAATCACCTCCAGCAGAGCTTTTCTGGGGGGTGAAAGGCTTGGTCAGTCCTCCACCTGGACTTGGAGCAATCCAGTGACCGCTGTGACCGGTTTATTGAGTACTTTGTAGATGCATCCACCACGATTTCGGTACCACCGTTATTGCAGAGGATCATCTTGGGGCTATGGATGCCCTGTCCTGTCCTGTTTTGTGGGATCTGTTTCAGATGGTGTTGCCTGCTGATGTGAGTCCTTGATGGGATCTTTTCGTGCCACCACTTGTGAACAAGACCTATGCCCGTCCTGGTTGGTGAAGGCCAGCCAGGAGACGTTACGGCCGTTGTTGACTGGGGTGGTTAGTGCCTCCCTTTGGGAGGGCAGGGTGCCTGACTGCCTAAAAGAGGCTGTGGTTAGACCCCTGCTCAAGAAACCATCTCTTGATGCTGATGCTCCTGCCAGTCTCTAACCTCCCCTTTTTAGGGAAAGTTATTGAGCAGGCTGTGGCACAGCAGCTCCAGGAACATCTGGACCGCACCGGTTTCCTTGACCCCTCTCAGTCTGGGTTTCGGCCTCTGGGTTTCGGTCTGGATATGGTATGGAGATGGCATCAGTGGCCTTGGTTGATGATCTCCGTCTGGCATTGGACCACGGACGTCAGACCTTATTGGTCCTGCTAGACCTTTCGGCTGCATTCAACACAGTTGACTATGAGGTGTTGGTGACTTGCCTGCAGGACTGTGCCAGGATTGGCGGGACAGTCTTGGACTGGTTTCGTTCATTCCTGGCCAGGAGAACTCACCGGGTGGTTTTGGGGGAGTGTACATCTTCTCCCCAGGACCTCATGTGTGGAGTCCCGAGGGTGCCATTCTTCCCCCCTCTTGTTTAACACCTATATGCAGCCATTAGGGGAGATCGTGAGAGGGTTTCAGGGCATGCAGTGTCATCAGTATGCTGATGACACTCAGTTCTACCTCTCCTTTTCCATCAACCCAGGTCACGCAGTCTCCTTATTTTCCCAGTGCCTGTTGGCTGTGGGGCTTGGATGAGGTTGAGCCATCTGTAATGGAATCCTGACAAAATGGAGGTGATGTTGATGGGCAAGGGCTTGGCGGGCCTAGGGGTGATTGAATCTCCTCTTGTTGGGGGGGTGGGTTTCACCCTCCCATGGTCTCTCAAGTGCGGAATCTGGGTGTGCTCCTCGATTCGCGGCTCAGCCTGGAATCTCAGGTTGTGGCTGTGGTGAGGAGTGAGTTTCGGCAGTTACATCTTGTCCGGCGGCTTCGG
>QEPC01009472.1:8945798-8962982 GCA_003113815.1 Sphenodon punctatus | reverse complement strand
CGCAGGGAGCACATGACACCGGTGCTCCGGGCTCTGCACTGGCTGCCTATAAAGCACCGGGCTAAGTTCAAGGTGCTGGTTTTAACCTTTAAAGCCCTTCACAGCCTGGGCCCTGCTTATTTGCGGGATCGCCTCACTCCCCATGTGCCCGTGCGACCCTGAAATCGTTTGTGGGAGCCTTTTTGAAGGTTCCCCGGGCGAGGTGGGTAGCCACCGATGTTAGATCTTTTTCGGTGGCTGCCCCTGTGGTATGGAATTCGCTCCCAGAGGAGGCTCGGTTGGCCCCCACTCTCCTGTCATTTCGACGATTATGTAAGACCTGGCTGTTCTGACAGGCCTTTGGCAAGGGGTAGGAGTTGGGTGGGGAGGGAGTGTTTTGTTTTGTTTTCTCCTGCATAATATGGAATTTTTAATTGTTTTAAGTGTTTTATTGTTTTTATAGTTGTTCGCCGCCCGGGCTGCCCTGACAAATTTTATATAAATAAATTTTAAAATTAATAAATTGTACATGTTGAAGGGCTGCAGGTGTGCTCTATGGGTGCCCTGAAACATGTATAATAATTATAATGTAACACCCATTTTATCAGTATTAGAGTGTCTGTGTGAAAAGGGCCATGGTGAGGTGCGTGGGTACAAAAGAACAAAAGCAAAAAGATCCTGATATTAGGTCCAAAATTTCCCCAGGACCAAAGTTCAGTCTACAACTGCCATGTCTCCGACAAGCCAAAAACTTCAATGAAAGCCAGACAGCACTGATGAAGTGATCCCTCCCCTGTTGTTCACTCCTACTCTCTGTCAGTCAGGGATTTAGGCACATCCTGAGCACGATCACCTGAGCACTGTGGAAAATAGCCACTGGCAGTCCTAACCCGCTATTCTTGGCTTTGGCTCTGACCTACAATGTGACCTTGGATATGTCGTTTTCTCAATTTGTGCCTCTCTGAGCACTCTCTTTTCTCTCTCTGTTAGCAGACGTTGGTCCAATCAAAGAGATCATCTGAATTGCTTTGTCTCCACCTCTTACCTTTGGGACCAACAGGGCAAAGACAGTTTCTTTTTCTCAATTCTTTGGGACAGGGACGGTCTTTTAACGAGTACACCAAGCCCCTAGCGTGATGCACCCTTCATCTCAATGAGGGCCTTTATGAATTGTTGCAAAACACATAATAATGGGGAAAAATATCTCTATCCCAAAGATTTTACAGCATAAGTGTGTATAAATCCTTATGAGCTACCCCACTGGGATCAATCATTATTCACCTGATTAAGGTTCTGGAGCTATTTTGGGAAGGACTAAATTAAAGAGAAACTGGACAAGTTATGTTCAAGAGGAAAAAAGAAGAGATCTCAAACTTGGAGCTTCAAAGTAGTGGCTCGGCTGTCGGGGAGCTCCCTCAAAACACCCTGTCCCTCTAGACCTAAGATGAACTGTTAAAACCTATTGCCATTTTGAGCACACTAACCAGTTTATTCATCCAGGAGTCCAAGGGTTGGAGAAGCCAAACAATGCCATACAATGCAAAGCAATCAGAGCCACAGAGTGCTTCTTTCAAGGACTTCTGTTGCTTCACAGACATAACAAAGCAATGCATTAAAGGGATAAATCCTAGATGAGGAGAGAACATTAAGAGGAAGATTATTTTCAGAAGACCATCGAGCCTGTGTTAAAGCTCTTAAAAATACATTGCCCTCTTCTTCTCTTTTCCCTTTATTCAGGAGGACCTGCGCCAAGGATTATAGTGATGGTGAGAGCCAGGACAGTGAAGGAGGTGACTTTTTAATCCGTCTCCTCAATGAGGGTGAAATTCGCCAGCATGAAGTGGGCCAAGCCCAACGCTGATATGCCGCCTAAAAGCACTATTGGGATGGTTTAAGTGTCACTTCAGCATTGGGAGGGCCCCCAGAACAGGAGTGAACTTCACCTTGAGGTCATCACAGACTTGCATCACTTTCTCTACTGGGAATAGACAGTTTACCAACCCCCCCGCCCCACCAAAAAACAAACAAGCCCTGCCTCCATCTCTGGAGACAAAGTAGTTCTGAGAATCTCTCTTATTGGTTCTGACTTGAGACATGCCTGAAGAAAGGTCTAGTGCAGCCTGAAAGCTTGCAGACTCTTGCCGACAGGAGTTGGTCCAATGAAAGGTCTCGGCCACAATCCACAAACCAGTGACTCCAGAGTAGCCCAGAGAGCTTCAGCGTAAGGATGAAGTCAAAATTCCGTTCAGTTCTGATTTCGATCGGAACCAGGTGTTTCACGCAGGGGTGGGGAGATGGTTAGTGGGTTGGGTTAGGGAGGGTTTGGGTATGGGTTATTTTAATCTGAAGTTTTTAGGTTGTTTTAGTCGTTTTAGTTATGTGTTTTTAAAATGTTGTTAGTCTCCTCGAGATGCTTGTAGCAGGAGGGAGGCGGCATATACATTTTAATAATAAATAAATAATAAATAAATCTGTGGCAGGGGGTCTTCCCAGGGCCACACGGGGCACTGGGATGTCTCATGGGGAATTAGCTCTACCCCTTCAGCTCGAGCCTCAGCTGAATCCCACTCAGAGGAAAGGGATACCCTCCTATAGGTCCCAACTCAGGCAGTTGAGAGGGTATCCAGTTCACACTCCTTTATTAGTACAGTCCCGTGTACACAATCCCTGGGGCTGACGGCTTAATCGCCTCCACCCTGCAGACCCAGATCTCCACAGTGCACAGGAGCAACCCCTAAAGTCCTCAGGAGCCAGGCCTCAAAGCCCCTGGCTCACAGTAAGCCTTCCCCAGACAGGAGGCTCCCTCCTGGGCATAGCCTCTCTCACTTGCTTGGATTCCTCTGGTTCTCCAGTCTTCAGCACCTTGGAGAGCATAGAGTGAGAAGGGTCTCCTTCAGGCTTCCTCCAGAGAGATGTTGCTCCTTCAGCTCCCAAGCAGAGACTGCCTTCCTCTCTACCTTCCAACCCCTTATGTAGCCACAGCACTACTGTCCTTAAAGGGCCAGTGTCCTGCCTACTCTGGCACCTTAGGACCAAGCCTGTTTTCTCCCAGGCTGGCTCCTTGGCATGGGCTAATTTCCCCCAGACCCATGCACATGCGCACAGCCCACTGGCTGCTGCCGTCAGCCCCTTCTTAAAGGGGCAGCAGCTGCACAGGACCACTCCCTGCTACACAATTGAAATCAGAACTGAATGGTCTGACTGGTTGTTCTGATTTCTGATCGAACTGCACATTTATTTTTAAAATAAAAAGCCACGTGTGCATGAGTGCCCTTTGCGTATGAACAAAACAGCTCAGTGGCCATTTTTTGCATGCACCATGGCACTGCCCATGCCCAAAATAGGGGTAGTGCCATTCTGTGCATGCACAATAGCTTTTCGCCACCTTTTTAAATTATTTCACTGCGATTCTGATCAGAATTCCAGTTGAAATAATCAGCAACTGTTCCATTTTCACAAACAGTTTTTCAAAAACAGAAAAGTTCCGAACCAGTCCTACTTCAATGGGACTATACTCTGGAAGAAGTGGTTTGTGCATTTCACCCCTCATCTGATCTACTTTGTCCCTATCTCTTACATTCGGGATCAACAAAGCAACCATCCTCTCTTTCTCGACTTACTTAGGGACATCCTGCAAACACTTATGTGCATGATTAGCAGAAGATTGCCTTTGTCCCGAAGATTTTAAAGTACTTTACCAATCTTTGTTAAATGAATCCCTCAGAGATTGTTCTTTTGAATTTCTGAAAATGGTCCAGTTGCATGGCAATTTGCACTTATTTGGGGGTAAGAAAGAGACCAATTTCAATATGGATAAAAAGAACTTTCTTTATAAGCTGAGCTGACTGAAGCTACTAGCTAGCTGCTAGCAATCTGGATTGGTTTTGCACCAGTAATCGAGAGGTGAAGAGAGCCATACCCCATTAACCAAGGACTGAAAGGGCAGCCATTTAAACCATGAGAACTAATACAAGGACTCATGGCTATGAATACTGCAAAGCTCTAGACATTTCACTGGTAAGAGAATGTGAGAGCAAAGAAATATCACAATCGAGCATGAATTATTATCTTGTGGTTGTTGATCCAGTAGTACTGGTTGGAAAATCCAATGAAGATGAAAGCCCGTACTGATCTAATAAAAGACAGTCCTGGTCCTAAGGATCTTACAATATTACCTCCATTTTGCAGATGAAGTATCTGGAACTCAGAGAGGAAAACATTATTTATTCTTGATCACACAGGACTAATTGAGAATGGAACTCAGGCTGCTTTTAAACGAGGAGCGCTGAAGCACCTCCTCAACGCCGCATTAAAGCAAAGCCGCCGGAAGTGACGTTCTCCCCGTTGCCGGCACGGGGAAAACGTCACTTCCGGCGGCTTTGCTTTAATGCGGCGTTGAGGAGGCGCTTCAGCGCTCCTCATTTAAAAGCAGCCTCAATGCCCTTAACTGCAGCATTATCCTCCCTCCTCTTAGCATGGACATGGAAATTTAGTACAATGACCTTGAATGTTTATAAAGGCAGCAATTGAGAAAGGTCAGAGCAATACCAAGGCCACAAGGAAACACGTAAACACTGTTTTCTGTAAGGAGCATCCGTAGATTTCAAGTGTTCCTATCCAATCAGCTTCCAGTTGGCTTCTACAGCAGTTAGTGATCTGTCTTGTTGGCCCACTAAAGGACAGCACGCAGAGGGAAAAAGCCAAGAGCAGTCGTGAGACAGGCTCAAGATTCACATCTTGAAGGCTACATAAAATGATTTTTGCTCTCCCTCACAGTGAACTCCAAGAATGCATTATCCACAGGCAGGATGCACCTGTCCAGATCAATACCAACTATCAGGACTGCGGTCCTTGGAGGAAAGTCTGCCTCAATGGAAACTAGTTAAAGATGTGGAAGGCCAGCTGAGCAGCTGTTCCTCCGGGAAGTCCGGGTGAGCAACCTCCAGCATCCCACGCTGTCATTCTCCGGGTCTATTTCAGTTGAGTAGTGATTGGGAAAATGTGCAGGGCCTAAGAGCAGGCAAGTGCAGGGGAATCACACTGGCTTTTGTA
This sequence comes from Sphenodon punctatus, assembly GCA_003113815.1. Taxonomy (NCBI): domain Eukaryota; kingdom Metazoa; phylum Chordata; class Lepidosauria; order Sphenodontia; family Sphenodontidae; genus Sphenodon; species Sphenodon punctatus. The sequence continues at coordinate 8,957,951 of QEPC01009472.1, read as the reverse complement.
TCGCTTTGTTTCAAGCAAATTAACATGTGTGGAGGCTGAGAAGCTTGGGAGGGAGGCTTTCTTCTAACTGAGACAATGGGGCAGAGTTTGTTAACTGGCACTCTGCACAGAGAGTCACAGCATATGCTTCTTATTGTACATGCACACACATGGCTGGAGGGTACAAACTACAACTTAACCAGAAGACGTGCCAGGCGCTACCAAGCTAAAAACATGAGTTAGGCCTCAGAGAACCAAGAACACCCTGAAGAGCTTCAGCACCCTGGTCAGCTCCAAGCAGAGCTGAGCCTCAGGTCCTCCTGGTTCACTGGCCAAACCCAGATGACTCAACTGCCAGGGCACACTGCTCTTATATCCCCAGAAAAAGGGGGCGGGGGCAGGGGCAGGGCGATGCGTAGATCCCCTTAAAGGGCCCTCACCTCATCTGTTACAGATTTCCTTTTCTTGAGGGGGTAGCCAATTACTTGCTGGGCCCTACCATACTCTGTTAACCAGTGGGATGGCGAGGCTGTGCCCATTTACATCAGCTGAGAACCTGGCCTTGTAACAGTCAGCAATCCCCTGTGGAATTCCTTCGTTTATGTCTAATTTAGGCCCCGTGAAATAAAATTAGATTCTTCTCCTTAATTCTGCAGCCTGCGTCTCTCAGCTCTGCATTAATGAGGCAGACTGGAAAGCAATCCCTAACTCGGCTGCTAAAAGGAACCTTAATTCACGTCAGACCCTTGTTGCTTCTCTCTTGATTAGGTTTTCCATTTTTATCCTACAACCCACCTCCTTCCGTTAGCGCACTTACCCTCCTGGGCCTTGTCCTAACTAATTGCTGCGTTCAGACAGCAGCAGGAATCCTTTGGGTCAGGAGTCATGGCCCGATGGATAAGTTGCTAAACTGGATCAGACATGGGGAGGGGTGAGGAACGCAATGAGAAGCCTCCGTCAAGAGGCTGGATTTTTTTCTCTCCTTCCAGCTTTGCAGAATTATCATTTCCAACATGTTACATCCTGCCTGTGGCCCAGCTGCTTTCCTCGCTCTCCCTACTCTCCTCACGTGGAGGGAAGAGTGTTATCTAAAGAGATTCCCTTCTGTTCTGATGACACAAGCATGCGGAGTGTCTGCCGCTGACAGACGGAGGCTTCAGAAAGCTGTTTTACAGGCTGAACATGAACAAGGGCTTGTAGACACCCCCCACCCCACCTCCGGCAACTTTGAAGTGCATAAATGAAACCCGCCGAATGAGGAGAGGCAGCATCAGACGTGGGCTGCGTGTGGGAGCCTCTCAGTCTAAGCTGGGCACCAGCGCTTTGTTTGGAAAACCTCCCAGACTGAGTGCTAGTCTTAGGAGAGGTTCTGTGGGACAGGGGCAGTTGTCTAGCCATGACAGCCCACGAGTGGGATTTCAGAGACTGGGGCTTTACTCCTGACTTGCTTTGTGATTTGAGTCCCCTCCTCTGTGCCTTGGTTTCTTCATCTGTAACAGTGGGGATAATAGCAGTGACTTTAATGAAAGTCACTCATCATGGATGCTGTCCTCACACTCGGTCCCTTTCTCCCCTGTAACGAAACATGTACACCGGGAACTTCTCAACTTCACAAATGTATCCCTGTCTCTCCCTGTGTTCCCCTTTCCTTGTCTTCCCTCCTTTGTCTTTCTTAGATTGTAATCCCCTTGGGGGCAGGGGCCTGTCTTGAATTATGATTGATTGTGCTATATAAATAATAAGTAATAATAATATTAATGAGTAATGAAGCCTGTCGCAATCTTTCTCTGCGAGCAGATGCCTCCAGAAAGATATTTCTTTCTCTAGGAAATTGAACCACAAGCCCTGCGTAGAAGATGGAGTGGGGCCATAAGTGTAGAAGTGGGGGCAGAATCAGGGGGGGGGGCACGTTTTCCCCTCCCATGCTTGAGCACTTGGCTCCACTGTGCCCTTGCTACAGAGGTGTTTGGGGCAGGAATTAAGGCGGGGGACTCTCCCCAGCACCACGCTGACCCTTTAATTTCCTGGCTGCTAGGGGACTTAGAGGAGTTCATGCCAAGCAAATTCAGTTCCCTCCTTCCCCAGCAGAGAGAAGAATAGGGCATTCCCTCCTTCCCCAGTGGCTGGGGGCTCTGGACTCCGCTTCGGGAAGGAGCAAGAGCCAGAGCCAGAATCAGTTCCAGAGACGACAGGGGTAGTGACGACGACGCTGCGTTTCTCGGGGTTGGGCTTAGAAAGACAGCAGGCCTGTGATGGGAGAGGAGCCCAGGGGAGGAGAGAGAGAGTGGGTGCCACTGCCCCACCTCACCACAGGGGGGCCTCCTGTTTAAAAGTCAGCCGCCAGATATGGAAGCGGAGCAGAGGCAGGGCAGGCTGTCCCTGCTCCGGGGCTGCCCCTCCGGCAGTGTTCCAGAACATCCCGGCACACCGTCAACCTTGGGGCACCGGCTGGAGGCAAGGCTGCTGTCTGTGTGCTCAGTGGATGAACACTGTACCCCACTCACGGCCGGGAGTTGCCCTGGCAACGCCATAGCATTGTGTCATGTGGGCAGCCCATGGGCCCAGAAAGAGGGGTGCACCCCTGGACTTGCTCCTGGGTTGTGTACCTCTGTGTTCTTGTGAAAATACCCAGTGTGTATGTGAGACAGAAAGAGAGAAATGCTGTATGCGGCGGCCCTTCTTTTTACGGGGACAGGCCGCCAGGAGCACATTACACCAGTGCTCCGTTCTCTGCACTGACTGCCTACAGTCTTCTGGGCCCAACTCAAGGCGTTGGTGCTTGCCTATAAAGCCCTAATTGTCCTGGGTCCCACGTATCTGCAGGTCAGGGCCCTGGAGCGGTCCCCCATGTATATTGGGGGGCTACAATGGAGAGGGTGTTCTCAGTGGCCGTGCCACGGCTATGGAATGCCCTCCATGCGGAGGCCCGGACGGCCTCAACCCTCTCCTCTTTTAGGAGACATTGTAAGACCTGACTGTTCTGGCAGGTGTTCGGTGGGGGAGACGGATAAAGGTGGGGGGACTGGTTTAGGGTGGGTTGGGGTTGGTTGAAAATTCTGTTTTTAGGACTCCTTGGGAATGATGGTTTTATTTGCTTTATATTACTGTTGATTAAAGGTCCCATCAGCTTCAGGAGCATCTGAACCAGATCGGTTTCCTTGACCCCTCGCAGTCTGGCTTTCATCCGGGTTATGGCATGTAGACTGTGCTTGTGGCTTTGGTTGATGACCTCTCCTGAGAGTTGGACCAGGGTTGTTCGACCATGTTGATCCTATTAGGTCTCTCGGCTGCATTTGATGCCACTGACCATGAGTTGTTGGTGACTCGGCTATGGGACCGGGCTGGAGTGGGCAGGACTGTTCTTGAATGGTGCACCAGGCTCGGTGCTTACCTGGTGTTTGTCAGCTGTAGGGAACTGGATGAGGGCAAGTCACTTGAAATTGAATCCTGACAAGACGGAGATGATAGTTGTGGGGAAAGTCAGGGGAGTGATGGCCCCCATCATTGATGGGTTCCATCCTCCCCTGGTATCTCAGGTCCATAGTCTGGGGATGCTCCTGGATCTGCAGCTTCGCCTGGATGTCCAGGTGGTGGCTGTGGCGAAGGGTGCATTTTGCCAATTACATCTGGTACAACGACTTAGGCCCATGTCTTAGACTTGGACCCTGTCACGATCATCCATGCTTTTATTACCTCAGGATTATACTACTGTAATGCGCTCAACCTGGGGCTATCCCTGGTGCTGGTCCAGAGACCGCAGCTGGTGCAGAATGCGGCAGCTCATCTCCTGAAGGGGACGAGTCGTTGCGAGCGCATTACTCCAGTGCTCCATTCTCTGCACTGGCTGCTGATAGTCTTCCGGGTCCAATTCAAGGTGTTGGTTTTGACCTTTAAAGCCCTAAACGGCCTGGGACCCACTTATCTGCAAGACCGCCTCACCCTCCGGATTCTAAATCAGCCTCTGTGGTCGGCCGGGGGCACCCTCCTTGAGGTTCTCCCTGTGTTGACCATGAAGAGGGTGTTCTCGGTGGCCGCTCCACGGCTGTGGAACTTCCGTTGTAGGTCCCCCTGGCCTCAGACCTTCCCTCTTTCCGTAGACAGTGCAAGACCTGGCGGTTCCGTTGGGCCTTTGCCGAGGGAGACAGGATGGGTGGGTTGGGCTGGGTTTTTTTATTGTTGAGGTATTTTTATTGTTGGGTTATTTTTAAATGGTGACTTTTATATTATGTGTTTTTAAATGTTGTTAGGCACCCAGAGATGTTTGTGCAGGAGGTGGCAGCTGTAAGGAGGCGCTACCAGCTTCGTCTCTGCCGGCGGCGGTTTGGCTATCGCCGGGGTGCACTTGTTGGGGCGCCTCATGGGGATGTGGGGAAGTCTGGGGATATCGCCCCTGACGGCAGCATAGCAGAGAGACTTCCGCCCCCTGCTGGGGGCATAGACACCAAGTCTGCATCAGGTCATGGGGATGGTGAAGGGGCGGGGACACCGGGAGGCTTGCGTCGGTCTGCACGTATACGCACGCAGAGGGGGCAGAGCGACGCAAATAAAAATGGAGACCGGCAGTGAACACACTGCCGGAGATCAGCTTGCTGTGAGACTGGCTCCTTGCATTTGGACACGAACGGAGGGGAGAGGCTTTGAGTAGCATTGTGAGAGTGATTGCGTGTGTGTGAGAGAGTAGCGGGAGTGATTGGGTGAAGGTGACGGGTGCGTGGCAGTGCGGCTTGGGTAACGGGTGATTGGTGTGGGTGGTGGGTGTGGTTATAGGGGAAGCAAGTCCCAGCACAACCTTACCTCTTGCGATTGGCTACCCCTTCCTTGTGTCTGTCCCTACGTGAGTTATATCTATTCCCTTTCCCCTCTTCCCCTGTGGGTCTACCCCTGTATCCCCTCACACTTCGGCACTCCCTCTCCCCCGGCCCAGGTCACTGTGTGAAAACAGTCAGGGTGCACGGAGTACGGGTGAGGAGCGTGGTGGGGCTAGGAGAGAGTGGGGTGTGTGTGTCTTGCACAGGGAGCTGGTATCTCCCTCCCTATGATAATCTTGCCTCATTCCCAGTAAGGAACATTGGGCTCTACAAGGTCCTGAGGGGTTGTTATTCCTTACGTGCACATAACACCCCCGAGGTGGGCCGGGGTTCGCGAGTCTTAGTCAGTGGGCAGACGTAGGCCCTGGGTCCTTCCCCTCCCTTAGGACAGCCTACCCCTAACAGTAGCATATAAATGTAAGAATAAATAAATAAATAAATAATATTTATTGGTATATTGTTTCTTTACTGGTTTCTATTGTTTTTATGTGTTTTATGGTGATGTAAGTCATGCTGAGTTGCTTATACATTTTAATATAAATAAATAAATATATGATTTAACTTTAGCAGGTGATGAGGGACAGGGATGGCATTGTATACCTTTCCTTTGGGTTCTTGTTATCCCATTGTGTGGGAACTGCCCCGCCCCTGAAGCAGCAGCAAGGAAATTGTGCTTGCACAACACAATCTCAGCATGATTCTTTCTGCACCAGTGAGATTTCAGACACAGTGGGGGTTAATCAACAAGATGGTCGCCCCATTATAGGCCCCAGCAGGTGGGTGTCTACCTGCCCATTGATTAGGTGTTTGCCCCCACCGGACACGGAGCCGCCACCCACCAGACCAACAGCCCTCACTCACGTCAGCGTCTCGGAGAATATGGAGCCTGCTGTGTGGGTGAATGTGGGCTCATGTGTGCTCACGGGGCCGCATCTCATCAGTAAGGTTACGGATAGCATTTCTGAGCATCCAGGTCAGCCCGTACCACCACATGCTCACAGGAGGAAATCATAGCGCGCCAGAAGAATGACTGCTTCCTGCCCTTCTCTCCACTTCACTGGCGCTGCCGCTGGGGGCTGCCTGCAAGCGCATGAAAGACACGTTGCGGGCTGCCCGTTTATTAGGCTGGGCATGCTAAACGTGAGTGGGGGCTGCACAGACTGAACCCGGACGGCAGCGGGCTAACGTCTTGTTTGTTTTTACCCAGAGTGTCTTTGGTTTGTTTCTATGACAGTAACAACGAGCCTGTAGGTGTGGCTAAGAACTGCACGCACAGCAGGATGAATCTATGTGCGCACAGGTTTCAGAGCCTACCATCATCCCATTCACTTCCAGCTCTCTCCCACCACTCGGAGAGAATTACGCACTTTGGCCCTTTTTATATGGGCCTCTCCCACTCATGAAGACGCAGAAATCGGCGGGAGCGGGAGAGGCCTGTGTGAAGGACACAGCGTGGGTGCGTGCAGTGAATGGGGGTGCTTGCGCACTCCCGCCTAACACCCACACACACCCCACTCACCCCCACGCATGGAGCAACCGGGGAAAACAGAGATTGCTCCGTGCATGGGGATGAGCGGGTGGGTGAGTGGGGATGCGTGTGCTGCCATGTGCATGCCCCGCCCACTCACCACACACACACCGGGGCACCCAGACACCACCCACACGGCAATGCCGTTTAAAAATGGCCTTTCTCTTGTTCTTCTATGATTACTGGGTGCAGATCACAGCTTGCCTGAAACATGGCGAGACTTGCAATGTCAACAACAATCTCTGAGCATCACAGCTTTTAGCTGCAGCTGTCTAAGCACCACAGGTCCCATAAAAACACACCACATCTTCTGTCTTAGGATATCAATGCACTTTAAAAGTGTTACTGAATTATCCACCACAGCCTCTCTAGCTAGTGAAGTAAGTGTTGCTCCCCTCAATCTACAGATGGGAAAATGGAGTCACGGGCCCCAAATCCGCTCTCGTTCACACTGGTGTTACGATGGCGTAACTTTACCCATTCCAATATCGGGATAGCAGCCCCGCCGGCGCACTCCTCTCTTTAGCCCTCTGTAGGGAATTAGCATTGAGCGGCTGCCACCACTCTGTCTCAGGAACACCTTTTGGGGGCTGGTTCCCCTTTTGGCCCATAAATCCCTGGTCCACACGTTGCGAGTACACTTCTCAAGAGCCTGTTTATTTACAGTGTCCTTTCCTTTAAGCATCCTTCGCCAGGCATATATACAAGTAGTGCAGTTCTGGTCTCACCACATAATAGATCTGCTCCTCACAGCCCTTCTCATCTCTCAGCTTCTTGGCTCCAGTTTCTCAGATCTGGGCCCTTCTTCTCATTTCCCCAACAAACTCCCTTCTCTGGTCTCAGCCACTTCTTTTTATATGCCAGGCCCCGCCCCAAGCTCACTAGCTTCCTGTCGGCAGCCATTTTGGGTACGCTTAGCGGCCATTTTGACTTCCCTCAGCTTGCTATGCCTTCACTTTGCCATAATTGGTCACATAGAACAGAAGAGGAGGAGAAACATAAGATTTCTCTCTTATCTCCTGTGCTTCTTTAGCGATGAGCAGGGTTCCTAGTTTTCCACAACAACAAATTTGAAATTCTCTGATAAAAAACAAAACAGAAATTCTCTGATTAAAAACAGAAAAATACGCCATAAAAGGGCTGTAAAACTGCTGTAAAACTTCGAAAATTTCTAGAAAGTGACAAAAAAGATGGAAAGTCCTAGAAAGTCATGAAAAGTCCCAGAAAGTGACAAAAATGATGGAAAAAAATGTCAGAAGTGCAGAATCCCCAGTACCTATTCAAAGGCAAAATTTGTGGGATTCTCTGGTGAACGGCAAAATCCATGCGATTCTTTGCTAAAAAGCAAAATCCATGTTTTTTCTGCAGTTTTCTGTGTGGAACAGAAAACTAGGAGCCCTGGTGATGAGGTGTCTCGGTGCTGACCCTAATCAAGGCTCGTAGGTAAATGCCACAATCTAGCCCTGAACAGTATCTTCCTCTAGCCAGTGGCTAAATTAGCCAATCATACCTGATTAAAGCAATCAAAATCGACTCAATTAAAAGGTGGACCTGCTGTTATTTTAATGCTACTGATTTGGTTCCTGGCGTTTTCGATCCAGTTAAATGAAGGATCAAATTAACCAGGGCCTGAATTAAGTGGAAGGCGTGTCAATGGGACTGGGGTTGCATCCTGACACATGGATGGAACCGGTTTCTGAGGACACACTGTGTGTGTCAATGTGTGCCTGGAAGCCCACACGCGCATGCATTGCAACACACATTGTTCTGAGGGTGCGCAAATGGTCAACGTCACATTGAAATAACGAAATGCTGGACGAGAAATAGGGTTGTTTCAAGTTTAGGAACGCAGCCGTAATTTTAAACAGAGCGCTCTCATGGGCTTTTGGTCAAGATCCTCCACTGGCAAAGCTGGTGTAGTTCCGCTGACAATGCATTTGACACCCCTTTCATTTCAGTGGTGCCGCGCCAGGTTTGGTTGGACGGCTCTGTTGGCGGTGCTCCGGGATGTTCTGCAGCACCGCCAGTGTGCTTCAACATCCGGTGGGCCGCCTTCAGACGGACTGCCCAGCCTGGGGTGAAGCGGGCTGGCACAGTCACCCCTGGAGCTGCCAACCATCTATTTACTCTAGGGCTGAAACAAGAATGTGTTTCATTCTCGTGAGAATTTATTAATTTTATTTATTTAAATTTGTCCGCTGTCTTTCCCACTAAGGCTCAGGGTGGCTTTCAGTCAATAAAACAACAACAATAACAACATTCAAGCTATAAAAACCCCAACCTTCCCTCAAAATTCCCACCCTCCCCACAACCCTCCCCAGAAGCCCAACCAACCCTATCTCCGCCCACCAAATGCTTTTTTAGGCTTGGGCTCAAGAGAAGCTTCTAGGGAAGAGAGTTCCACAAAACCGGGGTAGGAATCGAGAACGCCCTCCTACGCACCCACGTCCCGTGGACAAGGGTAGCCGATGAAACCTGCAAGAGGGCGATCTCGGCCAACTGTAGGGACCACAATTGGAACATGGTAGGAGAGGCAATCTTTCATATAGTTTAGGGCTTTAAATGTCAAAACCATCATCATGAATTGTGCCCAGAAAGCTATAGGTAGCCAGCACAGACTTCAGAGTACAGGTGTAATGTGCTCCCTGTAATCCATACCCAAAAGGAGCCGGGCCACCACATTCTGCACCAGTCATCAAGGTCAGCCTCACGTAGAGCATATTGCAGTAATCTAGTCTTGAGCTGATGAAAGCATGGATGACAGCGGCAAGATCCAAATCAGAGGAAAAGGACACAGCCTTCTCACAAGATGGAGTTGGTGAAAAGCGCTCCTAGCCACCGCCGCAACCTGATTCTCCAGGCATAGAGAAGGATCCAAAAGCACTCTAGGGCTGTGAATCTGATTGACCAAAGTGGGCCGGACCCCATAAATAACAGGTGTTCCAATCCCCTCCAAGTCAAAGGACCGACCAACCACCATCGCTTAAGGCTTGTCAGGATTTAGCCTCAGTTGGCTCACTCACATTCAGTCCCCGACCGCAGCCAGGCATTGGGTAAGTACCGAGAATGTAGGACCTGAGTTGGAAGAAAAAGAGAGGTAGAGCTGAGTGTCATCAGCATATTGATGACACCTCACCCCAAACCTCTGAATAACTTTGCCTTGCGCCCTCAGATACACATCGAACAAGAGGGGAAACAGAATAGAACCCTACGGGACACCACAGGGAAGACCTGTGGGGACGATGAGCAATCTCCCATCACCACCTGCTGGAATCTCCCTGACAGGAAAGAGTGGAACTACTCAAGAGCGGTCCTGCACACCCCTGCCAGGTCTTGCACAACACCTTGTGATCTACTGTATCAAAGCCGCTGAAAGAATTCCCTGTCCACCTCAAGGTGCAGATCACTGACCATAGCCACAAGCACAGTCTCCATGCTCTACCCAGGATGAAAACCTGACTGAAGTGGATCCAGGAATCCAATAGCATCAAGATGGGCCTGCAGCAACCACCCATTCAATAACCTTCCCCAGAAAGAGAAGGTTAGAGACAGGCCAATAGCTGGTCAGGGAGTCAGCATCCAAAGATGGCTTGTTAAGCAGGGGCCGGAACACCAGAGCTGGCCTTAAGATTTGCACAGCCCAGGGTGAAGATAAAATGTGGGGTCCCTGGTGGCCCCTCCCCACTGGGACAACCTCTGCGGTGCCCTGAAGGAGGTCATGTTTGGGGTCCCACTGAGAGGGAGCGGTGCCCTCACAACCTGTCTTGGTGAAAATAGAGGCCACTGTGGGGCCTTTAGAAAGAGCAGGGCTCAGGGTGGCCGCCCCAGGTAGGCCTGTGGTAAGGCTGGCCCTGCAGACCACCACAATTTTAAGGGCATCCAGCTAGGCCTGAAACGACATGCAGCAGTGTCCGACAATTCTGTCGGAAACCTTCCATCCATTGCTGTTTTCCCGACACGGCGTGGACATGGCATCCCTGTATTTGTTCCGATGCTTGCTGCTGCTTCCTGCTATTGCCTGTTGCTATTTCTCGGCAGCAGAGACATTTTCGGAAACTGTCGCAAGTCCTATAAAGTGTCGGAAAATGCTGCAAAGTGTCAGAATGTGTTGCTAAAGTGTCAGGAAAACTGTTGGAAATGTCAGGAAAACTGTCGGAACCTTCGGAACTGTCGGAAAATGTCAGATAGTACCGTAAATTGATGGCAAATGCCGTCAGAGTGGCGGCAAGACTAGAAATGTCAACAATAAACAGCGAAGCAGTAAACAACACTGCTGCTTCAGGCCTACACCCGGCACCCTCCCCTCCCACAGGAAGGCATTGACAACCCCAGCCAGCCACGTCCACAACGTCTCCTGGATGGCTTTCATCAGGCAGGACGGGCAAGGATCTAATTCACAACTGGTTGCCCTCACCACCCCAACCACCTGTCTCGCATCAGTGGGTGATACCAACTGAAACTGATCCAAATAGACTAGACAAATGACCCCAAACTCTGACTCTGCAGTCGAAATGGCAGAATTCTCACGAGAATCTCTCAAGAATCGAGTATTGTCAGCGAGAGCTCGAGAGGATCTTGCTGATGTTTTAAGAATCTCGCAAGATATTTGAAAAAAACTGAAAAAATAGTCTGTGCATGCGCAGTCCGTGCCATCTTGGAGAAGGGCTGTGCATGCGCAGAACAGCCCTGGTGGCCATTTTGCGCATGCACAGAGAGTTTTAAAAACATTTTCAAGGTTCTCACAAAAACAGATGTTTCTCGATCAGGAAAATCTCGTCGAGAGCCCCCATCTTGATGAGAGTTTCTTGACTGGTGAGATCTAGTTTCAGTCCTAATTTACACCCAGTGTCTCTCTGCACTGTCCTCTCCCACAGGCTCCCTTCAACTGGCACATATTAACCCCCGATGCAACAGGCGGCAAACAGAAAAAAGATATGGGTAATTCTGAATACAAGTCATACAGGCAGGCTAACAGGGCTGCTGGAATCCTCAACTGTGGCATTTCCTGAAGCAATCTGAGTGCTAATACCTGACACACATGTACATTAAGACACAGCTGCACATATATTTCTGTGCCGGCATCCAGAACACTTAAGTTGAGGACTAAACTTCCTTGATGCTCTGGTTTAGGCTCAACTGCATAGTACACGAGCAACTCTGAAGATAGGTTGGCATGCCACACATCCTTAGCTGTGCCCATTCATTAACGACACATCTGCCCATGCTTAACACCCACGGCTTGAGGTTCCTCTCACTTACAGAGGGGATTCTGGCGTTGTCAATGAATACACAGTGGCATGTAAAAGCAACAAGCACTCTGAGCGACGCAGAATGGGCTGGATACTAGTTGAATCCTGCACGCGCCTAGTTTTGCTCACATATTTGCACCACTGTTAAAAGGTGTTTTCTCAGAAATCGACCTTGGACTTCTCCCCACTACAGGAAACCCATCTGCCAGGCAAAGTGCGCTCTGAACCAAGAAAAATAAGAACAGCGATGGTGCTATTGTGGAGAAACGGAGATCAAGGATCTCAAACATGTACTACTCTGCTGCCTGGTGTACTCTGAGATCAGGACAGTTTGGTTAGAACCATTATATGGTGCAGGAAAGGATGGGTCCGATATAAGTAAACTGAAATTTCTCCTTGCCACTCAGGAGGAATCAGTAATGCGGGCAGTAACCTCCTTCATGTTTCTGGCTATGAAACTAAGAGAAGGGACCCTATCGGAGGGCTGTTAGTTTGTATTTAACTTGAGCTGTGATCAATTATCAGGTGATACTATTTGTTCGAAGGCAAAGTGCATGGGAAGCCTGTAAGATCTTAAAGGTTGGAAGTT
>QEPC01009472.1:8888309-8920727 GCA_003113815.1 Sphenodon punctatus | reverse complement strand
GGGGGAGGGGATTTAAACACTCCCAAACACACACACCAGAGGTCGCCTGGGTACCATTTTAAACAGTGGCACCGGGTGACTCCTGCATGTCTTGAGACCTGAATTCGTAAAACCCCAATAGCAGAGGTTTTACAAGTCCAGGTTTCAAGACATGAGGGCATCGCACGGTGCTGCTGTTGAAAATGGTGCTCAGGCAACTTCTGTGTGTGGGGCTGAGCATCTAAAGTGGAGCATATAAAAATGCCCCCCCCCCCCCCCGTGTGAGTTTGCCGACCCGGACTTTGAAGTCCGGAGGGGGGGGGAGAAATGGGGTGTCTAAAAACCATATGACCCTATGAAACCATATGAAAAACCATATGAAAACCATATGAAAAACTATATGAAAAGGATGTGTGATGGGGCATGTAGGGCCTGCTAAAGGAAGGGTCTGGTACTAATGTCTAGCTAGATATTCTAGGTACCTGAAGTTGTAAAGTCCCAGAGCCGATCAGAAGTGGAACTTCTCAAATGTTCAGCCTGTGAATGTGGTGGGGGTGGACCAGTGGGGGGTGGGGGGAGAGGAGTGGGGGCAGGGAGAATATGGTTCCAGAGTTACAGTCTGACTCCATCTGTGCCCGACAGCACGTGCCACAACTTACAATTTGCACATCGTATGCACATTTGATAGCTAGGAAACGAACACGCATTTGGATGCTCGAAGAGGTGTGTGGCATATGTAAAATTAATGTTCATGAATAACAATTTGTGCATATGCAAACTAAGTGAAGCTAGGATTATGCACATATATCTGGCTAATAATGCGACGCTAGATCTAGAAGAATTTTCAAGTGCTTTGCAAACTCTTGCCTAAGCTCTCTCTATAGCCTGTCTCTTATACACATCTAGATGTGTATAAGAGACAGTTCCAACCCCATCGTCTGCAGCACTGAGTAATAACATGAATTGAATTATGGTTCTTGGGTTTGTTTGTTTTTTTGCTAGTGTTCCATTCAGCAGCACTTAGTGCTCTGGCTACACGCCGCGGGGGCTGCTGGAACATTAACAGGACCTGACANCCACCAGATGTTAGCCTAGACTGACCCGGGGCGTGTTGGCGGCTAGCCCAGGCTCTCACCTCGGCAAACAGCCGAGGTCACAATGCAGGTCACCGCCCGCCTAACCAGGCCAGAGCAGAACAAAGCAGGCTACAGTGGGCTATCATGCTTGTTTAGCCCACTGTTCCTGGCCTCGTCTGGGGGGCCGCCATAGCAGTCCACCAATGGGGGGGGCAGGGTCCTGGGGGTGGTGTGGGGGCCAAGGCTGGCATGTCTGTTGCGGCCGCTGCCTGGGCCGGCTCTCCCAGCTACACTCATGTGTGTCCAGTGGCCTGAGCTGAGTCCGGCCATACCGGTGGCAGCTTCCCAACCTTAGTCAGGTTGTGACAGCAGTGCACCACCCTCACATTTGTTTTTACCCTAAAGTAGGCCCTTGGTTCTGTATTGGGAGTGTATACAAGAGGACTGAATACAGGTTGGCTTACAGTAATATCAGCCATCCGAAATACTGGGGAGGGGGGAACCCACTGAAGGCAAACCCTAAATGCATCCATCCACTTATGAGGTGGAACATGGCAGCATTTTTGTAGTGCCCAGCAACACAACATACAACACAAAGTTTTGAATCCAACATGAAACTACAGGAGGGGATAAAGCAGGGTTAGGGAACCTTTTTCCTTCCACAGGCCACTCTGAAAATTAGTACAAGCTTGAAGGGCCAACGTAGATGTTGGGGGTGGGATGCGCTCAGGAAGAGAAGGGTTGTTATCATGGATCTCTGTCCTGTAGCCTCAAACACATGCCCTCATTTCTTCTCTCTTACCCTGAGCTCAGTCTTTCAGTGCTTGGGGATAGGAACTTGGATCCAAGGGCCAGATCCAGAATGCAAACACATAAATATTAGCCATGGGCTGCAACTGGTCCCCTGGGCCTGAGGCGCCCCCACCCCTAGATGAAAATGTGTAATTATAATTACTTTAATTGGAATCTATCCAGGGTACAGAAGTTAACATTTTGTGTGAGGCCACATGAAACAAATTGGGGAGGCCACCATGCCCTGGGGAGCCTTACTCCTCCCTGGGCCACACGATGCAGAAAGTGCATCATGTGGTTGGCGACAGCCAGATGTTCCCCCCGCCCCGGGGCAGGGTGAACAGCTGCCTGCTATGCGACGTGTCCTTTGAAAAATTCTGAGGATGCGTCATGGCCCAGTCTTACCCCACATGGGGTAAGGCTTCCCAGGGCGGGCCCCTACTGCCCACCGTGTGGTGAGCTCCGCAACGGGGCTGTGAGTAATGGGCACTGGTGCCTGTCGCACGCGGCCACGTCATGACCGGGGACAGGCTCTTAGTCCGGCCGGACTGATCAGAAGGATCGGGGGAGCCAAGAGGAGCACAAGCGGGTGCTCCACTCGGCTCCCTCCTGGTCAGCTATTTGTTGGGTGGATGGGGAGGGGAGTCAGCACTTTTGACAGGCTCCCCTTCCCTATCAATTCAATTTTCAATTTTATTAATACGGGTACGGACTTACGTCATGACCCAGACAAAAACACACAAACAAAACAAGACAAACATATAAACGAAGGTACAAGCAACATAAAATAATAAATATTAACCAACATATCCAAAAATAAAAACGGGCAAATATTTGTCCAATAAAAACATCCTAGTTATCAAACAATTTCCAAAATCGTCATAAAATAATATACAAAAAAATCAGAAGTCAACAGCCCCATAACAATAAAAAAATAACCAGTAAATTTCGAGCGCAGTAGAACAAGGCACGAAAGATAAACTGGATAAGACACTATATCTCCCCGGCACTCCTCCTAGGTCAGGTAAGAAATAAGAAGTTGAACAGGACTATTTTATACTGCCATCGACTTGAGCCGCTCCTTAATAAGAACTCTTCTCTTGAGTGCCAGCGAAATATACAAAGCAAGTGCCCCCATAGCCTCTTTCTGAGACAGAGAGAGGAGCAAAACAAGGCAACCCTCTGTGGCAAAGGAACAGCCCATAGTTAACAATGGGGCTAGCCAGGTCACACAGAGGTTGTGGAAGTAGGGACATCTCAATAAAAAATGATTGATTGATTCAATTTCACTAGTACTGCAGGAGCATAGTCTTGAATCGAAGGGAGTGAGTTTCTGTCTGCCCTCGACAACTGCCAGTTGTAACATCTGGAAACGGAGCAACGTATAAAGTCTCCTAAGATTAGAATTTTCTAGGAGATGTAAATAAGGTTAGAAAAAGGAGGACAACTTTATTTGCCCCCAAAGAGTGGCAACCCTCCACTGATGCAGTACACCCATATCCTCTTGAGAATCGATGTCCTGGATCCTCCTAAGGACTTCGTGTTTAATATCCGCAAGTGATTTCCCCTGGAGAAACTCAAAGGAATACCCTAACTCACGTATCAAATGGCCCAAATATAGCAACCAGGGGTAAGCCATTGGACCCTCGTGCAGCAGCGCCTCCCTAAGACATAGCAAGGGGAGCTCAGTCTCTGGTAAGGTCAGGAGTCATAACCAAAACCTCAGGAAAACCATCCTGCCACACACTTTAATGGACAGGATACCCGTTTCCAATCTCAAAACGGCTCCTGGAACGCTAGGGCCCACCCTGAGCAAACGCTGCAAGGTTTTGTACACGCTCAAGAATGAGCGTGTTGGGGAATGGAACAAGCTCTGCCCCAAACAAAAGGGATGAAGGAATTTTAGCCTGGTAAACCTTCAGGCACGAGGACATCGAAACTCCCTTGGAGTTATTGAAGTCTCGAGCAATAGCTCTCGTGTCTCTGGTGGCCTTGGCTGCCCTGGTCTGAAGATGGACCTTCCCTATCAGCTGTCTGGCAGGGGGAGAAGCGCGCACCCTCCTCTGTCCCCCAACAGTGAAGCGGGCAGCGAACCCAATCCTGCCCCTTGTGGTCTGCTCCCTGTGCTTGCTCTGCACTGTGGTGCCCGCCACAAAGCCACGCAGGGATCGGGCCCTCGGCACTTGTGTAGCCTCAATGCTTTAGTTTTAGCCGCAAGTGACCACAAACGGTTGAGGGATACATTCGGACGTTCACCCAGTTCCGATTTTGATTGGAACCGGGCATTTCATCTGGTCTGTTCGAAATCACACCGAACGAAACAAACAAATAAATTCCGGCCATTTTGTGCACGTACAAAACGGCCCCAGTAGCCTTTTTTTTTTTTGGCATGTGCAATGGTGCTACCCATGGCGGCAGCACCACCACTTCCATTTTGGATATGCATGAGCAAAAGAGCCCAAGGGCCATTTTGCACATGAGCAAATGGCCATTTGGTGGTGGGTTTTTTTTTTTGTTTTTTTTTTAATTATTATTTTCATCAGGATTCCAATCATAATCTTTTCCGATTGGAATTTTGGTCGAAGTATCAGACAACTGTTCCGGTTTTGCAGAAATGTCCACGAAAACGGAACAGTTGTTCTGAACCAGCCCCCAAATGATCCAACCTCTGTTTTACATTGTTTTTGAGAAATTGCCATTGCCAACTGGGCACCAATGCAATGCCCCAGTGCTAGGGTTACCTTGGGCATTGATTTAAATTGATACCTGCTCTTCCCCTAAGGCTCAGGGTGGCTAGGGCATCACCAGTCAGACTCTAGCCCCAGTATCCTACACGACCCTAGGTGAGATTTCTCCCATCCTGCTACGGACAAGGCCGAGCTGCTTTGCTTAGCTTATGCCGTCTGACAGGATCAGTAAACAAAATGTCTCACCTGTCTAGACAGGAGCTGCAACGCCTGAGCAAACCTAGACGAATGAAGCCTCAGTTAGGCCCTTTGAAATATTAGTTTTGTGTATAAATTAAAGCAAGAAATCTGCTAGTCATTCATTCGAGGAGCCAAAATGCCTCTAGATGTTTAGGTTAGCAGGAGGAAGATTCTTAGAAGCTTCAGAATGCATTAGGGCACAGCAGACAGACTGATATATAGGAAGGCTGTTCCTTCCTGGACCTCCAGCGTAATAAGGTTTTAGATAAAGATACGATTAAACAGGTCATTTTTGATCGCTGTAAAGGGATTTGCAAAGTCAAACACACAGAGAAAGCAGGCTTTACCTATAATGAC
Organism: Sphenodon punctatus; assembly: GCA_003113815.1. Taxonomy (NCBI): domain Eukaryota; kingdom Metazoa; phylum Chordata; class Lepidosauria; order Sphenodontia; family Sphenodontidae; genus Sphenodon; species Sphenodon punctatus. The sequence continues at coordinate 8,915,596 of QEPC01009472.1, read as the reverse complement.
AAGAGCTGCCCCATCCATAACCTTTTTACTACCGGCTTATTTCAACCCATAGTAATTTACAGATGCTTTTCTTACAAGAACAAGTCAATATATTCGCTTTCCTTTAGATATGGAGTCACAGTGGCAAGCCATGCATGAATTTGATTAAGACCTCACCACTTTCTGTCACTTCTAGGCACACAGATTCTAGCCACCTACTTGACTCAATCTCAAAAATGAAAAATGCTTTAAAATAAAAAAAGCAAAGCAGCTACGCGCACAAGAGCCTTCTCTCTCTCTCTCTCTTTAAAAAAAAAAAAAAGCTAATAATACACGATGGGAAATGTCACCATTTGGATATAATAGCAAAACACCCAGAATCATCAGTCAGCAAGCAGTGGTATTTAGGAGTGATTCAAAAGGCATGAAATCTGAGCGTATTATTACAGAGACTGTATGAAAGTGTCCCAGTCAGAGGTTAAAAAATATCTAGGCTACTTTTATTAATATTAAATGGAATAACAAGCATTAGCGTGGAGTTGGAGTTGAGAAGCCAAGCACTTAGAAGCCAGGAAATCATGCCCTCTTTCTCTTTTCACTGACTCCAGGGGAAATCAGAACGGAGCCCACTGAAGTCAGGGGTATTAGATCAGGGCAAACTTAGAGTACAAGGAGAATCAGGTGCAAGGCTTCTTTTTTGGGGGGGGAGGGGGGGCGGGATGTTAACTAGGCCATGTTGCAAATTCTCTCTTGTTTTATGGCAGAGGTTAAATAGCCCAAATAGTGACCCATGAAAGGAATATAATTGCTTCTGTGGGCATCTCGACTGTGGAGCAAGGGGGCTCACGTGAGCCCCCCACTCGAGGGGCGGGGGTGTTTTTTGCATGCAGCTTGAGCATCACTAGGGATTTTTCAGAGTGGGCAGGGGTGGAAGCACGGTCAACATCCCCCCCCCCTCCCTCCCCTCCCCGCCCACTCTGAATTGTTTCCTAGAGGTGGTTCAGGCCACCTACAAGGCCCCCACCAAGTTTTTAGAGTGGGAAAGGGTGGAGTTCTGTCCCTGCCCCACGCACTTTTAAAAAATTTCTTCCTGGTGGGATTGCTGCCACTCCAGGGGGTGGGGAGGGATCACTGGGAGCCACAGCCATGCCATCACCTTTGTCGGGGGGTGGGGGGAGACATGAGCCTGGCCCTGCCACAGCCTGGCTACACCACTGACTGCTTCCAATCCCAAGGGGGCGTCCACAATTCACGTGACAAACGGGGGTAGGGGCTGGGCACTATTCCTCCTACCCCACCGACCGCCTTCCAGGTAGACAAGTGCGCTACAGACACAGCGCACTGGTCTCCATGCTCAAGGAGCAAGGAGTGAGCAGCTGGCGTGCAGGGCGGTGTGACAACTTTATGCCAGACAAGTGTTGTGCTGACACACCTGAATTCAAAACTAACGAACAATGGGGTAAACACAACATGCCTTGCTCATTGCTCCTCTAGTCCTGGCTGCTGAGGGGTTACGTCTGTCCGCTTGTTGGGGAGGGGGTGTGCAAAGCTCTGAGACGCCCCCCACCCTGTTCTTTACCATCCAGACACTTGGGGACTTCTGCCCCCAAGGACTCTAGAGTAGGGCTGAAGCGGCAGCAGCTTTTACCGCGCCGTGATTCCATTCCGCCATTTCAGAATTGCCTGCGCCACATTGCGGCTTTTCTGCCGACACGCCGCTAATTCTGCCGGCATTCTGCAAATTTGGAAACTATTGGAAAAATGGCAGAATTGTCAGAAACTGTCGGAAAACCGGTTCCGCTATTTTGTGGCGCTGACGGAATGGCGGAAGTAGCGAAAATGGCATGTTTCTGCTATTTGTGAAGCCTGTAGAAGTAGCGGAATGGAATTAGCAGAACTGCGGAAGTAGCGGAATGAAACTAGCGGAATGAAAGCCTCTGCCACACCGTGCCACTAATTGCGGAAATGCTTTTCCAGCGGAAATAGCTACTGCTGCGACTTTCCGCTATAGCCCTGCTCTAGAGCGTCACAGGACCCTGCTCCTCAGAGAGAGACCTCAGACCCCTGCCCCCAACTTCCCTTACTAATTACCAGCCCTCCAGATGAACCCTGGGCCTCCTCCTAGACAGCAGGTAACACCAGCACCAAAAGCCCAATTATCCTAGTCAACCCTGATATCAGCTAGCTATAGCCCTCAGCCCTCCCACCCGCAGCAGACATCCTTTGGAGGTCTAGAACACACTTCTCCAACACACTTCTCCCTACAGGGATGTGTTGCAGCAAGCACGTAACACCGGTGTACCGTTCACTGCACTGGCTGTCTATTGTCTTCCAGACCCAATTTAAGGTGCTGGTGACGACCCTATCTATCTGAGGGATTGCCTGACTTCCCATATCCCATCGCGGCCTCTGTGATCAACTGAGGGCACCTTCCTGGAGACCCCCCCGTTTTTCACCGGGTCCCGACTATGAGGAGGGCATTTTCAGCTGTCGCACCTTTGCTGTGGAACTCCCTCCCCCTGCAGATTGGGCTGCCTGTGTTCAAGCCTGATGGCCTTCCGGAGGCAATACAAGACCATTTAGTTCCGTCGGGCTTTTGGCAGCGAAGGGATAGGCTCAAAGTGATAAGACCGATGGAAATGTTACGCTCCTTGTTTATGCAATGTTTATAAACGAAACAGGACTAAACTTTAGCAGCATGAATATCCAGCTAGGACATCATCAATCCCCACTACACACTCAGGCAATTACAAACCTATGTCTGTAGGGCACTGTCACAGCTATAGAGTTCCTCAATGTTACTAATGAGACCGTCTGATCTTTCAAATGCGTACTACTGAGCGTAGTGCTGGCTATTGTCAATAGCTCCACTCATTATCATATTATTATTATTATTAACAAACATTTATATAGCGCCAGCAGTGTACCTGGCACTTTACAAAGTAATAAAATAGACACGGTCCCTGCCCCTAGGGCTTACAATCTGAGAGGGCAAGGGTAATATCGTAAGGGTGCCGCACCCGCTCTTCCCTTCCCCACACCAGTTAGGGTGGAGAGTCGGGGATATGTTGGTGTCCGCAGCTGGTGGCAAAGGTAGGGGCCCGAGCCACTTCCAGGCCACTGTGCCGACAGCTGCAAAAACAAAATTAAAACTGTTGCCTAACTGATGGAGCCAAGCGGCCCTGCTTTCTGCCGGACCGTAGACAGAATATCAACTGGTGATGCAGGGAACAAACACCCTTGGACCATGCTCAGTTGAAGTCTTCTTCTGACTCCGGTTGGCAGGAGCGAGGATCGTTTCTCGGCGTCTCGAAGTAAAATCCAGGCGAACTGATGAGAAAATAAAATCGGGTCCCTTTTCAGAGGGACCTGCTCAGAGACACACTGTGGGTGGAGGAGGAGGCCTTTGCATGTCTCAAGAACTGACTGGGAGTGCTGGGGAGCCCAGTTCCCCCAGCGCTCACGCCTGGGTCATGTTATTGGCAAAGGCCAGCCTGGCATGCTTTCCCTCCGCCATGGTCCGTGGCAGGGGGAGTGCACGGTGGCGGCTGCTTCTGTGGCTGTGGTAGCCATGCCTATTTGAATCCCTCCCCATGCACCCGACCTGAATGGGTGCTCCGCAGCAGCGCCACCTGGTGGCCACGGACTCCCCCCCCCGCCCCCCATTGTCTTGCTTGTTTGAAAACACCCATTGACTGCCATCACGATTCAGTTACTGGATGTGCGTTGGCTCGGACATGGAAGGCCGCACGTTTGAATCAATCTGGAAACAAATTAAAGGCATAATTTTATGCAACTAACCTGATCTGGATGGTCAGTGCCACTAGAAATGGCTCGTTCGTTGAGGACACTGGAGCACCCTTTTCACAAGCAACATCTTACAACGGTGAAACGCAAAACCACCAATAATGAAAGCCATGGTGTTGTAGCATAATATTACTGCTATGAAGAGGGGCTCTGGAGTGGAGAATGTGGGACAGGAACCCAGAATGGAGCGTCATGTGGGAGGGTTTCAGTTGGATTGTTTTAATTGAGCTTTTATTGTTCATTTTATCCTGAATTTTATATTTTTGGTTATTTATATTTGTTGTACACCGCCCTGAGTCACCATTGGCGAATAGGGCAGTATAAAAATGTTGATGAATAAATAAATAAATAAATAAATAAATGCTGCCAATGGAGAGAAAATGACCAATGGACGCAATGGCTCAAAAAAAAAGCCCAGACATGTTGTCTGACCCCAGCTTGGGCCGATCACACTTTCCCAGTGCCAGAGTGCTGAAAGGACTCCTTGCTGGGGCTGAATGGTGAAATTCCACTTTCACCATCTGATTCCATCAGAACTGGGCGTTTCATTCAGTCTGATGAGGCCTTGTCAGGCTCAAACCCAAATCCCTGGGACGTCAACACAGTCCCCCTGACCGCAGCGCCACAATAACACCTCTCCTGTAGCTTCCCCCCTTCAGCCCCTGACTAGAGGTTTGCCATCACACGAGCCAAGCAACATGCCCTTATCTCCCAATGGCTGACATACACTTTAAAAGGCACGTGACAGGAAGTGGAAACGGTCTCAGGAACCCTAAAGGCTTCAGCTCCAGACCTGCTCTGTCCTTGTGCCTTTCCCCCATCCCCTGACCAACTCTCCAGAATTGACCTGCTTTGGCCTCTGACTCCGTTGACCCCTTGGCTCTGATGGTGACACTGGACTTCCTGGAACCTGACTGGACTGGATCCTGACCACGCCCCTGGATTACTCCAACTCTGCTGATATTCTGAACTGACCTACTGGGTTTGGAACCCAGCTCGACTCCTGACAACATCCCCAAGAAGACTCCTGGGATAACCCTCCCGTGACCATCAGAGTGCTGACTGGCGCCCTGTCCTCAAGCCAGGCCCTGACAGAATTCTGACCGAAAAAATCAATCACTCGTTCTGATTTTTGCAGAAAAGTCTGTGGCATCAGAATGGTTTATCGGTCCAGGCCTACTTCTGGCCTTCCCCTATGGCAAAACGTGTGCCCCTTTGATAAAGTGTTCGTGAACGAACTGGACACATGAACACATCCCGGCACTGCAGCAACCACACACTCAAGAGAGGTACCTACTGGTCTCCGCTGTCTCGTATTCACTGTCTCGCAGCAACTCAAAAATGTCCACCTCCAGTTTGGCTTTGCCCAGTCGCTCCGGAGCATGGTTGATGCGATTCTTCCCCAGGGTGATGGACAGCCTCTCTCCTCGGCTGCACTCCATCGGGTCATCCAAAATGGCGTCTGCAAAACAAAAGGAAAAGTCAGCAAGGAAGAAGCTGGACCCGACCATCCCGGAGAGGAAAGAAGGGGAGGCTTCGAGGTGGCAGGAGTGGAAGAACCTGACTTTATTATTATTTTATTATTATTAAACATTTATAAAGCGCCAGTTGCAACCTGGCGCTGTACAGAACATACATTCAGCTGCGGTCCCTGTCTGTGGCTTACAATCTAAAAGACAAGGAGGGGGAGACAAGGAGAGGGGACAGTGGGAGAGACATGGGAGAAGACAAACAAACATTCAGGCTGATGCGAAGTCTCAGGTGCGTGTACTTGGCTTGGTTACAAGGTGGTCGGTAGCAGCAGTCAGCAGAGGAGGGCTGACAGTAAGAGCAAGGGGAAAGACTAGAGGGCATTGGGAAAGGCAGCATGGAAAAGGTGGGTCTTGAGGAGGGATTTGAAGGAGCGGAGGGAGGAGGCAAGGCGGATGTCGGCAGGGAGGCTAGTTTCATTGGCCAGTGTATTTGGCTGGGTTTTTCCCAGGTGTGTGTGTGTGATGCTGTTCATGCCACCCCAGTCTTTTGCCAACTAGTGAAATTTCATCATGAGTCTTGTGGGATTTGATTTTTTTCTTCTTCTTCTAAAAGTCCCTGTCACAGGTTTGCCCCCAGCGTGGTGGGCAGGTCCTTGCAGGATCAGAACCAGTGATGCTCCCTAATGCCAGGTACAGAGGCATGAAGCACCCAAGCATTTTTATTCACAATGCCTCCAGTACTCTAATATAGTTGTGCTCTAAAGTCTCCCTAGGGCCCCCTGTAGCAAGCTCCTGGGCATGCAGCAAGCTTCCTTCTCACTGTAGCTTCCATGCTGGGCTTCTTGGTCCTATAGCCCTGAGCAGACTCAGCTGCCTTGCTGCAGCTGCAAAAGCCTGTGTGCTGGCCAGTCAGGGAGCCGATCCTGCCAGGGCTCACCTTAGCCAGTAAGCGCACTGCCCACAGTCTCCAACGCCTAGAAACATGAATCAGAGCTTCCTTTTCAAAATAAAAAAAATAAGATTTTTTTTTTAAACTCCTAATTTTTGTAGAAAAAAACCCTAAAAATGAAAACCTAGGACCGTCTCACAGAGACACGCCTGCAGCCCTGCAATGTGTATAATAAAACGTAACACCCATTTGATCAGTGTTAGAGTGTCTGTGTGAAAAGGGCCCTACATTCATATAAATGAAAGGGTCAGAAACTAAAAGGCAAAGAAAAATCCAGCTTGTAAAAAACAAAAAAAAACCACAACGAAACCCTCCCCGCCCCAAGCTATTTAAATCAGTCAATCGGCTGCCTGCATTCAAAATGATGGTGGTGCTGCTCCCGCCATTTTGAAGAAGGGCAGAGGCCATTAGCAGATGTGCATGCATAGGGTTTTTTTTGTGTGCGCACAAGTTTCTGGGTTTTTAAAAAAATATATATATTTCATCCGGTTCCAATGAGAATTGGATGAAATACTGATTGCTCTGCTTTCCGATCGGAACGGACAAACTGCCCCATTCTGACTGAAAACGGGTACCATCAGAATTTTGATTTCAGCTTCCGGGAGGGCAGCCCCTGCCAGCTTCTGGCTCTGTGTCCTGCGTAGATCAGCAGTGGAGAAACACTTGCAGTCCACAAATTTCAAGCCGTGAAGGCTGAGAGTTCTCAACAGAGGGCACTCTCAAACACATCTCCCAGGTTCAACGTTGCTTTCAAGGCACAGCGTAAAATCCATCTACCTGCTCCAACTCGAGCACGCAGGCTGGACAGTGTGGTTTTTTTTGGGAGGGGGTTGTGTTAACTTTACAGTAAACAAAACAAAATTAAGTTGTGCATTAATCTTAATACACCATAATGTGACATTAAGAACTCTGCAGCATTGTGTTTCTGAGTCTGGTTAATGCAATATGGTGTTCCAACTCTTGCCTATTAAATCTTATCTGAGAGAGTCCTGGTGTTTTGGTTGCTTGCTTGGTGGGTGGTGCTTTTTGGTGCATGAATTATAAAGGGCCTGAGGCTGGGCTCACTCTCAGCAGCCTGAGTGCCAACATGTTCAGTGGAGTTACTTCTGATCGACACCAGCTAAATGAGATCAGAATAAGGCCCTAAAGTGTGCAGTTTAGCACAGCCTGGATTAGTGCAGTTCTGCTGTTTAATGTGCATGCCAGGAAAGTACACTACCAGCTACAACACTTGGATGCCTTTGTTAAAGCTCTGAAATGCATTGCTTTGCTGCAGAAGCTTTTTTTTAGAGAGAGAGAGAGAGAAGCGTGTAAATCGACTGACAGCTGAAATAAAGCAAATTGGCCATATCCTGGCAGTACAACCCTGGATCTTACAGCGGTGGTAGAGGAAGCAGGGGATAAACAGTGGTAAAGCTGCACCACAAATTAAAGGAGGACATCTGTTAGACAAAAAGAACATCTCCCAGCAGGGACCAAGGCAGCACAAGTTCATTCTGGAGAGATCCCAATTGGTTCATTTGCTGGAAACACCGTCTATCCTGATGCCAAGAAAGATAGCAACATTGCTCCAGCATCCTGTCCCTGACACAGGCCAGTACCAGATGCTTCAGAAATAGCCACAAGAAAGTCAGCAAGTAGGAGATAATCTACTCCCTGGGAAAATTCTCTTCCTAAACCTTCCCTACCTTCCTCCAAAGTCAGAGGTTGGCTTATGGCCTGAAACATGAGAATTTTATATCCCAGCGGGGATCCGACGGCTGCATTAATAAACAGGACGCACAGGCAAATAATCCAGTTGTTGGATGGAGGGCCCAACTAATTGGTTAAGTCTGTGATAATGAGGCCACAGGGATGTCATGCTTGGAAGAAAGCACTGGATGGCCCTCCGATACAGGATTCTAGAATGGCCCCATGCGAAGTTATGCAGCTTTCAGAAGATTCAGACATGGAACCTAGAGATTTTGCTTCATGTCGAAGCAAAACGCAATTGTCTTTGCATTTGGGTCTTTCCAGTTTAGGATTCCAGAGTGGTCAGGTCATAGCTCATAGAATTTTAGGGACCTCGTTGGTTATTATTCCAATCCCCTAATGATCCTAAATCACCTAATACTGCCACAAAATACACCCCTGTGCTCCCCCATTTTAAAAAACAAAAAAACACCATCACCTACAAAGCAACCCTCTTTTCCACAGCACACCCTCCTAGGCAGTCCCTTGCCACAGCCTCCAAGTCCCTTTCCGCAGTCCTCTTTATGGGGTGGACTGTGGCTCAGGTGGTAGAGCGCATGTATAAGGTCACAAGTTCAATCCCTGGCATCTACAACTCAGAATCTCTAGTAGCGTGCCTGGGTGAGGCCTCTGCCAGGGATCCTGGAGGGTCTCAGGTAGCACGCCTGGGTGAGGCCTCTGCCGGGGATCCTGGAGGGTCTCAGGTAGCACGCCTGGGTGAGGCCTCTGCCGGGGATCCTGGAGGGTCTCTGGGTAGCACGCCTGGGTGAGGCCTCTGCCGGGGATCCTGGAGGGTCTCAGGTAGCACGCCTGGGTGAGGCCTCTGCCGGGGATCCTGGAGGGTCTCAGGTAGCACGCCTGGGTGAGGCCTCTGCCGGGGATCCTGGAGGGTCTCAGGTAGCACGCCTGGGTGAGGCCTCTGCCGGGGATCCTGGAGGGTCTCAGGTAGCACGCCTGGGTGAGGCCTCTGCCGGGGATCCTGGAGGGTCTCAGGTAGCACGCCTGGGTGAGGCCTCTGCCGGGGATCCTGGAGGGTCTCAGGTAGCACGCCTGGGTGAGGCCTCTGCCGGGGATCCTGGAGGGTCTCAGGTAGCACGCCTGGGTGAGGCCTCTGCCGGGGATCCTGGAGGGTCTCAGGTAGCACGCCTGGGTGAGGCCTCTGCCGGGGATCCTGGAGGGTCTCAGGTAGCACGCCTGGGTGAGGCCTCTGCCGGGGATCCTGGAGGGTCTCAGGTAGCACGCCTGGGTGAGGCCTCTGCCGGGGATCCTGGAGGGTCTCAGGTAGCACGCCTGGGTGAGGCCTCTGCCGGGGATCCTGGAGGGTCTCAGGTAGCACGCCTGGGTGAGGCCTCTGCCGGGGATCCTGGAGGGTCTCAGGTAGCACGCCTGGGTGAGGCCTCTGCCGGGGATCCTGGAGGGTCTCAGGTAGCACGCCTGGGTGAGGCCTCTGCCGGGGATCCTGGAGGGTCTCAGGTAGCACGCCTGGGTGAGGCCTCTGCCGGGGATCCTGGAGGGTCTCAGGTAGCACGCCTGGGTGAGGCCTCTGCCGGGGATCCTGGAGGGTCTCAGGTAGCACGCCTGGGTGAGGCCTCTGCCGGGGATCCTGGAGGGTCTCAGGTAGCACGCCTGGGTGAGGCCTCTGCCGGGGATCCTGGAGGGTCTCAGGTAGCACGCCTGGGTGAGGCCTCTGCCGGGGATCCTGGAGGGTCTCAGGTAGCACGCCTGGGTGAGGCCTCTGCCGGGGATCCTGGAGGGTCTCAGGTAGCACGCCTGGGTGAGGCCTCTGCCGGGGATCCTGGAGGGTCTCAGGTAGCACGCCTGGGTGAGGCCTCTGCCGGGGATCCTGGAGGGTCTCAGGTAGCACGCCTGGGTGAGGCCTCTGCCGGGGATCCTGGAGGGTCTCAGGTAGCACGCCTGGGTGAGGCCTCTGCCGGGGATCCTGGAGGGTCTCAGGTAGCACGCCTGGGTGAGGCCTCTGCCGGGGATCCTGGAGGGTCTCAGGTAGCACGCCTGGGTGAGGCCTCTGCCGGGGATCCTGGAGGGTCTCAGGTAGCACGCCTGGGTGAGGCCTCTGCCGGGGATCCTGGAGGGTCTCAGGTAGCACGCCTGGGTGAGGCCTCTGCCGGGGATCCTGGAGGGTCTCAGGTAGCATGCCTGGGTGAGGCCTCTGCCAGGGATCCTGGAGGGTCTTGGGTAGCTCGCCTGGGTGAGGCCTCTGCTGGGGATCCTGGAGGGTCTCAGGTAGCATGCCTGGGTGAGGCCTCTGCCGGGGATCCTGGAGGGTCTCGGGTAGCATGCCTGGGTGAGGCCTCTGCTGGAGACCTAGGAGAGCCGGATTTGAAACCCTGCTGCTGTGTCAGCTTGTGACAATACTGGGCTAAGATGAACCATTGGTCTGAATCAGGCAACTTCTTATATCCACCCTCAGCACAATGTCCAGAGTACCCACAGCTACAAACCCTCAGACCTCTCCCCGCAACAGGCCCCAGAGCCACTTGTCCATGCGGTTTCCCACGCTCTCCAGTGACCTTCCCATCCAGTGACTCTTTGAACAATTCCACATTTGGCTTTGTAGATTCACGCACGCATCTCAACTGGATTCACGCTGTGGTTGACAATCACTGAGCATGGTTATAGGGTTTGTACATTAAGATCAAATGAGGACTATTCTGAACACACAAGAAGACCAGTACGATGGGCAGACATGTTGCAGCTGTCTCCATTGAAGATAATGGGTTGAAATGACTAGCAATGCCGTAGGCTTCCAGTTGGGTTAAGGGTGAATTGTGTGAAGGGTGTGTAGTTTATTGCTCATCTGGTGGCCAACAGGGAGGAAAATCCGCTGTTCCTTTCATATAGGTGACATATATTCGTCTTGTGCGGATTTTCCAACAATAGAGGGTGTTTTTACATGCGCATTTCTCCTGCATGTTTGCTCTTACATCCTGAACTTTCTGTGTGTCTAAATCACTCACCCAGTTCTTAAACATCTTGCTCTTTGAACTTCTGCATAGAACTTCTCCCAGAACATTTGTGTGTAAAAGTGTTCTCCTGGCAAACCGCTTTGCTCCAGGCAGGTGTGGTCACTTGGTTTCCATGGCAGCCCCTCACGTCTACAGCTGCGGCTACCCCAGGGCAGTGTGTGTGTGAAAAATGCATCCAGGAATTGCCTCAGGGCAGTGTGTGTGTGAAGAATGCATCCGGAACTTACTTGTGGACTTGTAAACCCAGAAGACTGAAAGACCAACACTTTAAGGTGTGTGTAAAAATGCCCAGAGCTTCAAAACCTCCAGTTTGGCTCTGGATCTCAAAGCCAGAATATAGCCCCAGAAACACTTTAAATCAAGTGTTTAAATCAATGCAGGAGAAGATGGAACTGGGCCCTTTCTCCTACCTCCTAGGAGCAGGAGACACAGCTGACAAGTGTGGGTCCCCCAGGATCCTGGGCTCCAGTGCAGTTGCACCACCTCTCCTTATTAATGCTACACCCTTGAGATTAGGGAAGCGGAGGCAACATTTAGAGGAGGGCTGAAACTGGATCTCGCTATTCTTGAGAATCTCATCAAGAACTGGGCTCTCAGTGATATTCTCCCAGTTGGGAACGGCCAATTCTCAACGTGTTCTCAACACCATTCTCGATGGGATTCTCGGGAAAACTTAAAAAAACATTGCACATGATTCTCGCAAGAATCAAATCTATTCTCGTTTCGGTCTTAAGGTGGGGATGTTCGAGCTCATGGGCAAAATCTGGCCCACACTGGTCCCTTTCCAACCATGGACTTTGGCTCATCGATCCAGTTCCTACACACTGAAAAACTGAGTTCAGGGAAAAGGAGCAGAGAGGAGGACACGCATGCATGGAGAGGGGATGGATCCATGGAACGGATCCATGATCTGGACCCTCCCCTTCTTTCCCTCATCCTGAGCACATTCCTTAAGCAACCCCAACTCCTATCCAGTCCACAGAGCTTGTACCAGGGGAAGGAGAAGGTTCCCCGCCCCTGATTTCAACAAAACTCCAGCAGTCGTTTCACACAGCTCTGGCTTCGGAACAATGCTCCAAAAGATGGTGGTTTCCTCCACACCAAGAAGTAAACGCAGCAGTGGGGATAGCCTTTCCCTGGAGGCAGATACAGAACTCCCATTAAATTTAATGGGAGGCATGCGCATGAATCAAGAGGAGACTAGATATGTAAGAGAGATAAGACACGTGCGGACCCCGCTTGGTTTCCAGCATGGTTAGTCATGTGCATCCCCCTCCCCTTGAAAGCTCTGCTCCAGCGCCGCAGAACGCTGGCCACCGCGGCACCGTGAAGCTGTTAAGCAAAAGCGGCACAAAAATTCACAGCTATCTGATCCCCACTAATGAGAAATGCTCAAAGCTGGCACATTTCACCCTCAGCAAATGCGTTTCCTGGTTTTGTTGTGATAAAGAAGAAAAAAAAGAGGAAAGACAGCAACGCAACTGCATCATCAAGGCTATTAAGGACACGTTCGCGTAGCGTTTGGACAGCTGACAAATAGAATCGTCTTGGCACAACGATTCCCCCTCCCCCGGTCTGGTATTTTTTCTACAATAAAAGTAAGTGCTTGTTGAAAGTGTTGACTTGGTGACTGTGCTCCCCATCTACCGGGGCAGGCGAAAGGCAAGTCACACTCTGTAAAACTGCCAGTCATTTAGCAGGACGACACTTAGCTTAGGACGATCCGAGGGGGGCAAGGAACGCTAGAAAGAGCCATGAGATACGGTGACATCCAGTCAGTCGCTTTGTTTTATAAGTGTCTGCCAAGAAATCTCCCCGGGCCTGTATAGTTCATCCCAGGAGGGGACGTGGAAGAGAGAGACCAACTGGCCCTGTTGGAAAGTCAATCACTTGGTTGATTAGACTTGGGCAGTGGGGCTCATCTTTTTCGCTTAGAGCGCCATAGCACTTGCATACAATGGCAATGGCCTCCAGCAGACGATAGACAGCATATGCAAAGAAGGGAGGGCAGACGAAGAGGTAACGAGGGAGACATTGAGAGCAGAGGGATAGATAATGAGAGCAAGATGGAAAGAAAAGACAGCTGGAATGCTTGGACTATCTGTCCATATTATCTCTCTCCGTCTCTGTCTTTTAGATAGAAAGATGGGAAGCATGAGGATGTGTGTCTGTCAACCCCCCACTGATCCTGTCTGTTCTACCCATTTCAATGTATTCTGCCTTTCTAGGCAGAGCGGCAAGACGGACACACAGAATGCATATGGATGGAGAGATTAAATGGAGAGACAGGCAAGCAGATCGATCAAGGGACCCCCCTTCCCGTCCTCAGCTTTAAGAGTGTTAAATCTGGCCAGCTCTGTGTGAGGAAGCGCATGGCAGCCGCTCCCGTAAGTTTTCTCCTCGCACAGATGTCTTGGCGAGCATTGTGGCGCCTTGAGGCAGGCCATCTCTTCTGCTCTGCTTACATACAAGCACCGTCATTATCTGCAAAGCACGCGCAGTTAATCTTTATCTCGTTATTCAACTGCAAAAGGTTGCGATTTTCTTGAAGGCCAGGAACTCAGATCTCCGGAGAAAGTACGACAGCGCTGTTTAATTAGGAAAGAACCGCAAAAAAAAAAAAAAAAAGAGAAAAAAAGAAAATGGAAAGTGTCCCCTAAAACCAGTCTACCCCATTGTCTTAACATTTCCGCAGCTTCCTTCCACTCCCACCGTTACAGGGAAAAGATGCTCTGAATCAACCCTTTGCCCCAGGGACCCAAACATACCAGATGTCTGGATCAGAATGTTTTAGCTGATTCCCGACTTCTCTCATGGGCAGAATCTGAGTGAACGCAGCCGGATGGTCCCGCTTGAATTGTGAGCCAGCACCCAGCGACACCCCACAAGTCTCCAAAAGTTGGGAGAGCCTTTACTGCCATAAAAGTTGCCTTGAACCCTGACCCAGCCACATTAAAACAAGGCTGACTGATTTCCCCCTGTGACAGGGCAGCAACTTCCCCATAGGTTTCCTTACTCTACAAGAGGGGTGGGGAACCTCAGGTCCAGGGGCCAAATGTGGCCCATGACAAGTTTTTATGTGGCCCCTTCCCAGTTCCTGGATCTGCCCTTTGGATTCAGTTTCTTCCTTCTATCACTGAAAAACTGAGCTCAGGAGAGGAGGGCATGCACACAAAGTATGGGGAGAGATCCATGGCATAAATCTATGAGCCGGGCCCTCCTTTTCTTGTGAGCACCCATTAAGCACTTCTGCCTCCAATTTCTATATGGCCCTCAGAGCTGGTAATAATTGTCAAAGTGGCCCCTGGGTGGGAAAATGTTCCCCACTCCTGCTCTATAAGATCAGAGCCAGCATTGCTGTCATGGCCCAATGCCTCGGTACCCCAACAGCAGCCAAGGATCCCACACTTTTTGAGGATGGGAAGTAAAAACTGTCTCCTTATTTAAGGAACCGTCAAGTGAAAGTGATTTCAGTTCCACCTGCTGCAGTAACTCCAGTGGCAGAGGGAATGGAAGGGAGGGGACTACAGCCCCCTCCAGATCCTCCCTGGATGTGTGTTGGGCACTGTCTGAAGCATATTGTGCACAGCTGCCTCAAGTGGTGGCGGCAGGGACTTCTTACCACCAAACGTCTGGCCTAACGAGATATGGTGTTCAAAAGTATCTGTGCACCTGAATCTCCCTAGGGCCTAGGGGAGGGGGACAGAATCCTAGACATCTCCAGATTTCCCTGTTCTTTTGTCTATTTTTTATGGCCCAGTCTCCTACACAAACAGTCCCACTGGCATGTGGCAGCAGTGCCCAATCTGTCTCACTCACACCACTCCAGTGATAGTGGCAGGAGCTAAACACACAAACACACTTATGAGCAATTCCACCATAGAGTGATGCCCTCCTAGAGTCCTTGCTGCATATTGTAGTTTTTAAAACTATCAGGAGCAGTGCCACCTGCATACCTGACTGGGCAGAGGAGGGAGTTCTTCCGCGCATATTTCTTGGGGGTGGGAGCCTTCAACATTCGGGAGGAACAGGCACAGCAGAGTAGGAGGGAAGGGGATGTGGGGGCGGGGCTAAGGAAACTCAAGCTTGTCTCCTATGGAGAAGGCTAACCAATGAGAAAGGTCGAGGGGCGCTGACACATGGTGCCCCCTGGCTACTGGTAGAGCAGGCAGAACTGGCTAAGTGCTACTCACCCCACCCCTCAACGTCTTGGCTGGAAGAGAAAGGCTAGGAGCGGTAGAACAAGCAGCAGGGCAGTGCTGGGGGGTTGGGCTTTGTGGAGGCCTAGGAGGCTACAGGGAGTGGCTGTGGCTCGATGGCTGGGGTAGTTTGCCTGTAACCCTCCCCCCCACCCATCAGAGCCCCAAGGGTGCTGTGGCTGGTCTAGTATCTCATGCAAGGAATGGTGCTTCGGTAGAGTCCCTTCTTGATTTCTCCCCTCCCCTTGCTGTGGCTATTGCAAGGGAGGCAACAGGGCAACTCCTTCCTTCCCTCTCCATTGGAGTCCCTGCTGCAACCTTCCGATTGCTTGGGCTCCTGGGAAGCTGGGAGCAGCAGGGCAGCCCTGGACTCTGGTGGTCTTTGCAACGCCCAAGAGTGGAAAGCAGCAGCCCCACACCTGCTGGATGCACGCTGCCATCACCTCCCCCTCTCCCAGGGGTGTAGCTACCACGGAGCAAAGGGGGCTCCGTTGAGCCCGGGCCCCAGACTCTAAAAGGGAGGCTTTGCAAAAGGCCTGAGCCCCACTAGCAAGCTGTCAGACTGCCCGGGGGAGGAGCAGGGGCAGCATTCTTCTCTCCCGGCCCACTCTGAACATTTCTCAGGAGCTCTCTGGTCACTTGCCAAGGGCCCTGCTAAGAAAGACGTTTTAAGCATGGGCGGAGTGTTGTCCCCACCCTCAGCCACTCTTCGAACTTTCTTTCTGGCGGGGTGTTGCCAGTTTTGGGAGCTGGGGCGGGCAGTGTTGGCTTCATGGGTAGAACCTGCCCCCACTCTGGAGATCCCATCTACTGCCCTCTCACCCTGGAGAACCTTCCCCTTTTCCCTTAGGGGCATAACTGGAACATGAGCCCAGGCCTGCCACAACCTTGCTATGCCTCAAGTATAATGCCCTCCCAACGCATCTCTGAGCGGGCTACGGGGAAATAGGATCGCCATCTTCAAATACCTGAAGGGCTGTCACACAGAAGATGGAGCAGACTTGTTCTCTGTTGCTCCTGAGGGCAAGAATAGAACCAATGGGCTCAAAAGACAAGAAAGCAGATTTCGCCTAAACATTGGGAAGAACGTCCTGATGGTAAGAGCTGTTTGATGGTGGAACAGACACTGCCTAGGGTGGTGGTGGGCTCCCCTTCACTGGAGGTTTTCAAACAGAGGCTGGACATCTGTCCGGGATGCTGTCGCTGTCGCTGTCGCTTTCCTGCACCGAGCAGGGGGTCAGACTAGATGGCCTCTGAGGTTCCCTTCCGACTCTAAGATTCTAGTCAGGGGGGAGGGAGCAGAGCTTCCCATGCAGTTCTCCTTTCCCTGTTTCGGCTTCTGTGCTCTGCACTGCACTTCTCTCTTCAGTTTGCACCGGCAGTGTCAGGCTGTGCAAAAATCACCTTCTGTTATCATCCCTCTGCCCCGCGAGCCCCAGTGCGTTAGCCTTGTTGCTGCCAATACGCTGTCTGTCTAGAAAAGGGTGCTGCTGCTAAGCTCAGCGAGCAGGCTTGATGTCCTCTGTTGCAACAGGAATCCTCCCTATCCCGCCGTGTTTGTGCATCAGGTGAGTCCTGGGTGCACTCCTCCCTCGCTAACTAACTGAGGCCGCTTTTATACGAGGCGCTGAAAAGCGGCTCCTGAGCCCCGCGTTTAGAGAAATGCCACGCGGGGTGTGTTTACATGGCTCCCCGCGCTGCCGGAAGTGATGTGCTCCCCGTTGTCGGCAGCGGCGCTGCATGTAAACACTCCCCGCACGGCTTTTCTCTAAATGTGGGACTCAGGAGCCGCTTTTCAGCGCCTCGTATAAAAGCGGCCTGAATCTTGCCCTTGACTTCAGCAGATTGCAGTGCCTGTGTTTTGCAACTGTTCGGAGACTCCTGGTGCTGCCCATGGTGCCAGATTGTTGCTCTTGTGCTCTCCACCCCCCACTCCTGAATGCAACTGGGATTCTCAGAAAGACGCCAGCCACTCCAGGATGAGCGCCCTCCTCTGCTCGGTCACAGGCTGCGGGATCTACGACCAGGCTGCTGGTTGTCTTTTCCCATGGCTCCCTGCTTTTCCGACTGGCCGGCTTCCCCTTGCCTTCCTCTACTTTCTCAGGAGAAAGTCGGTGCTATCCTAAGTTAAACGAGTTACAAATTTGTGACATAGAATCTGAGTCTCTTATTGGCAAAAACCACAACACAACATTTTGAGTGTTCTATCTCTTATGGGGTTGAAAGAATTGAGAAGGGAAGTTCGTCATTTTTAAATTTTATTTTATTTTATTTTATTTTCTGATGTTATGAATGACATAAGAAATCAGAAGCTATTAAAACAAAGCACAGAACATTACTTTACTTTGCTTCTACAAAAGCAGTGTGCTCTATATTTTCTTGAGAAGGAGACAAGGTAGTTCAGATGATCTCTTTTATTGGGCCAACTTCTGTTGGGGAGAATGTGCAACAGGGCAAGCTTTTGAGCCACTCAGGGTTCTTCCCCAGGTTACGGACAAGCCAGAACTAAAGTGCAAGGCCGGTTTGTATGAACACGACACTGGAGAAAGTGCTAGTATTTGAATATAAATCAAGGAGCAAGCTGCAAGGTGATATAAATGCAACTGTTAGAGAAGGCTACGCTCATTAGTAGGAATGGGAATTTCGGTTTCGGATAAAACCGAAAGTACCCCAAAAATGGCCATTTCGGATCAATCCGAAATTCCGGTTCTTTTTCATGAGAACCGAAACCAAAATTGACCAAAACCAAAATTTTGTCCAGAGTCCCATCCCTACTCATTAGCATTAAAAATAAGGAGGCTAACTGAAAGACACTCACTAAAGTCCTTTTCAAACAGGCTGTGGCTGGGGGTGGCGGTCCGTGGGTGCGTCACTACGGGTGCACTTGGGCGCCCACCCATTTCCCACGCTTGCCCCTGCACAGAGCACCCCGGGTTGCCGTCGGTTGCTCCGTGCGGGGGCGATGGGTAGAGGAGCGCACATGCACGCACATCCATCCATCCACCCACCGCCGCTTTCAAATGGGACGCACCCACCCATGGTCACTGCATGGGCGTGAGTGGGTGTGTCTTGTTTAAAAAGCACCTAAGACAGGAGGAGGGAGAGTTGCAAACTCTCTCCCCCAGAAAAACTCTAGCAAAAAACTAGTTTGCTAACTCTCTCTCTCCTCCTGTCTTGGTGAGTGTCTTCCAGACATCCTCCTTGTTTTTAATACAAATGACCCTAGTTTTCTCTAACAGTTGCATTGTTATCACCTTGCTTCTTGATTTAGAGTCAAATACTAGCACCTTCCCCAATGCCATGTTATTGTTCACCTTCTGTCAGGGTACCGGGGGGGGGAAAGGGGACAGAGAGGGTTTTTGGAACCAAAGGTATTGCTTGTGGCCTTCTCTCCCAGGACACACTGGCCTAGAAGTAATCCCCTCAGGTTGTTGGGTGGGCTTTCCTACATTAATAGAAGGCAACCCATATCATCATAGGGGCGGAGAGAAGGTGCCACTCGCTGACGGAAAAGGGAAATAGGAGCCAGGAAGGGGAAGAGCCGCAGCCTTTCACTCACACACTCCCGGGCACCGCGGTGGTACACAGTGTAGGGATCCACTTGAAGGGGCCACGGGGAAACGGGACCAGGGAGTGGTTCAAGGAGCGAGGAACAAGAGGGGTTGGGACTAGGGAAAGAGGCGGTGGGGGGAGGGGGAACAAGGATGCTTCCTTACTAGGTAGGGGGAGGTTGTGGGGTTGAGCAGGGGAGACGCAGACAACAATACACCCACCAGGGGCCCACAGAGCAAGGGAAGGAAAAGGGTTTCTTGGAACTCAATCTCACAGCTAGTATACAAGAGCTTCGTAGGAAAAGGGGGGGGGGAACAAGGGAGGAAATATAATCAGGCAAGGAACACAACACCAAGGCAGTCAATATCACTCTAAGCACAATCACTTAGCTTTCAGAAGGCAAAGGCAAGGGCCAGTCTCTCTCACGATTACCGGCGGGGGTATACTGTCCCGCCGGCTCCTTTATACTGTTCCTCAGCCCTACAGGTGACAGCCCTTGTCCTCTGATTAAGGCCCCGCCCCTTGCCGGGCGCGCTCTGCCGCAAGGCGCGCACTGCGTCGGGGCGGGGCAGGGATTTCCCCTCCAGAGGCTCCAGGTTGGAAAAGGGGCGGGGTTTGGGACGCCGCTGGGGAAGCGTCCCTCTGACGCGGGGGCGCGCCCTGTCTTTGGAGGGGGGGGTGGTTACCAGTCTCTTCTGGGTCTCCCCTGGCTTCCCTCGCCGCCGAGGCACGCCCCGGGACGGCGGCGTGACAGTACCCCCCCGTCGAGCGCCCCTCCCACCCCTCACCAGGGAGGGAAGACCTGGGCGGGACGGGTGGCGGCGGTGGAAAGCGAAAACAAGACGGGGGGCGTGAATATTGGAAGCAGGTTCCCAGGAGCGTTCAGAGACACCATAATGCTTCCAGTCGACCAAATAATGGAGGCGTAAGCCAATGAAACGGGAATCCAGGATTGCCCGGACCTCATACTCGGGGACACCCTGGAGTAGAACAGGAGGAGGAGGAGGGGGCTGGAGGTGGGGGTAAAGGGGGGGAATAGCCCTTTTTAGAAGGGAGACATGGAACGAGGGGTGAATGCGGAGGTGGGGGGGGAGCGTTACGGTATAAGTTACCTCATTCAACCGCCGGTGAATGGGGAAAGGTCCCATATAGGCATCGTCTAATTTAGGGGATGGACGAAGGGAGGGGTAATTTTTCCTTCTAACCCAGACAAGATCTCCCTTGTGGTAAAGAGGAGCAGGTTTTCTGCGTCTATCCGCCAAGTCCTTATATTTTTGTCGGGCCTTTTGAAGATATTGTAAGGCTTTATTTTGGATTCGTCGTATTTGTTGTACTATGGCCCCTGCTGCTGGAATGGTAGTTATTGGCTTGGCAGGGAGTCCCAATGCAGGGTGATATCCATAAGAAATGTAGAAAGGGGAGTCCCCTAAAGAAGCATTTGGTCCATTGTTATATGTAAACTCAGCGAGGGCGAGATGATCTGTCCAGTTATCCTGCAAATAATTGCAGAAACACCGGAGGTATTGTTCAATGTGCTGATTGGTTCGCTCCACCTGGCCATTCGCTTGAGGATGATATGCGGTAGTCAAGCTAACCTTAATGTTTAAGAGGGTACAAAGGGCTTTCCAAAACTTGGAGGTGAATTGGGGACCTCTGTCTGAAATGATTTCTGTCGGAAGACCATGAAGGCGGACAACCTCTTTCAATAAATAATCTGCGGTAGCCTTGGCTGTTGGAAGTCCGGGGCAAGCAATGAAATGCCCCATTTTTGTAAAGTAGTCAACTACAACCAAGATGGTGGTCTGGTGCTTGGAAAGGGGCAATCCTACAATAAAGTCCATTGCGATTCGTTGCCATGGCCCCTTAGGGGCAGGATTTAATTGTAGCAATCCTACGGGGAGTTGGCGAGGAATCTTGGTCCGCGCACAGACGGAACAACCTTTGACATATTTTTCGACATCCTTACGGACGCTGGGCCACCAGAAGTTCCGTTGAACAAGACGAAGGGTTCGTTGATATCCGGGGTGTCCAGCCAATGGGGAGTCGTGATGAGCCCATAAGACCTGTGGTCGATACTTCGGAGGAATCACGACTAACCCCTTATGGTAATACAGCCCACGGATACGTGTGTGATCTGGAAGTCCAGTGAGCTGTGAACTTTCCTTTTGAAGGTCCTGTAAGGAGGGGAAGGTAGCGGCAAAGGTCTGTGGGGAGATAACCGGTTCGGGGCACGAAGGAGAGGCGTCCTTGGTTTCATCCCACCGGGACAATGCATCCGCCATGGTATTCTCAGCGCCAGGGCGGTATTGGATTTTGAAATGAAAGCGTGAAAAGAAAAGAGCCCAGCGCGCGTGTCGTCCATTTGTAATTCTTGCTGTCTGAAGGTAAATCAAATTTTTATGATCGGTGAGAACCAAAATAGGGTGAGGGCCTCCTTCAAGATAATGTCTCCAGGCCTCGAAGGCTGCTTTGATGGCGAGGAGTTCTTTATCCAGAATCGTGTAATTTCGTTCCGCCGGGGATAATTGGCGTGAATAATAGGCACAAGGTAATCTTTGATTTTGGCCTTCAATCGTTTGCGTGAGGACTGCGCCTAAGGCTCGATCTGAGGCATCTGCTTCAACGATGAAGGGTTTGGTGGTATCTGGATGCTGAAGGAGTGGCGCTGAAAGAAACGCTTGTTTTAGTTGTAAGAAGGCTTGTTGGTGTTGAGTAGACCATTGGTAGCTGGCCCCCTTCTTCAGCAGTTGCGTCAGCAAGACGGTTTTTTGTGCATAATTATCAATGTATTGGCGATAGTAATTAGTACTACCTAGGAAGCGTTGCAACGCTTTAACTGAGGATGGAGCAGGCCAACGATGAATAGCAGAAACTTTACTAGGATCCATTTGTATACCGGTGGCAGAGATATAAAATCCCAAAAAGGGGACTCTGGTTGCATTAAACAAGCATTTCTCTAGTTTGCAATATAGTTGGTGGGTTCGTAACCTGGAAAGGACGATGCGAACATGTCGTATATGTTCGGACAGGGAAGAGGAAAAAATCAGAATATCGTCCAAATACACTACGAGAAAATCATCGAGTAGGTCCCGAAAGATATCATTAATAAAATGTTGGAACGTTGCGGGTGCATTCACCAGTCCGTAGGGCATCACTAAATATTCAAAGTGGCCGAAACGCGTTCGGAATGCCGTTTTCCATTCGTCTCCTTTCTTGATTCGAACTAGGTTATATGCTCCGCGCAGGTCAAGTTTAGTAAAAATTGTGGCCCCTTGAAGTTTCCCTAGAAGTTCTGAAATGAGCGGCAGAGGGTACCGATTTTTAATCGTGATGCTGTTAAGCCCCCGATAGTCAATACAAGGACGAAGGTCACCCTCCTTCTTGGGCACAAAGAAGAGGGGAGCCCCGGCTGGGGATGAAGAATGTCTAATGAAACCTTTATCAAGGTTTTCTTTAATGTACAGGCGAAGGGTCTCCGTTTCCTTCGGGGTCAGATTGTATATACGACCATACGGGGGCTCTGTTCCCGGAATTAATTCAATGGGGCAATCATAGGGGCGATGTGGAGGGAGAACGTCCGCTTCTAGTTTATTAAAGACCCCTTCAAGATCTTTATAGACTGACGGGAGTGATGAGGTCCCGTCATATGGGAGCGTTTCTGTTACTCCTAGGAATCTAGGTATAGGGAGCATACATTCTTGTTGACATCGTGGAGAGTCAAATCGCAACCGTCGAGTGGTCCAATCGATCGTGGGGTTATGTTGGCGCAGCCATGGGAACCCCAACACCACAGGAAATAGAGGGGAAGTAATTAGATCAAAATGCAGATCTTCCTGATGTCTCCCTATCGAACAGGTCAATGGCGGGGTACACTGGAATACCGGACCAGAGGAGATAGGTGATCCGTCAATCGTTTGTACCCATTCTACCTGGTGGCGGGGCTGAGTCGGGATTCCTTGGGTGCGTGCGAGAGTAATGTCCATGAAATTGCAGGAAGCCCCCGAATCTATGAGAGTGTGGAAAATCCTGGAAACAGAAGGATTCATTTGAATCATCATGGGAACGAGTAAATGCCACGAAGAGGAAGTTCGAGCACCCATAGGATCCTTGGGGAATACGAAGCTTACCGGGAGGCCCCCTGTCACACCCGGTTGTTGGCATTTCCCGATCTCGGCGGGCGGCTGGGGTTCACTGGGCATTCTTTGGAGAAATGAGTATTTGCTCCGCAATAAAAGCAAAGACGGAGGAGACGTCGTCTTTCCTTTTCTGCGATACTCAATGGACCCCGGCTGGCTCCAATCTGCATAGGTTCCGTTCCTTCTTCTATTGGAGAAGTGGAGGGTTTCACTATGGGTCCCTGGATGCTCCTGGGAAAAGCTCCCTTACCTAGCTCGCGTTGCCTTTCTTTTCTTCTTTCACCCAACCGGTCATCAATATGGGTTACTGCAGAGACCATTTCTTCGAAGGTAGCAGGGGTAGTGGCTGCTCCTGCTAAATGATCCTTGATCTCATCAGTGAGTCCTTGACGAAACAAGGCGCGCAAGGCCGCATCACTCCATTTTAGATCAAAGGAAAGGCATCTGAACCGTGTGATATAGTCCAAAAGAGAAGTTTTTCCTTGTCTTATGTGTAAGATGGCATGCTCTGCATCTCTCATCCGGTGGGGGTAATCAAATAAACATTTGAACTGTTTAACAAAGCCCTCATAATTTTGGAGAAGAGGATCATTGGCGGCTAGAAGGGGCGTAACCCAATCAAGGGCAGTTCCTCCCAACAACCCAATAATAAAGGCTACTTTAGCTTGATCGCCTTGGTATGTAATGGGTTGGGTCTGAAAGGTTAAGTTACACAAGGCTAAGAACCCCTGGCAAGCTCGGCGGTCCCCATAAAACTTGTCAGGGCGAGGGGCCTTGGGTTCTCTAGGTATGGGGGTTACTTGATCATGGCCCCCAGGAGACGGTAGGGGCAGGGAGGGGGCTGGGGATGGCTCCTCCCCCACCCCTCCCACAGCACCCACCATTCCCTGTAGCACCTGGTTCTGGGTCTGCAAGACCTGGTTCTGCTCCCTAAGGTCCTGAACCTCCAAGGTCAGACTCTGAACAGCCCGAAGGAGATCCAGGATTTGTTTGGAGGGGTCCTGGGGCTCCATGAATGGAGGGGGTATGAGGAAAAGGGGATATGTGCCGGTCACTCTGTCAGGGTACCGGGGGGGGAAAGGGGACAGAGAGGGTTTTTGGAACCAAAGGTATTGCTTGTGGCCTTCTCTCCCAGGACACACTGGGCTAGAAGTAATCCCCTCAGGTTGTTGGGTGGGCTTTCCTACATTAATAGAAGGCAACCCATATCATCATAGGGGCGGAGAGAAGGTGCCACTCGCTGACGGAAAAGGGAAATAGGAGCCAGGAAGGGGAAGAGCCGCAGCCTTTCACTCACACACTCCCGGGCACCGCGGTGGTACACAGTGTAGGGATCCACTTGAAGGGGCCACGGGGAAACGGGACCAGGGAGTGGTTCAAGGAGCGAGGAACAAGAGGGGTTGGGACTAGGGAAAGAGGCGGTGGGGGGGGGGGGAACAAGGATGCTTCCTTACTAGGTAGGGGGAGGTTGTGGGGTTGAGCAGGGGAGACGCAGACAACAATACACCCACCAGGGGCCCACAGAGCAAGGGAAGGAAAAGGGTTTCTTGGAACTCAATCTCACAGCTAGTATACAAGAGCTTCGTAGGACAAGGGGGGGGGGAACAAGGGAGGAAATATAGTCAGGCAAGGAACACAACACCAAGGCAGTCAATATCACTCTAAGCACAATCACTTAGCTTTCAGAAGGCAAAGGCAAGGGCCAGTCTCTCTCACGATTACCGGCGGGGGTATACTGACCCGCCGGCTCCTTTATACTGTTCCTCAGCCCTACAGGTGACAGCCCTTGTCCTCTGATTAAGGCCCCGCCCCTTGCCGGGCGCGCTCTGCCGCAAGGCGCGCACTGCGTCGGGGCGGGGCAGGGATTTCCCCTCCAGAGGCTCCAGGTTGGAAAAGGGGCGGGGTTTGGGACGCCGCTGGGGAAGCGTCCCTCTGACGCGGGGGCGCGCCCTGTCTTTGGAGGGGGGGGGGTGGTTACCAGTCTCTTCTGGGTCTCCCCTGGCTTCCCTCGCCGCCGAGGCACGCCCCGGGACGGCGGCGTGACACCTTCGAGCAGCAGCAGGTAGCACAACTCTGGGTATTACTGGGGCTTCCTGGGACACTGAGCCCAGGAGCTGTGGCTTCCCAGGCTGATTCACCTCACTGCCCTGGTCCTACGGTCCTGGTCACTGCTTGTTACTCCTCCCCGTCCCTCACGCTGCTCAGCTGAGCCCTACTTGGCTTCCCAGCCACATGCAATGCAACCCCCAATGGGTCCCCTGTTTCCAAGGAACCCTTTGTCAGGGGTGCACCTGGGTCCTGTGGGCACCCCCATTTTGGGTCCCCCTGGGAACGGGGACCCATTGGGGGGTGCAAACATGGGAAGAGGCCTCCTCGTGCCCTGCCCCCCCTGTTCCGAAAAGGCTGAGTGGGGAAGTCCCCAGCTCAGCTGAGCAGTGCACGGACTGTGGAGGAGCAGCAAGCGGTAGGGATGGGCGAACAGAACGGAGTTCAGAAATTCGGTTCGGTTTGAAATTAGAGTTCGGTTCGGTCGACCGAACAGACCGAGTTTGATCCGAACTCCAAACCGCGTTCGCCCGTCCCTAGTGAGCAGTAACTGGACCAGTGGAGCAGCAGACCAGCTATGAGGTGAGTGAGTGTGGGGAGCCAGGAAACTCCTTGGGTCACGTTTGGGTAGCAATTGGTGGCCAAACTCAACCGGGGTGAGTTGGGCACCCCAGATTTGACAGGGTGCCCAACTTGCTGAGTACCTGTTTACAACTCTAGCTCATGTATACACACTGGTTTTGCATTTGCTTAAACTCAATTCTGACTTGCCTGTAGCCTGATAAAGAGCCCTGGGTGGCTTAAAAGCTTACACATTCTCCCCAGCAGAAGTTGGTCCAATAAAAGAGATCATCTGAACTCATTTGCCTCCATCGATTTCATTCCGAACCTACTCAGCAAACAATTTCTCTCTAGACTATATTTTCTTGGTATCTTAAATTTGCACTATTGTGAAACTTATTATATCTGTAAAAATAATGTTCCTCGTACTACAGAAGTGACTGCATAAACAAACTGCGTTACCTTGAGATTTGGGGCTGAATGGAATTTTATGCTTGCGAGGTTTTTTTCCTTCTAGGATAATTTTGCTTTGCTGAAGGAATACCCAAGGATGCTTCTCCTTCAGCTGCTTTCGGCTTTCCTTCTCCCATTCACTTAAGTGGGACTAAGTGCCCTAATTTACCTTTTAGATGTAATCAAAAGGAGGCAACATTTTGAAAGCCGCCCTGAGTCTTTTCGAGGGAAGGGCAGGATAAAAACTTAAATAAAATAAATGTTGGGTGGTTTTGTTTGAGGAGAAACATATATTTCTGCCTGTTTGGGGGGGCTTTGCTTAGAGTTTTAGCTAACACTTAGAACCGGTTAGCAGTCTTTCCCTTTGCATATTTTTATTATTAATGAATTCATTATTTTTTATTAATTATTATTATTATTATTAGTAGCAGTAGCAGCACGCAGCAGCAATAAATGTAGGTAGGAGCAAGCTTAAGTCTGCATAAATCACCACAGAGAGTTTCTTAGTGACTTGCTTTTGTACGCAGTTTCTTCATCCTATCGTACAAGAGAGTCCAACATTTTCAAATTTGAGTGTCACTCTGAAATTAAACACCTGGACCACGAGCTGCAAACACTTCTCTGGAGTAGGTAGTCCCACTGAAGTCTGAATGTCTTGAGTGGGACTTCTCCAGAGTATCTGGATTGTGGATCATGACTCTGATTAATAATTTATGCACCTAAATGACTCACTTTATGACTCATGGCGGAGTCCAGGGACATTGCGGGTGGAACGATCAGGGTTAATGGCCACCCACATTGCCGTATCTTGTCAATTAGGTTCGCCCACAGCCTCACAGGCATCCAGGTCCGGCAGCACAAGGAGTCCCCCCTCTAGCGCACCCATCCAGCTGCAGTTTCCCTCCCTGCCTCTCAGCTGAGAGGTGCCTAGATATGGGGAGGGAGTCTACAGGAGGGAGGGAGGGAGTTCTCTAGGTACCTCTCAGCTGAGAGGTGGGGACAGAGATCTCTAGCAGGGCTCTGAGGGAGAGTGTGGAGAGGGAGATCTCTACCGAGAGGTGGGGAGAGATCTCTAGCACGGCTCTGAGGGAGAGTGTGGAGAGGGAGATCTCTATCAAGAAGTGGGGAGAGAGATTTCTAGCACAGCTCTGAGGGAGAGTGCGGAGAGGGAGATCTCTACCGAGAGGTGGGGAGAGAAATCTCTAGCACGGCTCAGAGGGAGAGTGCAGAGAGGGAGATCTCTGCCGAGAGGTGGGGAGAGAGATCTGTAGCACGGCTCCGAGGGAGAGCGTGGAGAGGGAGATCTCTAAAGAGAGGTGGGAAGAGAGCTCTCTAGCACGTCTCTGAGGGAGACTGCGGAGAGGGAGATCTCTACCGAGAGGTGAGGAAAGAGATCTCTAGCACGGCTCTGAGGGAGA